>CM060964.1:128135947-128553447 GCA_030765045.1 Tenodera sinensis | reverse complement strand
TTTTTGACATTCTTGAGCAATTCACTTCTACAGCTCTCGCATTGTGAACAAACACTTGTGCCCAGAATGGGGTTGTTCTAGTTGTTCTTGTAGTAAAGAGTAGAATTGTTGTAGTGGACTGTGGGAGTAAGTGAAACATTCAGTGGACAGCGACTGTGAATCGTGCCAAGTGCAGTTCAGTGCGAGTTGTAATCTGACAGTTCTATATTGTGATTGGACTTGATGGTTAAATTCTGTTGCTTTGAGCTTGTACAAAAGTGATCTACATGTAACGTTACCACTATGCTAACTGACTTGACGGTAAATAATGTGATTAGCAGTAACTGGTGTTTCTCGTTTGTTACAATATATAAATGATCTTCCAAAACAGCTAGAGAATGAAAGTACATAACCGCCCTTTGTTTGCTGATGATCTGGTTATTATGGTCTCAAACACATAATAAATGGAATCATTAGTACAAGTATTATTAAATAAGCTAAAATCCTGGTTTTTGAACCATTTAAGGAATGTAAATACAGATAAAAGTGGCTTCTAACTTTTCTCTTTATAAAACAAATGAGTTGAAATCTATCATATGGAATCAACTTAAGAACTGAAAAGGCTAACTACCTAGCAGTGATCTTTAACAATACAATAACTTGGTGAAAGCATTAGTAATAGAGCAATTGAAGATTCAAAATACTAAAAAGACTTGCTGGTAAAAAAAGGGGTTGTTCTAAGAAACTTTTATATACCACTTACATGTACATTAAACTCATTTTAAAATAATGTACTTGTAGTACTTCATCTTCAAACAGAAAAATCCTCAAAATCAAGCATTACAATCAATAGCTAGTGCCACTAAATCTACTCCAATTGCTAATAAAGTTCCACACAATATGAAAACACATTGCATTTATACAAACAGTCTGTTAGGAACATCCTTCTGAAATAGAAAACTTTCCATCTTGTTATAATTCTATTTATAAAATTATGGACAACTAACAGTTTCATCTTAATGAAATATTTAATAAAAATTATGTTAATCCTGCTCAAGCCAAAGCTTTCACCCTTGAAACCTGCAATACAATATTCTGACGGCAAAGTTAATAAGACTGTTCATCTCCAATGGATTCCAGCACACTGTGGAGTCATGGGGAATGAAGCTGCAGATTCACTTGCAAAGAAAGGCACAACAATAAAACAAAAGTCTAAATTCAATTTATCATATTCCTCAATAAAACGCTTGATCGTTAAAAAATTTTCTCATTCATACCTACAAGAAGTAGAAACAAATGCCAAAGATAAAAAATGGATTACACTACTTTCCAACCCAGATATAATCCCCCAGAGACCAAGGAAAACAGCGGTTGCAGCCTTCCGACTATTGACAAATCACGACTGCTTAGCAAGTCATCTCTACAGAATAGGTATCTCAGCCTCACCAATATGTGTCCTGTGTAACGATCCAGCAGAAATGAATGAAGACCACTTGAAGACCTGTGAAGCATTAAGATCAGAAGAAACTACAGTTCAAAAGTATTGGAAAGCACGAATGCTAATGGCTTCATTGCCAGATGCAAGGCACTAGAAAACAACAACAACAACATATTCTGACGGCTCTCTTCCAAATAACAAATTCTTTTCCTTTTACAAAAAAAAATTCGGAAATATAGAACCAATTTTGATGGTAAAATTGATGCCATATATACGTATCTCCAAAACTTGCTTAAACAGTTACATAAATGCAAAAATATAGTTATTCTACTTCATTTCAAAGCTGCGCTCCAAGTTATTGGTTCTACCATTCAGCCCAAAATAATAAAGATTAAAAAGATACATCATATGATCAAATATAGAACCTAAATAAAAGTATAGTCTCACAGTGGATCCCCGAACACTGAAGTGTTTTTGGAAATGAAATGGCATATCAGCTAAAATAAACTTTGTAGTAAAACTAAACTTCTCACATAAATCAACTAAATTAATCATAAAAAGAAACATCATTTCTAATTATAACCAACATGAACAGTCCAAATGGAAGATCTCTCAATAGTTCCTGATTTACAAAGAAAATCATCTGCTGATGTGACCTATCACAGGACATGATTGAATAAACACCTTTACAAAACTGGAAGAACTTTCCCAAACTGTTTATCCTGCTCCAAGAAACAAAAAGTGAACACTGAATGCACAAGTGGTTATAAAATTGGAATAACATCTCCAGACTGTCCCCACACCCATACACACACGCCCACATACACCCACACACATGCCCACATATACCCACACACACGCCCACATATACCCCCATGCGCACACACACACGCCCACATATACCCCCATGCACACACACACGCCCACATATACCCCCACCCACTCACCCCTTTCTTGACCACTACTAGAATTAAGTCTTTTTTGGTATATATTTTTTTTAATTCGACATTGGTATGGAGTAATTTAAATATAGTATATGATATTTTGTTGAAAAAATTAATACTTAATAAAAAAAAATTACCGGGACTTGAAAGTCCCGTTGGGCAATAAAGATGCCTTGGTTTCACCATACAAACATTTGCATAGCATTTCTGGCCGAACAAAAAGCTACTACAAAGCCATTATACATACTACAGTATTTGAATACCAAGAGAACATCTAAGATTTAAAGAAATAAAGTCACCAGACTACTATCTTATTTCTTTATTGGCTAATGTTGAAAAAAAATAAACCTCTACACAAATTTTATACACTGGGCACTTTTTTGTCTTCTAAGTGTCAACATCATGATACATTATAAAACAGTTTTTCTTCTCATTACAGCATAGATGAACGTTACACATCATGCAAATAGAATAAGGCCGAGATTCTATCTTTTGTAAGCTGCAAACCTGACACCTTCCACGACTTTGTGTAAAAACTGGCCAGTGACGACCCCCATTCCCCAATCTTACATCAGCTGGTACAGAGTAGGCACCCTTTCCTCTTTTAGGCTGTGACTCTTTGGGACTTGTGGATTGTGGGCAGGATCTTTTCCTTGGCAGTTTTGTTTTAGAAATCAGTCCTTGAGCAACAGCTCTTCTGAATTCTAACACAGTCATTTTTTTCAAATAATTGATTATTGATAATGTATGCATTCACAAAGGCAATATCAATTATCCCCCAAAACAATCTGTGCCACCACTTCTTCGATTTCCTATTGACACAGTAAAGGGCACGCAATTGATCAGCTTTATCAACTCCCCCCATATTTGCATTATAGTCTTTCACAATAGTTGGACATTTTACTTCAATTTTAGTGCCATCAGGTTTCTTTCTGTGTACTATAGTTTCTTCTGTGCCATGATAGTTGGATGCTAGCAAAATAGACTTATTGTCTATCCACTTGAAGAAACTTATACCAATGTTTGATATCCGATAATCATAATCACCCCTTGACAAAGAGTTGTCAGGCACGCAGACAGGTAGCCCTTTACGATTGGCACGAATTGTACCACAGGCCAAGACATTCTCTATTTTGAGTCGTTCAAGCAAAGCAATGGATGTGAAATAATTATCAAAATACAGAATGAATCCTTTTCCCCACAATGGTTTAGAAAGTTGTAAAACAACTCGTTCTCCCAGACCATATTCAGCTAACCCTTCACCAACTAACTCATCCTTGCCCTGATATACTGAGAATTTTGAAATAAACTCCTTTTGGACTGCTAAACATAACAATTTGTACCCTCGTTTGATGGGCTTCATAGGATTATACTGTTTGAGAGTACTGCGCCCTTTGAATAAAATCATTGATTTGTCAATGCTTAGGGACCTAGTTTCATTGTAGGTTGAAGCATATTGTTCATTAGTAATATCAATGAGACGACAAATTTTGTATAATTTATCTTTGCAGTCCTTTGGTCTAGCTAAGTTATCATTTACATGTATATTACTGAGAAATTCCTCAAACCATCTCCTTGGCATTGCATTGAACAAAAGTGTGCTACACACGAAATGCTTGCAAAGCATACGCTAGTCTGCTATGAGGTACTGCCAATGTAACCAATGTCCACAGTACACTAAACGCCATCGGGACTTCTAAGTCCCACGCAGAAATTTGCATATTGTTCTTTTATAGGATTCATAACATTGCGTAATTATATAAATACATGTTCAAAAATATGTGATCTTGAAGCCACATGTCATAAAAATAAATTATATCTTCACAGAACTCAAAGAAAACCAAATGAATTGGTAGCATTTTTGTTCATGTCCATCTATGAACCAGGTGAAAAGGAACTGAACTTTACTGACATCTGTCGCCTGACAGCAAAACTACAATAGATTTGAACGAAGTGCAGAAGTTGGACGCACAAGTCCCGATAGTCAGATGCTAACAAAATGCTGCCAATGTGTTGTTAGCGACCTTTTTTATAGACGGGACTGGAAAGTCCCAATGGTCAAGAAAGGGTTAAACAGTTACATAAATGCAAAAATATAGTTATTCTACTTCATTTCAAAGCTGCGCTCCAAGTTATTGGTTCTACCATTCAGCCCAAAATAATAAAGATTAAAAAGATACATCATATGATCAAATATAGAACCTAAATAAAAGTATAGTCTCACAGTGGATCCCCGAACACTGAAGTGTTTTTGGAAATGAAATGGCATATCAGCTAAAATAAACTTTGTAGTAAAACTAAACTTCTCACATAAATCAACTAAATTAATCATAAAAAGAAACATCATTTCTAATTATAACCAACATGAACAGTCCAAATGGAAGATCTCTCAATAGCATGATTGAATAAACACCTTTACAAAACTGGAAGAACTTTCCCAAACTGTTTATCCTGCTCCAAGAAACAAAAAGTGAACACTGAATGCACAAGTGGTTATAAAATTGGAATAACATCTCCAGACTGTCCCCACACCCATACACACACGCCCACATACACCCACACACATGCCCACATATACCCACACACACGCCCACATATACCCCCATGCGCACACACACACGCCCACATATACCCCCATGCACACACACACGCCCACATATACCCCCACCCACTCACAAAACCCCCGCAACCACCCACGCATGCACCCTTGTCATATATGCATGCTAATGAGGAAAACTTGCATTATCTAAATGCTTCAAACTGCTAATTGAAACCTAAATGGAAACAGCAATATTAAGTAGAACTAGAAGAATATAATATATATGTTGTATATAGTGATTTATGTGATGTATCTATGAGAATATGATTATATAAATTACTCTTTTGTTATAATTATGTTTAGAAACTAGAAATATGTATATTTACAGATTATTATTTATTTATGCCAACAAACTTAGTGTTAGTGTTTTTAAACAAACAAATCGTGTGTGGGCAATGTCTGAGAGGCAAAAAGGGAACTGAAAACCTTTAAATGTCATTTAATCCCGGAACGTAAAGTACTTATGATAGTAAGTCGCCATTGGGTTAATTGTGTCTGATTGTGAGAAAGCCTTTGTGGTTTACTGGGAGAAATATGAATCAGGTGGAGAATTCAAAGTCATTCTGGCAAGTTGTCACAGCAGCTTAATGGTTAGAGCAACCACCTGGTAAGCAGAGGGTCTGTGGTTCAAATCCTGGCTGTGGCATTCAATTTTTTGGTTCCAATTCTACCTCTCAAATATTTACAGATTGTTTACATGAATATGACAACACTTTGTGGCAATAAAATTGTGTTATACTTTTGTCTGTACATGCATGTTGCATTCTTATGATCAGCAATAGGTTAGTAAATGTAAATTAACCAATTATAGTTCGAGTTGGAGGGAAAATATGCTATACACGCACTCAGTCACTCACTCATTCATTCACTAACTCAGTCACTCACCCACTCAGTCAGTCACTCACTAACTCGGCGAGTCACTCAGTCGGCCAGTCACTCACTCGGTCAGTCAGTCACTCACTCGGTCAGTCAGTCACTCAGTCAGTCACTCAGTCAGTCACTCAGTCAGTCAGTCAGTCAGTCAGTCAGTCAGTCAGTCACTCAGTCAGTCACTCAGTCAGTCACTCAGTCACTCACTCACTCGGCCAGTCACTCACTCGGCCAGTCAGTCACTCGCTCACTCAGTCACTCATTTATTTTATGTATTTTATTTATTTATTTATTATGCTTTGCTACCTAAGCCTACATCTTGTCTTGATATTCTGTAATCTCTGTTTATCAATTAAATGCATAGGTAAATTAAAGGGGGTGGTCGTCTACTAGCATGTCATTTTTATGCACAAACCGGATGGTCAGATCCTGGGAATTTTCAAATGTAGGTTTAAATTAAATTCTTATAAAACATTGCAATCGATCATGTAACATAACATGTACCAAAAGTATTGGCAAATATCATTCGGAACCAGTGGAGACCATGTTGGTCCATCTTTAGGTAGGGCCTGGTCAATCATTCGGTAGACCATCAGTAAATAATTCTAAACTAAACTAAGCCTAGATTTGAATTTTTTTCATACAAATGCTTATACAAAATATATTCTGTTTAGAAACCAGCTAATGTTCACTGCCACAGAAACAAATGATTGTTACATAAATGTACTTTAAAAGAATACCACAAATTTAATTATTTATTATTTGAAATCATAAAACTACTTAAAAACACAGCCTAATATTTAAAAATATAATACCTTAATTATTTTATCAAAGTAAACATATAACATTCCCTGTAACCTTCAAAATCAAATTTAATGCTGCTACCTTTTATGTACAGTAGTTTTAACACTTTTAAGTGTTTTGTATGTAATTTAGCCATTATTTTAGATAGCTTTTACACATTCTAAGACTATTGTCTTTAACTTACAGAGTATCGTTTCTTCCATACAGAGTATCATGAAGTCCTTTGTTTTTTTCTTTAGTTCCCCAAATGTTATTTTGATGCCAGAAAAAGAAATGGACAAAGTGACTTTTTTTGTAATGTTTCAGTTCCTTGATGCTTTAATTTGTAGACTACGCTTATGTTTCTTTCTCTTCACTGTTGCAATATTTTTAGTTTCAGTGAATAAAATACTAAATTTTCAAAAAATGATTACCTAATTGTTGAATTTTTTTAACCTGTATTTATTCCTGGTCAAATTTTGATCTGGTCGTACTGTTAAGTTGGTGGTCAACTTCTGGAACATGGTCCGCTACTGGGCATATTTACAAAAACTGGTTTCCAATATTTTCCTTCAAATTTAGAAAGTACCCTGGCTAAAATTACTCTAAAATACTTTACTCTGATAATTGCTAAGCATATTAAAAAAAGAAAGTGTTAATAATATTGTTAAATGTGGCTTGCAGATATAAATCTCCTAAAAAGTTTCCTTAAGTGGTCAATCACTGGCTGGATGACCCTATATATTTTTGCAACAGTAAAGCCCTTATCTTGCATTCCAGCAGTTTCTCTCCCTAAGATCTGAGTTACATATCAAAACCTATGTGTAGCTTCATTGTACTAGCTTCATTTTTCTCAAATATAAACTTATTACACCTTTCATAATTTAAGAAAAATAACAAATACAACAATGCAGCATTTATTAAATTTAGATGTTGGAGTGAGCAGCTCTGCATTACCACCTTTCTTTTTTTAACTACAAATCCATAATGTAGTGCATATGCTCCATACTTAACACAACTGAAGATAGAAAATTTTAATAAAGGCTCCATTAAGCTTAATTATTTATTTCCCCTTTGTATTACAAAATCACTTATTTCCTTTGGTTAGGCATTTTAATATGTAACTCAGCAAAGAACTGTGAACTGAGTTTAGTAAAGGAAGAAAAGATATACAAATGTACAAATAACTACCCACACCCCCTTTTTTCCCTGCAATCTCAATGTTTGCTTGCAAAGGTGATAATAACAAAGGCTCTTATCTCAAGAGACAGAGCTCAAGGAGAACTTTGTTACTCATGATTCTTTAATTGGCAACAAACTGAGAATTTAAATTAAGTTCTAAAATGAATCTGAATGGTTTTCATCTACACTCTGATTATTTGTATATGCACTTCATTGTATATAGTTTTGGTATTAAGTATAAATCATTACCTGAGTTTTCATGAGGTCAGTACTTTCCACTGAGGAGGATGGAGGTATCACAGTCTGAAACACACTGCAACTTGTCCCTTGCACTGGTTCAAGGTGTAAAGTTTGTTCCTTGCGGACATCTCTTTGAGCCATTATTTTTTCACAAGCACTTGTATAAAACTGTACAGCTGAAACTGGTCCTACTTGTTTATCACTTGGGAGTTTCTTTGTCAAGTCCTCAACAATCTGACTGAGATTCCGTTTAGGTCTTACATACGACGATATTGGGGGTACAGACACTTTAATCTCACCACTAACAAGATTGTTTTCATCACTGGTTACACTTGGATGTGACATTTCTAGAGAATCACTAGTTTTCCATGTTTCTGAACATGGCATCTCTGGAACTGGCTCAGGCTGGATAACCACCAGCTGATCTTCAACCTAAAATAAAACATGAAAGATCTTGCACTATATTTAATGGATGTCTGTAATTTTGTAATCAACAGTAGTTTAACAAAGAAGACAAGATCAGTTAATTCTGCTTATATGCAAAAGACAGAAGGACTCCCTTCCCTAAGGCATTTAGCATACTTCTACTTCTAGGGAGTTCAACAGTAGAATATTGGCATGGAAAGCCCAAGATCCATGCTAATGCCTTGTGAATTTGTCAAATCTGTATAAAACTTAAAATCAAGGGCCATCACACAGATAGTGTGAAAGGACGAACATCAAACATGTAGTAACACTAACAACTGTTAACTATAAAACCAAAAGTTTAGAAGCCCTTGCAACATTTTCAGTCACTTTTAGGAATGATATCTCTAGTACTGGAGACAACTTTGAAGGTTTACAAGGATACCTGAATCAGGTGAGCAGGTTTAATGTATGCACAGGCATCTTCCCGTGGTAGCTCAGTAGTAGAGCATCAGCACAGAAGGTTGCACACAAGAGAATCTCCTGGGTATGACTATTCTTGGCTAGGATCCTTGAATTAGAATTCAATACTGAGAGAGAATCTCAGCCAATCCAAGGACCAATTAAACATGTTGACATGAGCTGTAACTCCTAATCCTCAGTGCAGAATAATTGAACTTCGCAACTTTTTGACTCAGTCAATAGACAAGATGGTTTATTGAGTACTAAAGAGAATACATTTTGAGACACCCCTGAGCCCAATCTGTAACCAATATAACTAGCATATTATTTTAGATTGTGTAACAACTAAGGTTCTTGGGAAAAAATTGGGGGAAAAGGAAGTGGTCAGATTTACCAAGAGAAATTGTAAGTAAAAAGATGAGTGTAAAAACAAGAGAAAACACATTTGAAATAGAAATTACTTAGATTTAGTGAGGAATAAATGACTGAAGAAAATCAGCAAGGAGGAAAAGGAAGAAAGCTAGATATCATTAGGTAATAGAAATAAGCAGTTTATAGGGCCTAATAGTTTGACAACCACAGGGGCCCAAGGAATCCCGCAACTTTGTGTATATAGTGTTTTACAAACCAAGTTATAGAAGGACTATGGCATAATTTCAAATGTAAGCAATGTGATTTACAGTGTGACTAATGATAACTTGCATTCTTATTGAAGTGGAAAACAAATATTCTATTCCACAACTTTCTGTAGTGCATATTATGAAGTTCCAAAAAAATTATGTTTTAAAGGTTTCATTTCTAAATGGATGGAGGTGTGTACTAACTTTGCAACTACAAATGTATAAACACCTTGGGTGGGGGATATTCATACGGTTAAAAAACTTTTTTCTTAATGTGTTCACAACGATTTAATACATTTTTCCACTGAGTAATATGGTTTGTAATATGCAAGGTTCTGTGTAACATTTTGGACATATAGTCTTTAAGTGCAATGATTAATTACGAGGTTTGGAACTTTAATAGTGGCAACACTGCTGCAGAGTTGCTACGCAACAGAGCCTAATGTTGTTGCTGATAGCACACGTTATAGTCGGTGCAGCTTATTGAGATACCCCAAAAAACAACCTTGACATTTTTCCCCCAATATGGTGCAGTCTGGTTATATTTGGTGATACCCCATCCGTTGGGTTGCATTAGTGCTGCCAACTGTTTGTAACATATAACCATGGTAAAGCCATGGCCATAGTTGGTGTTATTGCATCAGTTATATTGCCAGTTAATGAACGTGTTGCAGAGAGGCCAACCGATAGATTTTAAAACAAGAGTCTGTTTAGACGCCATATTAATTAATTAATTAACCAATCAATCAGTGGGCGTAATGCTCGTTTTTGCGTGATTTTGTTTTGAATTGTTTTAGAACAGTATATGCAATTATAGTTAATGTTATTTTTGTATCCGCTACACAGTAGTACATCTCATATATATATTACGATATTTAGTGCTCGAAAGTAATTTTATCCAAAAGTGTTATTGCAGAACAAGGTTTGCCGAAGGTGAGTACATTCATCATGTGTTGTGTGGTAATGATGTTCAAGCATTATTATCGTTTGAAAGCATGTTACTTTAACACTGTGATATTTGAGGTTAGAAGTGGCTTTATTATGTACATCAGCAGGACTGCTTTTTGTGATACTTCCGTCAGCTGTTTAGTGTAATGTTGGCCATTCTGAACTCCTGGGGACTGCCGATAAACTGCGCCGACTATACTTACATACCTTCCTCACCTCTGAGCAAATAGACTCTCCCTCCCCACATCAAGTGCATGTGCACTGGTGAAACAGAGTCTTGTGTGAACCAGTGGTGTAATGCAGTGTTGTCACAATGTTTTCGAAACAGGAACAATGGAGTTTGATAAAGATTGAATGTGCCAGAGGTCGTGCAGCACTACAGTGCCATCAAGGCCTCCAAGAGCTTGCAGAAATCTGCATTGCCTTACAGAACAGTGGCATAGTAGGTAAACATCTTCAATGAAGGAAGCCAAAATATAGTAAACATGTGTTGTTCAGGTGATCTTTGTGTCAGTGAAGATGTGCATACTCTTGCAGTGTTACTGGACACTGATCGACACCATATGATTCATGAGCTCACCCAAGAAACCAGATTAGTGCATACGACTGTGCTTCACATTCTGAAGGAACGTGTGGGCATGAGAAAAATTGCATCATGATGGGTTCTGCATCATTTCACAGAAATGCACAAATGGTTATGGTGTGGCATTGCTCAGCCACATTCAGTGCAAGATGGGGCTGGCAAGTTCTGTACCATCCACCATACTCTCTGGACTGAAGTACTTGTGACTGACTTGATTGGGAAATAAAGGAACTACTTCAGGGCATTTGCTTCAGAACTGCTCCAGAGATTCGTCAGACAATAGACCACTAGGACTTCCACATCGCTGACAATGGGTTGTACACAGTGCTGGTGACTACTTTTAAGGACAGTCAAGCTTGGCAACACATATCTTTTGTATCAGTTCTACATAAATAGTTGCCACTATTAAAGTTCCAACTCTTGAATAATGTACTCTTCAGCTCAGACTGGGCTATGGTTCAGTTCAGATATGGCTGGTCCTGAAACTATCTCCAACAGGTGTTCTGTAAATATCTACCCCATTGTAAAATGTTTCTAGCATTTACTATAATTTCACATAAGGAGGAAGCTCATAAATTGTGCTTTCATCAAGCCCAAGTGCTTCATCTGAGCCCTAAGTCTGGTTTTTTTTCCCCTTCTTCCCCCCCCCCTCCCTTTTTTTTAAACATCCTCCAACATAGTGTCATATCCAAGAGTGAATGAATGAAATGGGTGAAATGATGTTCAGATGAGCCTGTGGTCCATAGAGCTTTAAGTTACCCGACATTCGTCTTCTCAGGATAAGGGAAAACCTCAGAAAAAACCTTATTCGGATAACTAACACTAAGCAAGATTCGAACTCGCAACTTCTTGGACATGAGACACACTATAACCACGCTACAGAAGAGGGCTTTCAGTCTGAGTAGCTAAGTTGGTTAGGTGCTGGCCTACTGATCCCAAGGTTGCAGATTCAAATTCGACCTAGGCCAATGGCTTTTAAGTGTGCTTAAAAACAAGAGATCCATATCAGTAGATTTACTGGCATGTAAAAGAACTCCTGTGGGACAACATTCTGGCACACCGGTGACTTGATATGATCCTGACAATTGACAGCATCATTAAACAACAAAATAATTTTTGTTTTTTGTTTTTCATCTGAGCCTATGCACACTCTAATGCACAGTTCCAAGTATCAGCTTTACACCACTCAAAGGGTACGGCAGGCATGAATGAGGGGGGAAGGGAAGCTAGAATGCCAACATTGGTACTTAATTTTACTATTCTTAACATGTAACAGATGATTTAATTTGTATTCCACCTCTGTGGAGGAATTGCTGTTGAGCAGGCTTCATAGCATAGTGGATGCTAATGCTAGGTCACTCAACCTGCACATTAGTGGTGAGTGGTACATCTGACTGATGACGTCACTACTTCTGAACCTTATCGTTAAACGAGCATTGCTCTTCCTTCTTCCAGACTTAGCTGTCATGTGAGAATGGGGGTTTCCTGCCTCCTCAGAGGGGAGTATGAGAAAATGTTGATTCAGGGACGCCACACCTCTGTCGGTAAACCCTAAATTATAAGAAGCATCCCAATTAAGTAAATTGTGTTATTTATACTAAATCTTGTCTTTACCACTCACATTCCAGCACCATGTACAATGTCTGTTTTGCTCTTACCATCTGAGTCTTATGCCCCTAGTCAGCCTTATTAATTTAGGGCAGGGGGAAGACAACTTCAGGCTGTGTGACGTATTTAAATGAAGAGCCAGCTTGTACGTCTGTGTGATGTCAGGTAAGAGCGGTGTATTGCTATGCTGCCTAAATCAGCGGCACTACTTGCACGAAACTGAATGAATATGAAAAATGTTATTTAGGCATGTTTACAACATGTTCTGTTATGAACCTTTCTAAGTCAAAATCCCGAAGCATATTGTCAGATCACAATCTAACATGAAGTTTTCAGTTACAAATGTGCCGTACATTACGCCCCAACATTGACAAACTAGTTAAAGAAAGTGAAACGGCAAATGTCGGAAAATGTCTACCTAATTGTTCTGTATAGCTCTCCTCTAGCTCAGGCAAAATAGTTATAATTTCTGTTCTATTGGCGTTATAAGAGACTGTTCACATAAACTTGTATATATATATATATATATATCGCATAAAGCCAAAATGTAATTATAATCTGTGACTATTCCCTAATTGAAACAGTCAGCATTAAAATTACGATGTCCGGCACGCCGTTTCCTCTTCCCCGCTGTGACGTCACAAGTTCAACTGGCTTTTGGTGGAAGCATGTGAGCTCAGTGAGCTGATGTCACAGCAGCGATACCTGTCTTCCCCTGATTCAGGGTCATGACAATGTGAAAGCTGAAGATGGGGTGGAATCAGGACTGAAAAATTCAACGCCATAACTGGGATTTGAACAAGATTTTTTGCTTCACGCATGGCTCCTCTAACCATTAACCTCTTCAGGGATATGGGCGTGAAATCACGTCCATTTAAAATGACGGATGAGCGATATGGGCGTGAACACACGTCCTGTGCGTTTAAGCATTTAACCCTTATTTATCACTTATCTAACTCAACTTATTTTAATTTTCCCTTTATGAAACATTTAAGTAAAGTCTATATACTTTACTGCCTTACCTTAATATGTTCATTCTGCAGTGATTTACCTCAAAACAGGGATAAACACACAAGGGTATATCTCCACATTTGCAAATTCCCTTCTTGCGGCACACGAAACACTTTCGAGATGGGCGGGACTTCTTTGATGTTGGTGGTATCCTTTTAGGATAATGTTTTCCTTGAAGTCTGAGGGGTGCAGGGGTTTTGGATTTTCAACCCCCAACGTGGTATTGTTCAATTAGGCTGTGAGCTATTTATAGTCTGAAGTCAAGGTTTGTCATTGTCCTGTGTGGGTTTAGAGTTCTCCAAATTACCAAACAATTGCATATGGTTATATCCAGTTGGTGTAAAAATACCTTTTTATACCACTTCTCCCTTCAGCTACAAGCAGGAAAGTATATGTATTTCAACAAAGAAAGAAACTGAGTCTACTAAGTTACGAAACTCGCGCAAGCAAAAGTTGCAATGTGCCTCTATTCTGATGACTCAAGAGAACACGCATACCGTAGTGCTTTATTACACAGTATGCTGACGCATAAGCCACACATACAATGGGTCCACTACTGTTTCTTTCCGAGAACTTATATTAGATGCGTTCGACAGAGCAAAGTTGACTTTTCACCACAGTGAAACAAAATAGTGCCATTTCAACGTTTTGTAAATACAACTCAACTTTGCTGATGATGTACATTTATACTGCATATAACGAGTTTTATACCAGTTTTTGTTTCATTAAAATAACTTAATATTTACACAAAATACAGCTGTGTATATACGAAGCACTTTAAATGCCCTGTGCCGGATATTGGGTAGCAGTTCTCGGCTCGCGGACTTTTAAATGGCCATCGCTCAAGAGGTTAAGCTACTCTGGCTAACTTGCCAGTATAACATTAAATTCCCTAACTGATTCGAGTAGGTTGGCATAAAAAAATATAGATTTATTTCAGAATATTCTGCAACATAAACAGCAAAATCTTGTAACTGAATTCAACAGTAGATTACATCCCTAAAGTATATTTGCAACTGACAAATAACATCTTACCCGATGACTTGTAGGGAAGACATGTCTTGTATCATTGTACTGTTCTTTGCAGTAAGATCGTTTATGGGACAGAAAATTTGCAACACTTCTGTACAAGCTTCTGCAAACTTTGCATTCATACACCAGGTCACATTCTGTGCTAAGCAGCTCCTGCATCTGAAACAAAATCATAATTTGATGGTTCTGAGATATTAAAATAACTTAAAACAATAAGAAATTGAGCAAAATTTAACATAATTTATTATTTCTGTCAGTCTTGTATTCTTATGGCATGTCACTACAATAGACACCCGAAATGAAGCAATTATGCAGTTTACAGTTTAACACTGATACACTGCTAAAATAATGACAATGATGGCAATAGCAATGACGATATCTGTGCTCTTTTAGCACTTAAGATGTGACTAAACTCATGTATCAAACTACATTTACTGCCATAGACAACCAGTCATTTGCTCTTTTTTTTTTTTTTTTTTTTTTTTTTTTTTTTTTTTTTTTTTTTGGGGGGGGGGGGGGGTGTTGCTTTATTAACGTCCCCCAATGTAGTGTCTTATCGGACGGTGAATGGGTGAAATGATGCTCAAATGAGTCCAAGGTCCATGGAGCTTTAAGTTACCCAACATTCGTCTTCTCAGATTACAGAAAAACCTCGGTAAAAACCTTATCTGGGTAACTCACTCTAAGCAAGATTTGAACTCGCAACCTCTTGGAAGTGAGGCAGACATGCTGAGTCATTTGCAGAACTATAAATGCAAGGACTGTAAAGGATCTAGGTCATTTAAGAATTCATGCTGAAAATATTGTTTTAAACTTATTCAACAACTATTTCGAAGCAGCGAGTGTTCATAATCATAGGTGGCAGGTAACATCATCTTTCATTTGTCTCAGTGAAAACAAAGATATCCTGGGGTTCCCCTAACTTTTTGCAAACAAACATTCATATTACTTGTGAGACTGGATGGCTGGATTTGATTCTGTAGCCACCCTGTGGTGGCTATGTCAAAAAAAAAAGAGAAAAAAATTATAAAAATTATATATATAAAAAGCTCACCCTCCCCTCTCGCCAATATAGTATTAATTAATATAAGTATTAATTGATATATAATTCCTAGAAGAGAGTGACAGTGGAAGTGATGGAGAAATACTATCTCCGAGACCTGAAGAGATTGAATTTCTCCATCCTGAGGTCACGGGTTCAAATTCGGCCCAGGCCGATGGTTTTTAAGTGGTTTTTCACACCGGCGCTGCTGATGTGATCCCAGCAATTGACAGCATGTTAAACAAGAAAATAATTTAATTTTCCGAGACCTGAAAGTGATGAGTAGCTATCTCTCCCCTCCCTTCCCTCCTATGCCTTCCCTCTGCCCCCCCTCTCTCTCTCTCATTCATATTATCCCAGTTATCTGAATTATAGTGTTCCTGTACAATCTGGAAATGTGATACAAGATACATTAATCTTAAATCCTATTAGGTGTCCTGAAGAATGTACAAAATTAGGATAGGCATTCAATCCCAATTCATTCAATTGCCTAGTCTCTACATTTAAATCCTCCAATCACTGGCTGGTAGTGAACTTGTTATACCTACTGCGGGTTAACTTGGCTCGAGAATCAAAGTGTCAAGTCGCTTCCCCTAGCAAGTTAGGGGTAGGAGTAGGAAACATATTTTGCAGCCACAAATGGTGGAAGTCCACCTCTCAATTTGTCTTGTGTTGTGGTCAGTGTTGGACTACTCCAGTATGTACACGTGTATATACTAGTTGAAATTGAAGTTCAACATTATCTCATTACTTTTGCAATGGAAGACAGTATGTAGACTTATACATACTTTTAAATGTATTTCTCCTATTTATAATTATGATGGAACTACTGTTAGTTGTTCACAATCCACCACGGATTGGATGGAAGTAATCGAACCTCTCCCATCTTTTCCATAACAATAGACACAGAGGTGTGAATAGTTGCTTCTCCTTTCTTTAGGCCTGAGACAGGTTAAAGCAAACGAGCTATAACATATTAGTTCTTTTTTACTCATTCAATTTTAACATGGATCAATAAAATAATAAACAAGTGCAGGTACAGTTAAAACCACATACAGACAACAGGAAGCAAGAATAAACTGAACATTCTTTTTTGGCTGGGAGGAGGGGCTTTTTATCAAAGATTCAGTGTTTGTGCCTTTTTTACTAGAACCTACCAGAACTGCAAGGTTGTATCAAAGAGTTGAACACTTGAACACACTTATATGAAAACTGTTGCATTGAATGTAGGAGAAACTTGATGGTAGACATGATACGTGCAGAATCAGTAAGGGTACACACAAGTAGCATTTGTAATATGTCACAAATGCTTGAGGAGTTTAGGACTAGAACATTTTTATACTATGCCAAATAATATAGTTACATCAAATTCATGAAACCACTTCCAGTCCTGTAATTGCCCTGTAGACTGGTTCATTTGGCCTTAGTACTTCAGCTCCAGAAGGATTACTATGCAAATATGCTCCACCTGGCTGCTGTTCACAATATAATTCCATTTTAGTGACTTCAGTTTTACATCACTAAATAAAACACTTGTTTGGCTTAAAAGGACTTAATTCAAAAGAATTGTGAACACTTCTCTTATAGCAGCCAATCCATGAATTGTTCATGCTCTTATCTTCAGCTTTTATTGAAAAAGCAAATTAAGCACATTACAAGCCTAAATTGATTTTCAGGTGTTTATGAAACACAGGGATTCCAGGATCATAGGTTCTCCAGAAATTAACCTCTTTAGCGATATGGACGTGAAATCACGTCCATTTAAAATGACGGATGAGCGATATGGGCGTGTATACACGTCCTGTGCATTTGTGCATTTAACCCTTATTTATCCCTTATCTAATTTAACTTATTTTAATTTTCCCTTTAAGGAACATTTAAGTAAAGTCTATATACTTTACTGGCTTACCTTTATATGTTCCTTGTGCAGTGATATGCCTCAAAACAAGGACAAACACACAAGAGTACATCTCCACATTCGCAAATTCCCTTCTTGCAGCACATGAATCACTTTCGAGATGGGTGGGACTTGTTTGCTGTGGGTAGTATACTTTTAGGACAATGTTTTCCTTGAAGTCTGAGGGGTGCAGGGGTTCTGGATTTTCAACCCCCAACGTGCTATTGTTCAATTAGGCTGCGAGCTATTGATAGTCGGAAGTCCAGGTAGGTCATTGTCCTGTGTGGGTTTAGAGCTCTCCAAATTACCAAACAATTGTATATGGTTATATCCTGTTGCTGCAAAAATACCTTTTTATACCACTTCTCACTTCAGCTACAACAGGAGAGTATATGTATTTCAAAAAAAGAAAGAAACGGAGTCTACTAAGTTACGAAACACATGCAAGCAAAAGTTGAAAACAGGCTCTATTCTGATGACTCAAGAGACCACGCATACACTAGTACTTTATGTCACACTATGCCTTCTTTTGCTGACACATAAGCCACACATACAATGGATTGACTACTGTTTCTTTCAGAGAAGTTATATTAGATGAGTTGGACAGAGCAAAGTTAACTTTTCACCACAATGAAACAAAATAGTGCCATTTCAACGTTTTGTAAATGCAACTCAAATACTGCAAATAACGAGTTTTATACCAGTTTTTGTTTCATTAAAATAACTTAATATTTACACAAAATAGAGCTGTGTATATACGAAGCACTTTTAGCGCATTTAACAATTTAAATGCTAGCAGTTCTCGGCTCACTGACGTTTTAAATGGCCATCACTCAAGAGGTTAAGAATATTCTGGAACCCATAGCAAAATATTCCTGTCAGGAACAGCTTAGATTTATACTGTAATTGTAGGTTGGCTATCTCCCTTACAGTCAAACTTGGGTTATATAGTGATTATGTAATTATTGTTCAACTTCAACAAACAGTTCAAGTATACCTTGCATAACACAACAAAAAGCTTTTAGCAAGCAGTTCCTGCTTTTGCTTTTTCACCAGCTTTGGCCCATATACAGCAGGGGGGGGGGGTCAAATGAAAACTTCAAAACTGTAATTAAAACTTGACATTTTGCCCCATTGTGCTTTAAGTTGTAAGTTGGCAGTACTGTTGCCAATGACCAACATGTGGCAGAATACTGCAGACTAGTGGATGCAGCCACAACACAGTTCAAAATGGCTCTCTCGCAACATCCATCAAGGAAGAACAGCATTCTATCATTCATTTTTTGAGCATATAGGTACAAAACCTATTGAAATCCATCAAAAAATGAAGGTGATGTGTATCTATTACTACAGCAAGTGTATGAGTGGAGTAGAAAGTTCAGAAATGGTGTGACTTCTGTCAGAGACACTCTGCACCCGGATCAGGCATACTGTTGTGACACCAGAGTCTGCTGCAGCAGTTGAAGCCATTTGATGGAAATTTGCTATGTGATAGTGGATGGAATTAATTATTTATTTATTTATTTACTAAGCTATATACATGTGAATATGACCGGTGTTCAGCCCTGGCTCATTGCCAGTCATATTCTTATTCTACAATAATTCCTTAATTCTAACTTATTCTATCACTTATATCTTATTGTTCAGCTCTATTTACTGTCCAGATCCATTTATTTTTCACCTTATGTAAAAATCTTCCTACCCTCTTACTGTCTTTATGAAGCATTTCAACTATAGATCTATTTCTATTCATATTCGAGGATGGAATTAAAAGGTAAAACATAAGAGGGTTGAAATACTAGAAATGAAATCTCAAAGGTCAAAATGGCCAAAAAAAACTTTAAAACAAGTTACACTTGCTTAGTAAACCCAACTTGGGCATTGAACCACAGCACCTTGGTCACAGACACCGGGCCATCACCCAAAATTGAGCGAAGTGCAGAACCCAGGCCAACTGAGTGGAACTCACAAACATAGCGCAGACAATAAAAAAGAATGTGCCCCATGGGCAGGTGCCAGGTCAACACGCAAAAGGTGACCATGTGTGGTACATGTGACCTATCCTCAAGCACATTAAAACCTCTGCCCAACAGGAATCCCAAGAAGATGTAGGTCAGGGTTCAGTCCATCATTGTCTGTAATTGAGTGCCAGTTAACGCTTCCCACGACTGCTGCCAGACCAAAACCAAATGGTGATGGAAGTATCGCTGCACATCTGTATAAGGTACAGTATCTGTAGAAACTTCTGGCAAATGGCAGGCAGACTTAGCAGCCACATTCGCCGCTTCACCGAGAATAACCACACGGCCTGGGGTCCATGTAAAAACTGGTACCCACACGAAAGTAACTGTGAGATGAGTGTCTGAATTTTAACAATGAGTGCTGATGTGCCAAGAAACTGTTGCAGGGCCTGAATAGCACTCAAAGTCGCAGCAGATCATAAAACCTCCAGGAACGGAGCTGGAGATAAAAAGTAAGAAACAAAATACTGCAAACAGCTCGGCAGTAAAAGATGGACTGTTGTACAGAGGACGGTACTTGTAAGCCCCACCATTATACACAAAACTACATCCTGCAGCAACACCCACCTGGGAACCATTGCACAGTGGGTTATTTTCACCAAATTGTTGGCCATATTATTTTCTTTAGAATATACAGGTTTTAATGCATCAGATATAGCATAGACAAGTAAATTAGATAAATGCTGAAGAGTTTTGGAAGAAATTAATATACAGTGTGTAAATGAATAACACCGCATAAATTTTACTAGTATAAGAGGGTTTATAGACAATCAATTTGAGACAGGGAACCAATGGTCTACGATGTCAAGATAAGTTGTACGTATTGTGAGTAATTAAAGATTGTGACCAATAAATCATAAACAGAGAGAAATATGTCAATATTATTCACTGGAATCGAAATAGTGCTGCTTAGGAAGTTAGCAAAGCCTGTCTGCTGTCTCTCTGATGAAGCATTTCTAAGTTGTAGCATTACCAAAATTGCTTAAATTGGAGACTTAACATGTGGCTGCACGCCACTGCAATGGATAACAGGTTGTGGCAAGCGGCTACAGAAATAAGGGCAGAACTGGAACGTCTGGTTTGGCAGCGCGGTTATGCCCACTGACTGTGGACTTAATAGACCCAAGAAACCGAGTTCAAACCTGGAGAGCTAGGTGAACTTCATTTCTTTTGTAGTGTTTAACACCCGCTTTTACTACTACGGCACCGCAGGCGATGACACTGATGATACATGGAATGAAGATGGAGCACTGATGGAATGAGATGATGGGGGAAACTGGAGAACCCACAGGAAACCCGTCCCAGCGCCGCTTTGTCCACCACGAATTCCACATGCGGTTGCCTGGGATCGAACATGGGCCGCTTTGGTGAGAAGCGAATGGTTTAACCACTCAGCTACAGTGCGGCCGGTGAACTCCATTGTGAGAGCAATGTTGTGTTTATGCTTTAAAATAGCAAAACACCACCATCATATGCAATCCACATAGTATTGTTTACTTCCATTAAATAATATATTTCCTGATTGTTTCTCACTCTCCAGCTCTGTGCACCACAATTTACAGGTACAAACATTTGTCTGAGTATTCTCTCGAAAGATCGCAAAACCTTTACATCGTTCATTGTTCATTGTGGTACACCAAACCTCAGACCCATAGGTTACTACTGACCTTATTAACGTTCTATAAACTTTGAGTTTTGTATTTCTGGTTATTATTCCATTAGATAAAATCTTTTTATTTGCATAATAAGCTCATTCCCTGCCTGTATTCCTTCTCTTACTGTATCACTTAGTTTATTATCAGATTTAATCAAGATGAAACCTGCACTTACTCATTCTTTCCTTACCTTGGTTCTGCTTGTATCTACCTATCGTATTGCAACGTTAATATTAATTCAACTTATGTTTATAATAATTGCATGTAGCTGTTTCAAGTGCTTATCAATTATTTACTTGTTCCTAAGCTGCTAGTTAGGCTTGAATCATCTCATTTAAGTGAAAACAAAGTTCTCAGTGTGTACCTACGATATAGATCATGGAGGTATAAATACTAGGGCTGATCAACAAAGACAGACTGATTTTTCCCTGTAGCTTCCATGATAGTTTCGTATCTGTAACATAAATATTTGAAAAGAGCGGGTTTTTATGTATAATGTCGGTAGGTGGCAGCACTCTCGTATTGGTAGGTTGGTAGTAATGCTCTATTTTGTAGACCCTTCATGCATTTCGCATAACAGACAGTGGAGGTGATGCGAGAGGAGCAGTACAGCGCAGTCAAATTCTGTTTTCATTTAAACCATACAGCCACCGAAACTTATGAAAAGCTGAAGCAAGCGTACAGTGAAGATGCACTACCTCGTGCAACAGTGTTTAAGTGGTTCAAGGACTTCAAAGAAGGCTGATTTGTCAGTGTTAAGCAAGGTGGGCCTGGTGTTTCGGCTTCTGTGGTGACTGAAGTCAACATCAAAACAGCTGCTGTGATTGTCTGAGAGGATCGGCGTATAATATTATGTAACGTCAGTGAAGTGTTGAGAATTTCATATGATAGTGTGTTTACAATTATGCACGACCATCTCCATATGCCCAAGTTTGTGCTCGTTGGGTGCCACGTCTGTTGACTCCCGAACAAAAGGCTGTGCGAATGGAGACAAGCCATGAGGTGCTGCGTCTCTTTGCTGATGGAGGGGATGCATTTTTTAAATTGATTATCACTGGTGATGAGTCATGGCTGCATTATTATGATCCTGAAGGAAAACAAGCCAGCACACTGTGGAAATCGCCAGGTTCTCCAACACCAAAAAAGGCAAAAGTTGTTCTATCTGCAGGGAAAGTGATGGTGATCACATTTTTTGACTGTAATGGAATGATTTAGCAGCATGCAGTTCCCCATCACACTACTGTTACAGCAGCATACTACATGTCAGTATTGGCTACACTGAGGAAGCACATTGCAAAGAAACGACCACAGCTTTCTCAGATTGGGTGGCGACTATCATGACAATGCATGGCCTCACGTCGCAAATCAAGTCATGCAGTTTCTGGCTCAATTCAACATTAACTGTGTACCACATCCACCTTATAGCCCTGATCTTACACCCTGTGAATTTTTTTTATTCCTACCACTAAAGGCAAAGCTTAGGTGTATTCGATTTGAGAACTCTGAGCAGTGCTCAAGAAAAGTGAGGCGATTCTCAAGGACCTGACAAAGAATGGTCTGCAGCACGTGTTCAAGGACTGGCAGACACGCTATAAAAAGTGCATTTAAGTAGGAGGGGACTACTTTGAAAAAGATTGTGTAAACATTGAATTGGAGTAATAAACATCTGTGAAAAATAATCAGTCTCAGTCTTTGTTGATCAGCTCTCGTAATAGTTAAACTTGAAATAAAAAGTTAAACATCAGTTAAACGAAAAATTACAAGGTTACATAAATGTTTCCTGTAAATAAAAATGAATTAAGATGTCCTTATGAAGAAACAAAGAAGGAAGGAAACAAGGAAACAAACCAGGAAACAAGGAAACAAACAAGGAAGGAAATAAGCAAGGAAACAAACAAGGAAGGAAACAAGGAAGGAATCAAGGAAGGAAACAAACAAGGAAGGAGTGAGTGAGTTTTGTTTAAGGGCCCATCGACATCTAGGTCATTAGGGCCCAAAGTCCAAAAACAAAACAAGCGAACAATAAAACCTCACCCTAAAAAGCTAAAAAGTGAAAGTTAAAATAATGAAAAATGTCAAAAGATCTAAAACAGTTAAAAGTTAAAAAACCGGTAAAAACGTAACTTTCTAAGACCGTAAGCTCATAAAACCTTTTGAAGGTAAAAAACGAAATATCAG
Source organism: Tenodera sinensis (assembly GCA_030765045.1). Classification (NCBI taxonomy): domain Eukaryota; kingdom Metazoa; phylum Arthropoda; class Insecta; order Mantodea; family Mantidae; genus Tenodera; species Tenodera sinensis. Next base: position 128,529,950 of record CM060964.1, on the reverse strand, counting down.
AAGCAAAAACATTCTAAAAGTCTATATCCACCAAGGTAAAAGAAACCTCACACTTGCTTAACAAAGTCGATACTGGCAACAAACCGCAGTACTTCTATTTACAGTCACTGGGTCGTTACCTAATACACAGCACAGTGTAAGACCCACGCCAAGGGACTGGCGCTCTCGAGCGTATCGCAGACAATCAATAAGGACATGTGCGACGGAGGGTAGAACATTGCACGTCGCACAGACAGGCTCCGTATCACCGCGCAAAAGGTGTGCATGCGTGGCTCTAGTGTGGACTATCCTTAGGCAGGTTAAAGTCACCTCCTCACGCCTGGAATCCCTGCAAGATGTTTGCCAGGGCTGTACCGTTCCTTGATTCTCCGTAACTGAGTGCCAGCTAACGCTTCCCAAGACTGCTGCCACACAGCATATAGATGGCGACGGAAGTTCTTCTGCACGTCTAAATAAGGGGGCGTACATATGGAATACTCCGGCAGGCGACACGCAGACTTAGCAGCTGCATCCGCCGCCTCGTTGCCGGGAATACCCAAATGGCCTGGGCATCAGGTAAAAACGAACTGGTATCCGCGAGGTAACAACTGTCATAAGTGTCTGTATTTTAATAATAATTAATACCGAGTTGCCAACAAATTGTTGCAGCGCCTGAAGAGCGATCAGCGAGTGGCAACATACAATAAAATGTCAAGGAACTGAACGGGAGATAAAAAGTAAGAAATAAAAGATGGCAAACAGCTCGGCGGTATAAACTGAACGAGCGTCTGGAAGGCGATACGTGTGTCATCGTTGCATATAAAAGCGGAACCCGTCGCACTACCCAACTGGGAACCGTCAGTAAATACTGGAGTGTAACTCCGGTATCGGCCCAGAAGTTCGGAAAAAAGTTGGCGAAACACCGAATCACGGGTAGCTATTTTCGCACAGCCCGACAGCCCCTGGTCGAAGAGTGGACGATGGAGTTGCCAGGGAGGGCATCGGCCAAGTGAATGGCGCTCTACAGCTGGCAGTCGGAGATCGTGTGCGCTCAGCAGCTCTCGAAACCTGATGCCACTTGGACGGGAGACAGTTGTATTCCGCATATAACGGTGCACTAGGTCTGGACGCAATACAGGTGGATACGAAGAATGACCCGGATGGGCGGCCAAACTTACCACGTAGGAACAAAGTAACAATGAGCGTCGAACAGACAGTGGAGGTTCGCCAGAATCCCATACAATCGACCCTACAGGTGCGGGAAGCCCCAGTAGCGAGACGGATACCAGTGTGATGCATTGTGTTTAAAAGACGGAGCTTAGACTCGGACGCCCCGCCATAGATAAAACTGCCGTAGTCTAATTTGGACCGGACCAGTGAGCGATACAACCTCAACATTACCGTGTAAGCGCCGCCCCAAGATGCTCCAGATAAAAAACTGAGTACCCGAAGCGAACGATCTCAGGAAGCCCTAGTTGAATATGGTACTCCCAGGTGAGCTTCCTGTCGAGGTGAAGGCCCAAGAACTTCAGGTGTGGTACAAACGGCAGACGTGTGCCACGCAGATAAAGATCAGGAGGACGTACGCCACGAAGTCGATGGAAGTGTACACACTGTGTTTTCCTAGGGGAGAATTGAAAGCCGGTGCGAAACGCCCACTCGGCGATGGGTGTTACGGTCAGCTGCAGTTGACGCTCGATGTGCTCCAAACTATGAGAGCGATGGTATATTCGCGAAGTCGTCAACATACAGCGACACCGGGATTCCGCTAAGAATAACACTAGTGACGCAATTAATGGCAACGGCAAAAAGCATAACCTAATAATTGACCCCCGGGATACACCATTGTCCTGGACCTTCTCTTGGGAAAGCGTGTTTCCTATGGGGACACGAAAACGGCATAGTAAAAAATTAAAAATGAACATCGCTAAATGACCGCGTAAAGTGTGCAAAGTGCGGAGGATTCCATAGCGCCAGGTGGTCTCGTAGGCCTTCTCCAAATCAAAGAAGACACCCACGACATGCTGCTTCAGCAGAAAGGCATTATGGACGTAGGCTTCCAAGCGTGCCAGATGGTCGACACTGGAGCGATGCGACGAAAACCGCACTGAACAGCGCTCAGCAGGTTATTCGTCTCTAGCCACCACACTAAACGAGTGTTAAATCATTCGTTCCAAGGTCTTGCAAACGATACTTGTTAAGCAAATAGGGCGGTAACTAGAGGGAAGGGTCCGATCTTTCCTGGGTCGAGGGATAGGGATGACAATACCCTCTCGCCAAGAAGATGGAAAAACTTGCTCACGCCATATACGATTGTACATGCCCAACAGGAAAGAGAGAGCCGTAGATGGAAGTTGAAGCAGCATTTGTCTGTGGATGTCATCGGGGCCTGGAGAAGAGTCATTTGCGAGAGATAAGGAATGAGCCAGTTCCGCTTGAGTAAAAGGTGCAGTACGATTAACTACAGTCACTGTTACAATTAAGAACTATCCGCTCTGCAGATTCCTTGATACATTTAAAAGCACGATCATAACTTTCAGTTTGGCTAGTAGCAGCGAACGAACTAGCAAGGGCGTCTGCGATATCCTGTTCGGAGGTATAAGTTGCGCCCTGTACGGTAAGACCGGGAATTATCGTTCGGCGATACTTGCCGTACATACGCCGAACGACAGTCTACACCCTTTAGACCGAGGCCTTACGGGAAAGGGAAGAGACGTATGTTTCCCACGATGTACGTTTTGCATTACGAAGTACAAAACGTTCCCTGGCACGAGAACGGTTGAAGGCAATAAAGTCCTCCTCCGTAGGATGTGAACTGAAAACAAGCAGAGCTCGCTTTCGTGCTTTGATAGTCAAACGGCATTCCTCGGTCCACCACGGCACAGGAGCGTGTCGTGGTGTAGATAAACCGCGAGGAATGCTGGAATCTGCTGCAAGGAGGATAGTACAAGCAAAATACTCCATCATTTCATCTATGGTGGCAAAGACTTCGTCGGTCAGGTGAATGAGGGAACGAAATTTCCCCCAGTCAGCCTTGGAAATAATCCAGTGAGGGTGTCCTGTTGGCACAGGATGGTGGCCAGTTAGGTGAATGTTAATGGGATAATGTTCACTGCCAAACCGGTCGGAAAGTAAGGACCAATCAAGAAGTCGTACTAATGAAGGGCTACAAAAGGAAATGTCTAGAGTAGAGTGTGTATCATAGGCAGATGATAGGAATGTAGGGACACCAGTATTTAACAGAATTAAATCAGACAGATCGCAAACGTCTGCTACAAGGGACCTACGAACATCGTCAGTGTCGGAGCCCCATGAAGTGTGTTTGGCATTCAGATCACCCAGAAATAGGAGCGGAGTTAGGAATCTGTGTCAAAAGAGCCCGAAGATCATGCTGGTGTACGACACTGATCGGCAGCAAATAGGCATTACAAATAAACACAAGTCCTGCAGCTGTACATGCACCGCTACAGCCTGTAGCGGCGTGTTATTCGGGACGCTGGTGACAGAGATACTCGTAGTATGTGCCACCAGAATAGCAACACCACCGCTTGCTCGCCGATCAGCTGCAGAGTCATGTTTAAATGCCGAAAAATCGCGAAGAAAAAGAGAGCTTGATTAGATTTCAAGTGGATTTCTTGTAGACACAAGATTGATGGAGAGCGTTGGACAACTAGATGTTGTATGTCCGGAACACGTGCCCGGAACCCATTAACATTCCACTGGATTACTTCCATGGTAAAGAAGAGATTAGTGGTTATTTTTCATCATTTTCTTCATCTTTACCTTAACCGACTTTGGACCTGGAGTTTGAAATTCGCCATCCTCAGGTGACTCCTCCGGTGTTCGGGAGTCCGAAGAGCTCCTGCGACTCGCGGAACGGGAGCGCGAGCGAGACTTCGAGGATGCGCGGCTGCTGGCGCGAACAGTTCTACGAGAGTGGCTTTCAACAGGCAGGCTACGAGTGTTTGTGAACGGCTGAAGATGTAGCCCGTGCAGGTGTGGCGCTAGAGAGTGGAGAGCTACTCGCGGAGAAGTCCGTCTGTGTCGAAGCATCGGCAACAGGGACGTGTTGTATGCCAACGGTGGTCACAGGCGCTCAGCGAACTGCTGACCATTAACCGGAGATGGTGGGTGGTTTGAGCGGTTCAAATCGCCGACGTGCTTCAGGAAACGTATGGCGCTCCTTAACGCGCAGCTCCTGAATGCTCTTTTCGTCGAGATACTTCGAGCACTGACGCGAGCTGGATGGATGAGTTAACACAACCCAGTTAACACAATGAGGGTCACGGGTACAAGTCGTGCCCTCATGGGGTGATAGGCCATAACACAAATGGGAGGATGGTTGCACGCGGTCTTAGTATGTCCGGGCTTCTGGCACTGAAAAGAGCGCATAGGGTTCGGGACATATTAACGTACGGCGGCAAGCTCGTAACCGCAGATGTATTCTGGTAACTGTGTATCCTTAAAAGTGAGGAACACCGTACGTAAATCGATAACTTTACCATTCTGCTTTCGCGTCAGACGGTACGCTTGACACACACGTTGGTCGGAGAGGCAAGTAACAATCTCCTCATTGGTGAGATTGTCCCGACTAAACGTGGTGACAACTCCTCTACATGGGTTCAGCGACTTGTGGGGGGCTACCCGGATTGGTTAGGATTCCCAACAAGGTCGCTTTAAGACGTTTCTGCGCCTGGTCTGCAGAAGTCACTTCGATTAAAAGCGTACCGTCTCGAACTCTAGTCGTATTTTTCACAGTGCCACAGATCCTATCGATTTCCCGTTTGATATAAAATGGGCTAAGGTCCTTTAACGTTTTCCCGTCACATGCCACTGTCATTACCAAAAACGAGTCAAATGAAGGGGTTTTGCGCGGATGCATTTTGAATTGGACCCCCATCCGGAATCCTCGGCGTCAGCCTGCCATCCGGGGGTCAAAGAAAAAAAAAGACCAAAATCTCCACGGTCTGTGCCTCCATGGAGGCCCTTCCATGACTGACCTCAAGACGTACTTCAGAGAGGCCACCCTCCGATCTCCACTGCTTGTCCACATGGGTAAACCGTTCACCACGCACACCCCGGCTTTATTAGCTCACCACAGGAATAACCGCCTGTGGCTCCCCACTTTAGGCCACGCTGCCCCAACGGAGTCAGCGTGGATTCAGGGGACTTCGGGTTGATTACACCGGGGTTCCGTTAGCGGTAACACGTCCGGCCGGTGATACTAACCCGTCGGGGTAATAACACAGGCCGTGGCCTCAGGGAGATACGTGGGTGTACATGACGTGTGGACGGGCTCCGCACCTAAGGCTACACATAGGGGCAGTGTGAAGGGTCCGCCCAACCTTCGTGCCTGAGACCTCCGAAGAGCACAATAGTCGGGGGCCGCGCTGAAAACCGTGGGACAGGACTACGGAGATAGGAAAGATCCCTGCTGGTGATACAGGAGTTATAAATCTAGGAGCTTACAAACTAATGATCAGAAAACCGTGGGACAGGACCACGGAGATAGGAAAGATCCCTGCTGGTGATACAGGAGTTATAAATCTAGGAGCTTACAAAATAATAATCAGAATAAACCTAGAAGAGGAAGAGGGTGATATAAAAAAGCAACATAAAACGCTGCACGTGGTACAGTTAATGAACATGGAAGGGGTGAAATGAGGGTGAACGGCTCGGGGCCCTGGGTGCGCCAAACCTGGACCTACCGTAGTAGGTCCGGAAGGAAGGAAAGGAGTAAGGAAGGGAGGGGGGGACCGAGGGAGGGAGGGACGGACGGAGAGAGAAAGAAAGAAAGAGAGAGAGAAAGAAAGAAAGAAAGAGAGAGAGAGAGGGAAAGAGAGAGAGAGGGAAAGAAAGAGAGAGGGAAAGAAAGAGAGAGAAAGAGAGAGAGAAAGATAGAAAGAAAGAGAGAAAGAAAGAAAGAAAGAAAGAAAGAAAGAAAGGAGAGAAAGAAAGAAAGAAAGAAAGAAAGAAAGAAAGAAAGAAAGAAAGAAAGAAAGAAAGAAAGGAGAGAAAGAAAGGAGAGAAAGAAAGAAAGGAAAGAGAGAAAGGAAAGAGAGAAAGAAAGAGAGAAAGAAAGAGAGAAAGAAAGAAAGAAAGAAAGAAAGAAAGAAAGAAAGAAAGAAAGAAAGAAAGAAAGAAAGAAAGAAAGAAAGAAAGAAAGAAAGAAAGAAAGAAATGAAGAAAGGGATGGTAGAATAAGTATTTCTGTATGTAGTGGCTCGATGGAATTTTCTAAAATCCTTCGTCACTCTGGCAGCATCTACTTTGCCTGCAGCTCATAATTACATTTGGGTAGCATAGGTTAGCATTTCTGGATCCACTTCAGCAGGGTCACTCGACCAAGGAATGCCTTAGAAGAACTGCCTGATGGTAAAGTGAAATTGCAATGGCCATTTTCAGGGTAACTTGAAACCACCTACTTTTTTTTTTTTCCTCCTTTTTTTCTTTCAAGAATCTACTTAAGATTTCGTGAGCAGCTAGCCAACTAACTTTAATATGTCATTTACTGTGTGAAAACTTATGTTTGAAATCTTTAAGCTTGTCCCCGCAAAACTTCCCCTTTTTATTAGCAATTTCTGCTCATATTCCATGGTTTTCTTGATGCCATTATCATTGCACTCATTAAGTCAGTCAAAATCTTGTTTGTGTTTAATGAAGGTGATTCCAGATGGCCCTAAAATGATATGAAAAGCAAAAACTTATTCATAAAGATAATATTTATTATAACCATAACTTAGGAATAAAAACCTTATGCAGCAATTCAAAGTTCATATATTAAAAACAAAAGGGGCACAAAGGTTAGTTTCAATGGTTTTTATATAACTATTATTCTTTTCATTACTATCAACAAAAATACATGGATGCACTATAAGTAAACAATTGGAAGTGTAATATTTTTAAAAATTTAACTTCATAGTGAATATTGCTTTATACAAAACTTTTACTATGACTGATTAGTTAGCACATACCTGACTGAGGAGAATCCATTATGTATAAGTGCCATTAGCTTTGCAACAATGCTTTTATTCACCACATAAATGATATAGCTGCAGATCATCATCATCATCATCATCATCATCATCATCATCATCATCATCATCATCATCATCATCATATTTTGTTGTTTAACGATGCTTTCAATTGCTAGGATCACATCAGCATCGCCAGTGTGCCAGAATTTTGTTACGCAGGAGTTCTTCTACATGCCAGTAAATCTACTGACATGGAGCTGTCGTTTTTAAGCACACTTAAAAACCATCGGTCTGGGCCAGATTTGAACCCACGACCTTGGGAACAGTAGGCCAGCGTCTAGCCAACTGAACCACCCAGACTGACATATAAATGAAGAGGACGTATATAACTGTCAGACGTGCAGCATCAGAAGTTCTAAGTTAATACTCTCTATACACTCAGCTGTTTGTATGGAGAAATATATAAAGCATGGCACAAGATACTGTATCTATCTAGCTACCACATGGAGCATTTCATCTATGCCAGAATTTACTTTCAAAATTTGAATTTTGGTCGCCTTTTGGATGCAAATACCCCACCCTGCTTCAATAAATACCGGGGTGTAATTCCAGTAACATCCCAGAAGCTCGGTGAAAAGTTGACGACACACCGATTAAGGGGTAGCTACTTCAGCATGGCCGGAAAGCTCCAGGTCGAACTGGGCATGCTGGAGTTGCCAAGGAGGATTGCAGCCAAGAGAATACTGCTCAACTTTTTTTTTTTTCTTTGTCCAACACTGTGTCATATCGGACGAATGAATGAAATGGGTTAAATGATGCTCAAATGAGCCCGAGGTCCATGGAGCTTTAAGTTACCCGACATTCGTCTTCTCAGGGTAGAGAAAACCTTACCCAGATAACTTACCCTAAGCGAGATTCAAACTCGCGACCTCTTGAACATGAGGCAGACATGCTAACCATCACACTACTGAGACGGGCAAACTGTTCTACAGCAGGCATTTGGAGCACATGTGTGTTGAGCAGCTCATAAAACCAAATACCGCTTGGGCAAGATATAGTGTTATTCTGAAGGTAACGGTGAGCGAGTTCTGGGTGCAATACAGATTTATAAAAAGGACGCTGAATAGACAGTGGAGGTTCGCCAGAGTCAGCATACAGACGCTCAAGAGAACAAGAGCAAAAAGCCCAAGTAGCTAGACTGATACCAGTCAGATGTATTGTGTATAAAAACCGAAGTTTAGAGGCGGGTGCTGCGCCATAGATAAAATTGCAATAGTCTAGTTTGGACCGGAACGATACAGCTTCAACATGCTGGTCCGATCGCCACCACAAGATACTCCAGGTAAAACTCAAGAGCAAACAATGCAGGAAGCAAGCAGTTGACGAATATGGTGCTCCCATGTGAGCTTACTGTCAAGGTGAAGGCCCAGGAATTTGAGGTGAGGAACAAATGGCAGGGTTGTGCCACACAAATGAAGATGAGGAAGGTGTACACTACAAAGTCAAAAGTGAACGGTGTTTTCATAGGTGAGAACTGAAAGCTGGTCAAAAGCGCCCAGGGATGTTATGGTAGCTGCAGTTGACGTTCGATGTGCTCAAGATTATAAGAGTGGTAGTAAACCGCAAAGTCATCAACATACAGGGACATTGGTATTTCACTATGAGTAACACTAGTGATGCTGTTAATTGCAATGGCAAAAAGCATTATACTAAGAATCGACCTCGGGGGTACACCTTTTCTCTCCTGGATCCTCTCATGAGTGTGTGTTGCCAATATGGACATGAAAGCAAGACAGTTCTGAAAGGTTTAAAAGAACGATCGCTAAATGACCTCGTAAACTTGCATGATAAGGAAGATATACCACCATGCAGTGTCGTAAGCCATCTTGCAGATCCAAGAAGACATCCACAACATGCTGCTTCAGGAGAAAGGCATTTTGTATATATGCCTCCAGCATGTAAGATTGTTGACACTAGAGCAATGGTGATGAAAACCACACTGAACATTGCTCAGCAGATTACTCGTCTACCCACCACACTAAGCGAGTGTTAATCAGCCATTTGAAGGTCTTGCAAACACTCGTTAGGCAAATAGGGCTGTAGCTAGAGGGAAGTGTCTTGTCTTTTCCAGGACAAGGGATAGGGTGACAACATCCTCTCACCAGGAAGACAGGAAAACCTGCCAAAGCCAGATATGGTTGTAGATGTTCAGCAGGAAGGAGAAAGCCGCAGTTGGAAAATAAAGCAGCATTTGTCTATGGATGTTATCAGGACCAGGGAAAGAGTCCTTTACGAGAGACAAATACGAGGTGCGTTCAAGTTATAACATTTCCTATTTTTATTCTCACAAAGTAATCACAAGAAAAATGTGAAACTAGTGTCACTTCTCAACGTAATCTCCCTCTAGCCGTACACACTTTTCACAACGTCAACGCCATGATTCCATGGCTACTGCGAACGCTTCTTTAGGAGTGTGTGTTGACCACTGGAAAATCGCTAAGACAATAGCGGCAAGAATAGTGAATCTGCGACCACAGAGAGTGTCTTTCATCGTGGGAAACAGCCAAAAGTTGCTAGGAGCCAGGTCAGGTGAGTAGAGAGCATGAGCAATCACTTCAAAGTTGTTGTTACAAAGAAACTTCTGTGTCACGTTCATCCAATGTGCTAGTACATTGTCTCGATGAAAGAGTACACGTCCAAGGTGCAGGTGTCAAGCTATACAGTGGAGAGGTACACACTGGGAAGTCTATATGGCCACATTGGCCATTGGAACGTGTTATATGACAAGTCTTATCAGGAGTGTGCCTGACTGCTGATGCATAACCTGTGGTGGTAGCACGCTTCAATTGCTCCAAGTACGACTCACTACAGGGAAGGTGAGGCACTCTGACGCACAGTTCCTGTATGTACTTCTCATCCATGAACTTCAGACAATGTCGCAAGCTAGCTGGATGACTGTTTCCACAGTTGACACAGTAAGGATCACAGGTACACGCCATGCCTTATGTGTGGATAAGCCATAATGCTCACAAGCACCAGGATGGTTGCACGAGGTCCTAGTATGTCCAAACTTCTGGCACTGAAAGCAGCGCATAGGGTTCAGAACATACTGGCATATTGCGACACATTCATATCCACAAAATATGTACTCTGACAATTGAGTGCCCTTGAAGATGAGAATGTGTCCTTAAAGGCTACTCTTTACCATCCTGCTTGCGAGTAAGATGGTAAGCTTGAGACACACATTGGTCTGAGAGGCAGGTACTATCTCCTCGTTCGAAAGACCGTCCAAGCTGGAGGTGATTAGCAACTCCCCTACATGAATCCAATGAAGCTATATGACCTCAAGGACAGATGTGAGAGAAAAAAGAGGGGAAATTAGCAAGTGACAAGGTGACAGAAAAGAAGAAAGAAGATATGATTGGTCACAGCAAATCGACAGAGAAGAAAGATGGCAGTGAGAAACAAACAGATGACAAAGGGGTAATTTCAAAGCTAAGTGGAAATGAACTGAGTAAACAAGAAGATGTGGAGTATGACCAGGTGGAATGGGAAGACAGCGAAACAGGTTTTACATATGTGGGTAGATTGGAATACGAAAAGGGTGACCAGAAAAGGTCAGTACATATTTGGAAAGATATTAACTCAAATAACTGGATATCAGATAGTGTACATGTGTTAATATATAGGATGCCAAAAAAGAGAGGAAAATGGTGATTTGCACCGTGTGACAAGGAAGAGCAAGTTATTAAGGGAAAGGTGTTCAGAGTTGTTAGGAAGGAGGGATGGAAAAGTTTAGCGATAAAGTTGTGAGGAAAAGAAGTGGAAGTGAAAGAGATAAGAAGAAAGAGAATCCGTGGGGTGTAAGAAATTATTACTAAATGATCATGAAACATAAGAAGAGGGGGATGGGGGAATAAATTTTAGTTTGGAATGGATAATTTAAAATAATGATGAGCTAGGGAAATGGAAAGTATAAGAGAATTTGGTGAAAATAAGTGAATATAAAGACGAAAAGACAAAGACAGGTTTGAGCAAGGTTAATTAATTGAAATTGAATAATAAACAGAACCTGTCAAATGCAGAGATATATATGCTTTAGTATTCAATAAATTCAATTCAATATATGGCTGTGAAATATTTCAGATATCTGATAGAAGGAAGATATTCCGTTATTTACAGTGACCATGCACCACTTACGTTTGCATTAAACAACAACAAAAAAAAAAACCCAAAAAAAACGCATCGCCAATACAGTTGGGATATCTATAGTATATTTCTCAATTCAGCACAGATATCCGAAATGTACCTGGAAGAAAAAACATAGTTGCTGACCATTTATCAAGAACTGAAGACCTAGAACCAATTGATTACGAAGCAATCGCTCATTCCCAGAATAGAGGTGAACTAGATCGTCTATGATCCAGCACTCATTCTTCATTGAAATTTAAAACAAACACCACCAGGTAGAAAACTATGGTGAGATGTGTTCATCACCTGTGTGTGCCCGTATATTCCACAAAAATTCAGATTTTGTATTTTTCAGCATTACCATAATATGGCATGCCCAGGAATTAAAACTTCCAAGATGATAACCAGATTGCCTGGTGGAATATAAAACACGATATAAGTTAATGGACAAAAACACGCATTGCGTGCCAGAAGAACAAAGTCACCAGACATATTCAGACGCCCTTTGGGAAGTTTCCAAATAATGATGAACGATTTAGAGTTGTCCACATAGACTTGACTGGGCCCCTACCTCCATCGGAAGAGTAAGTTCATTGTCTCACCTGTATAGACCAATTTACCAACTGGGCTGAAGTTGTTCCTCTTAAAATATTTGAGCAGAAACTGTAGCTCAAGAATTTTTTAATGTTCGAATCACTCAGTTTGGAATGCCATACCAAAGAGTGACTGATCTGGAAATATAATTTGTCAGAACTCTTCCAAACATTTACAAAAATATGTGGTGGTAAATTTACGAAAACTACTCCATATCCACAAATGGAAAAATTGAAATATTCCACAGGACACAAAGCACCTATCTGTGCTCACGAAAATCTTAAATGGAGCAGTATATTACCTACAATCTTATTGGGACTATGTTGTTCTATCACAGAAGGTAGCAATGCCACTATTGGAGAAATAGGGGATGTTTTCAATGCTCCTGAAACAAAAATTAATGCAAAGGAAAAACCATGTGCACTCCAAGACATCAATAGGTGAAGCCATGTATTTGTAAGAGTTGATAAAGTAAAGGCAGCTCTAGAAGCACAATATCAAGGTCCAAATGAAGTCATAGAACATAAAGAAAAATTCTTTGGTGTAAAAATAAATGACATGACTAAAAACATATCCTTAGATAGACTAAAACCAGCTGGCTCATAACGACATAAAAGAACAACCCCAAATGGTAGCTATACCAAGTACAGCACAAACCACAAAGTCAGGCCGATGAATACAATTTCCAGCCCGCTTCTTGGAAGCTGTAAAATGACTGAGAAGGGGGTGATGTAGGGACATGAATGTACAAATACACTGACCTAATTAGATGATGCTGCTGCAGTTGGTAGTGTGACTTTGTAAAATGTTAGTCAGCTGCTGTTGTGTAAAAATTAGCAACGAAAAAATAAGCATAGTTTTTGAGTGAAAAATAAATATTCATTATTAAGTTAAGTTTAAAATACATTAAAAGTATACTAGCTAAAAGAGAGGCCAACAAATATACCTAGAAAGTCAGAAGTACATACATTTACACTTAAGCTTAACAGCTGTCTTATTAGACATAGGATTACAGTATGCAAATACCCCTCTTACAAGGTTTATAACTGCTTTGTTGAAGTCCTTTGTGTTGAAAGATCAAGTCTCCATAGGACTATTCTTCATTTTGCTAAATTTGATAGAGTAACATGTTAAATTGCTCATAGCTGTGGACTATTGTTTCTTTTGCTATAGTTTGTTGTTAGCTAATGCTGGATTTCTAACAATGAAGTCATTAATCCTCTTGCTCTCAAATATTTTTCACTGATGGATGGGGTGTTAGAAATGGCCAGGCATATTTGAAGGTGGTCTCGGTCCATTTCCTCTTGCAGATCACAGAGGACAGAGTGGTGAAGAATACATCCCAATTCTGTTTAAATGTTTTGCCAGACAATAATGTTCTGTAATCAACCTGAAGGTTGCAAGTGCCCTTTTTCGAGGATACTCAGGAATTACTGTTTGAATGTTTGGTAGTTCCCATCGTTTATTTTTTTATTTTTCATAGTAATATTTTGCAATAATTTTTTTGAATTCAGGATTGACTAATCTTTTAGCTGCATAAAATGGTGGATTAACTACAGATTTCTGTACACTGCCGGTACCCTTTTTTGCAAGAAAATCAGCTTTCTTATTACCACTCAGTCCACAGTGGGCTGGTATCCATTGGAAGACTAGGTGTTTTTGAAATGCGGTTAGATGGGTAAGGATTTTCCAACATTCTATAACTGTTTGGTTTTTTGGTGACAACTTGGAAGTAATTGCTATAATTGCTGCCCTGGAATCTGAGAGAATAACTGCTTACTGAAAATGTAAAATTGTATACAAACAATTTTGTAGGGCCATTCGAATTGCTTCAATTTCTCCATCAAAGTTTGCAGTTAACTACAAACAAGTTTGTAGTTAACTTAAAGATCTGCAATAGGAAAAGAGGTGACATGTGACTCCAGCCCCTGCTCCATCTCGGTTTCATATCAATGATCCATCAGCATAAATATGGAGCCATTTGTGTTTTGGAAATCTAGTATGGATTGTCTCTAATGCCAATAATTTTAGAACACTAGTTGGAGTACCACTTTTCTTAACTTCTTCTGTCACGTGTAAATAATATTTCATGTCTAATGTTTGTGTTGGATTGACTTTAGATATGAAATTTTCCTTTGAATTAGGAAGGTATACATCCTTTTTGATGTCTTGAATTTTGGAAAGAAAGCTCTCCTGAGTCTTTAGTATTTCATATTCAATGGGGTATTGGTTGGTTAGTATTTCCATAGCTGCTATTGGTGTGGTTTTGATAGCACCTGTAATTAGTCTGACTATAGTTTTGAAAGATTTGAATTTTTTTTGTATTTGCTGTTACAAGGACTTCGCTGCAGTAAGTAAATAATGGCTTTATATATACATTGTATGTTGTGTTAAGAGTTGCTCTGGAACATCCCCACTTCATTCCTGTTAGATGCTTTAACAGTGAAAGGTGCCTCTCTGCTCTTTGTATTACACTTTCTATTTGTTTGGTCCATGCAAGTTTGATATCAAATGTAACTCGTAAGTACTTTGCTTCCTTTGTTTCTGGCAATTGTGACCCTCAAAATTTAGTTTTATTTTTAGTGGTTTTTTTCTTAGTGAAAAGATTTGGTAGTTTGATTTTGTTGTATTAACAGTCATTAAATTTTCTTTGGTCCACTTTTGTAGGTTGTTTAAGGATTGTTGCATGGTTTTTTCTAGTTCTGTACTTCTGTTTTTTGGTTTGTGTGTGTTAAGCAACAATGTTTAATGTTAAGTGAAATGTGAATACATTATATGCCAATTTCCAAGTAGGAAAACAAGCATTAAATTTACTTTACACTCCCAATAATACATTGTACACCTTGTAGTCTCGTCACTGGTCCTGCCAAATATATTGGCTTCACCTCAAAATTATGCTCTTTAATTATTGCAATGCAAGGCAATCTCATTTTCTTGACTCAGATGGTATTAATTCTGCTTATCACTGCCAGAGAGGGTGATGAGTATTTAAGTTTCCTACTAGAAAATAAGGTACAGGCAGCTATGACATAATGTGAACAATGTTACCATCTGCAAGAGGAGACAAAGGAGGAACAAAGCAAAGTCACAAATAGAGAAAGAAAAACCAGGAAGAGAAAATAGTATAGCAAAGCCTGGAAGGAAGTGATGAATGTAACAGGGTGATTAAAAAGATCAGAACAAGGATCACAATTCTGCCATGAACAGTACAGCCCTCTGCTGGTGCAAGATCAAAGTGCACCAGAGAGTACCTACAAATACTGAATAAATCCTCAGGATGATGTTGGATTTTCTACAAGCTAATGACAAGTGGGATTTGGAAACACACCACCAATTCCAGCTTTGTATACATTCAACTTAAGGATTTCATTGGCACAATGGAGAAGTAATGTCTTTGTGCAATGCATGCACTCATAAAAAGGTCTACAGGATTAGAGTTTGTCCTATTTAGGTCAGTTCAGCTTAAATTTTAGGGCCATTGCTTATAACTATGAAGGCATCCACCTTAACATCACCTATAGCAGTATCTGAATATAATGTAGTTCAAGAATAGAAGCTGGATGCTCAGAGGGGAATTTCAACTCAATCGTACAGTAGCACTAGCAAATGTTGATGCTGCGACTGGGAAACTAGAACAGTGCCCAGAATATGCATAGGAGTTATAAGCTCGGAGCAAGTGGTCTCAATTCCACCTATATAGAGCAAGCCTGCATCATGGCTGGTTGGTTGGTTGGTTGATTCGTTTGGTTTAAGGGCGCTCAACTTCCAGGTCATCAGCGCCCTTAAAAGATTCATGGCAACAGCCAGATATAAAATTTTACTCAAAAATAAAAATACTAGTTACAAGGAAACTATACACAAAAAGTAAAAACAGTGGCAATAGCCAGATATCAAACAAGGTGATAAAAATGTCAAAAAGCATAAAAAGGGATCTAAAATTTTAAATCCTCAAATGGATATCACACTTAGCTAAAAACTTAAAAACTCTATCAACCGCTGTTTTGTCATCCGCTAACACCTCTGCAAGTCTGGCGGGCAAATGCAGAGAATCCCGAAGGTGCAATAGAGAGCAACACTCTAGCAGCATGTGACGGACAGACAAAAGATTGTCACACAGCGGACATAGAGGGGCAGGGCCCATTTTAAATAGGTAACCATGCAAAAAATTGCAGTGTCCTATTCTTAATCGAGCCAAACTAACCTCCTCGCAGCGAGACGTGTGACAGGAAGTTACCCAGTTTATCGGAAGTTCTTTCACTTCTCTAAGCTTATTACCGCAGAGAGCTGACCACTCGTCCTGCCAGAACGACAGCACCGCTCTCCGCACTTCAAGACCAAAGTCTTCTGAAGTAACACGTGAGGTGGTAATATTGGGTTCTGTAGTTGCCGTCTTTGCTGGTAAATCTGCCATTTCATTCTCCAGTGCATCATGGCATTCTGTTTTTGATAAGCCTGGCAGATAGCAGTGGATTTCCACTACAGTGTAGTGGGGTAATTTTCCTGGCCTAAAGAAACTGAGGTATACCTTGACCCTTTGCTCTCAGTTATTCTACACCTCTAAGCCTCTGTTCTCAATTAGACGATTGCCCAATCTGGCAATTAACACAGACGTGGTCATTTGGACACAACAGCATACTGGATAGCCGGAACAAAGTTGCTGCATATGCTTAAACTTCTGGCAACAATAACTGCACATGATGTTAGAGAAATAGGGATAAGCAGGTCCTGCTTATAACACATGATAGTACAATCCTTTCAGAAGAAAGGAATACCATGCAGGGCAAAAAATGTTATCCCTCTTTTCCAGTAACTGATATGCCACAATGACACCCTGGTTGAATAAGCAATTCACGATCTCCTTGTTAACTGAGGATATCTAAACTGGCGGCTGTTAGTATGTAACTATTCCACAGCTACTATTCAGGGTCTTATATTTATCCACCATCATGAGGTAAAAGCCTAAAAAAAAATGGCACTCATCAGCTTTGCAGATCGGCATCATTTGTTGCTACCATCTTGACAGCACCTGGAGTTTTTCACTGGACAGCAAATTTCGTCAATTTCCTTTTGGATATAAATGGGACTAAGGTCTAAGTCTTTAACCTGCAATTTAATTGCAATCAAAAAAGTTGAGTACAGAGGAGGTATGATGAAAATGTTCTCAAAAAACCGTCGTCAGCCTACTATCCAAGGAACACAAGAAAGAAAAGACATCTAAATCATTCAGTCTGTGCCAACCTGGAACTCCCACTGCTGGGCTGATCTCTAAGAATACCAACCATCACTATTGACCGGCATGGGGCATACTGTTTATTCCTTTACCACTGTAATAACTACTAGTGGCAGGCTCAACCGTTAGAATGGAATCACAGGGCTCGTAGATGATTACATCATGCCCCATATGGCACTAATAAATTAGATTCCCCATCCATCCCAGTGATATATGGTTGGAGAATTACTCAGGGACATCCGATTACTCGGACTACCTGATAGTATCTTTCACAAAAGTAAATATCCACCTTCAGCTAAACCTGCACGAAGGGTCACCTAGACCTCAGGCGTACTTGCATAGATGGTATGAGAATTAAATTAGTCATGTGCTTCCCTTGCTGCCCAAAGGATGTGTCAGCCATGTGTCCTCTTAGCTCACTCGCCTCACAATTTTAAAAACCGATATTTCAGCAATCCTTCTACATTAACGGACAAATATTGCAAATTTAACTTAAGTGCAGCTGCAGAAAAGGTGTTCTTATGGTGTTTTACTAAACTGTGGACTAGAACTAAAATGATTCCAGTGTTGGGTGCTACACTTAAGAGACGTGAGCTTTATCAGCGAGACGAAGTTCGTGTGTTGCCTATAGCGCAACTGGCTAAGACATGTTCGTTCAAATCTACAGTGGTGTGCTAACATTAGTTTGAATCCCACTCAACATTCTTTTCTTTTTATTTCCCTTTTCTTTGTTTCTTTCTTAACAGGAACATCATTATTTATATAACCTGTGCGAAATATGTTATACAAACTACTGAAATGTATTTATTTACATATTTTTATTCTGCATAGCATTGTAACTTTTCCGCCGCCCTATGAATGCTGCAGTACGATTGCAATTTTAGAACTGAATGCTTTATAAGATTTTAACTGCAATTGCTGAAAATAAAACAGGGAACACGCCTACCTCAATGTCAATCATGCCTCCCGAAACTAATATTTCCCTTTAAATATTCACATTCAAAGGCATCTCTATAAATTTCATAGACTCACCATATTAAAATATATAAGCATGTAATAGCGTAAAATACTGTTTAAATGGTCATAAAATGCATTGTTACAAGATCTGAAGGCCAGGGAATAATATAATTAGTGATACATTAAACAGAACAGAATGCAGTTCTAGATTACTTCAGCAGAAGCAACCTTTGCACCTAGCAAGGTTGCCATGTCGTTTTATTTCCAAGCACTACACAATGTTGCCATGTCCCCATCAATATCTAGCAGTGTGCCTTCATCCGATTCTCCATTCCTGATAAAAAGCCATGGAGAATTAAGCACATTTGTTAATTTTGTATTTCAGAAAATAAGCATGCAAAAGGCGAGGATGGAACCCCCGGCAGCTAGGAGTTCTGAATTCCACAGTTAGCGACTAGACCGCTGTCATTCTTCCCTTGGGCATCAGTGCTGTATCATATATTAAGGTTGTTGCCACTAACTTGGCAGCCAATTTCACTGCAAGGCGAAAAGTTCATTAGCACCTTTAGAAATAGTTTAAATGTTTTTTCACAAAAAAGAACTGCACAAAGTTTTATTTTTTGACATCCTGTAAAATGGAGCACCAATTTCACTTATACACAGAAAGTGTTTAAGTGCTTTATATTTTCAGTCAAGGTTTTTAAATCATCATACTCTGAAAGATTATTTTCATTGAATTACCTAAAAATGTTAGAAGCTGCTGCCTTAACAGAGGTGCTCTGCTATTTTTCACACGAGCCTTAAAGTTTGGGCCAGCCTAAATACTAACTTTCATTATCTCATTGGTGTATGATGATCATGATTCATCACTCCCATTTACAAAACACCTGTTCGAAACTAATATATACTCTTAACTTTTTCCTTAGCTCTTCCATTAGATACAGTAATAGTAATGATTTTCGGTTTTAATAATTACTTATACCAAATAACAACTCATGGCTAAAGATGAATGACTCATTATGGGTGTTAGAATTAAAGAAAATTCAGAGATGGTTGAAACCCTGAAAGGAAGATAAAGTTACAGATTCCTTGCAAACAAAATTTAATTTTAATCTCCAGTTTACAAAGCAGATATCTACTCCTATGCAACGTGAAGGGTTTGACTACTAAGTTAATTTTAGTGAACTATAATCCCTATCAAGCGCCTCCATAGTGCAGTTGGTGGCGCGCTTGCCTCTGGCGCGGAGGACCCGGGTTCGATCCCCGGTACCAGCATGGGGATTTTATCACCTCTGGGAGGTCTGGAACGGGGTGCACTCAGCCTCGTTAGGTCCCGGGGGGACCAGTTGAGGAGCTACTTGATGGAGAAGTAGCAGCCCCAGGTCTAGAAGACCGCATAACTGGCCGGGAGGGCTCGGGGCGCTGACCACATCCCACCCTCCAGTACTGCACCTCACCAATGACACCTGTAGTGGGCAGAGGTGGGGGACGCAGCGGCTGGGCGGTAGGCCTTGGCCCCTTGTAGGCTGTTGCACAGGGGTTTAGGTTAGGTATAATCCCTATCAGATAATATCACATCTTATGTTTAGATGTCACTGCTCCTGTAAATCGTCACAAGTGCTACGAATTTTCCACCTTGCACTGAAATTAGCTGCCAGGCTAGTTGCAACAACCTTAATATCATATGATAAAGCACTGATGGCCAAGGGAAGAATTGCCGAGCAGTCTAGTCGCTAACCATGGAATTCAGAACTTCTAGCTGCCGGGCATTCGAACCTCACCTTTTGCATGTTTATTTTCTGAAATACAAAATAATACTCAGGCGTTCTTGTGTAGATGGTATGAGAATGAAATTAGCCTTACGCTTCCCTTGCAGTTCAGAGGCCTGGCAGCCCTCGACTCACCTTGCAGCTTTAAAAAGCAACATTTCAGCAATCCTTCTACATTAATAGGCAATTAGTACAAATTCAACTTCAGTGCACCTGCAGAAAACGTATTCTTACTGTGTTACCATTAAGTTCTGGACTAGATATAGAAATGACTCCTGTGTTGGGTGCTAGGCTTACAACACATAAGCTTAATGAGCAATGTCAGGTTTCCATGGTGAAATGAGGAGCGTTTTTTCAAAAAACTCGATAGATGCAAAATTTTACGAAATTGAGTTATATATAGCATGGGCATAATTTTCACCTTCTGCATCGTTCTGTGCAATCAGATTTTTCAAAATTCAATTCCTGTCCTGTGTAGAAGCTAGGGAATATTAGCAGTTTTTTCAAAAACTCGATAGATGCACTTGCTCAGGTAAAGCAAAAGTCGATAGATGCAATTTTATGATTTTATGATCCAGGATGTAGCAACCTCAGTTCTTTGAAATGCGTGTTGGCATTGACCGTCATCTCACTGTTGCGATTCTTGGAATTCTTAATCATTTCTGCAAGCTTTGTACACTGCTGCATCATTGGCAATAACTGCGAACTCAGTTTGAGCGCTTAGATTTCACATTCATTTCTGCAAGCTTTGTTATACTTACGTGGCATTTTTATTCTTAGTTGAGACACTGCACTGTACTATGCACAATGGACAGGAGCTCAGATTGTGAAACTGTACCAGTCATAGAATGCGCTGGAGGTAGGAATAGCAAAAACAAGGAAAGGAAATCAAAATGCAAGTCAAGGAAAGCTCATACTCCAGCAATTAAATGTTCACATGGTCTCGAGTGTACTCCACAAAATCCTAACAGTAAAGGGCATAAGCACTGTGATGCAGCTGATTTGACTTATAATGATATAAGTGGATTTCACCAACACCTTTCCATGCTCAACAAAATAGATCAAGATACATTCCTTATGAAATATGAGTATTACATCTCCTAATCGCAGAGTGGTGAAGAAAGAGGCTGCAAATAGAAAGCAGACTATTAGCATTAAATACAGTGTGAGAAAAGATAGATTATCTCTCCTGGCTAGAAAATTTCACTTATCTGGGAAAGCGCCAAAGGAAATCAGAGGAGGTGACAGAGCAGGAATGTTACAGAAGGGAATTACTGCTGCTATAAAGCAAGACATTAAGAAGTACAGATGTAGAGAAAGCCACTATAGAAAAGCAAAATCAAGGAGAGGATATTTACCTCCAGAACTTAATATCAGACAAATGTGGACCAACTTTTGCAAGGAAAGAAGATTAAAAAATCTATCAGTCTGCTCATTGTCAAAATATAAATACATGTTTTACAACTTCTTTAACCTTTCATTCCGTACACCACACACTGACATGTACTCAACCTGCAAAATGGGACTGATGAAGATTAAGACAGAGGCAGATGTGGAAAAGAAAAACGAACTAAGAACCATGTACAGACTGCACAACCTGCATTCAAAAAGATTTTATCAGCTACTGAAAGAGGAAAATGCAGAGGCAATCACTATTTGCTTTGATATGGAGCAGAATCAACCACTACCTTAACTTTCTGTTAGCAAGGTATTCTATGCAAGGCAGGTGTGGCTCTATAATCTATGCATAATAATTCCATCTAAAACTCAGAACAAAGACGATATTTCCTTGTATACATGGTTGGAAACTGAATCTGCTAAAGGCTGCAACCAGGTTGCCTCGGCTTTGCACCACTTCCTGTTGGAACTGGAAGAAAGGATGCCCAGCAACGCACCTTCTACCATTCGTTTATTTTCAGACTCCTGCTCTAGTCAGAACAAGAATAGTGTGATAATGCTCATGCTTATTGCTTTCCTGGAAAGGAGTAAAAAAATTTCCCGCATTTCACATATCTACCCAATACGTGGGCACAGTTATATGCCTCATGATAGAGTTTTCGGCAGAATTGAAAAAGAGTTAAGAAAAAAAGAGAATATCTTGAGCCCTGATGAGTACCATCAGATATTACAAAATCACGGCTCCGTGAAAGTGTTGTTCAGAGACTGGAACATTAAGGACTTGAAAGAAAGTGCGAAACAAACACTGAAATCAAAGCTTCCTTTCAAAATGAATACCCAGCGAATCATAGCATATTCCAAGCAATCAAAGGAAGCCCATAAGGTATGTGTAGAAGTTCAAAATACATATTCTGCTTTGCATGTGGAGGTGGATGTGATAAAACTGCGCAGCAAGTCCTGCAGCGAATTCCTGCTTCGATCTCAAAATGTTCCCAAAATTAAGAGTGTGAGCAAAGAAAAGAGAAAGGATGTTCAAAATCTAGTTAAAATTTTTTGAAATTCCAGAAACTGCAAAAGAATTTTACAAAGATGTACCAGAAGATACTAATAAAGATTAAAGCTTACTTATTCATATTGTTTAAAATTTCTTTGTATGTATTCAATATGTTTGTTATATAAATAAAACAAAAACTATTGTTATTATGAATGTACCAGTACTTAGTTTCTAGGTTTATACCTAATAAAATAATCCTTATAAACATTAATATGTTGGTTGTATAGTACATTATGTATTACAAAAAGATGAAAATAAATAAAAAATAATAAATACCTAAATAAGAAGTAATAAAAACAATAAATGACAAAAATAACGAAACTTCATGTGCTAACTTCTCGCTCACGCAGAAAAGTTAATCAGCATCTATCAAGTTTTTAAAAAAATCTGTGTTTTCAAACGTCAAATTTCCACTGGTTAAACTATGCTATTTGTTTCTTTTCACATTCAATGAGGCAGTTTCAGGAAGGAGAATTGAATGATTAATATAGTTGCTGTGCAAACCAATTAGTACTGCCAATAAATAGAAAAAATCGTTTTTCTCAGAAATGCATTTTGTGCATCTATCGAGTTTTGAAAAAACGCTCCTCAAATAGCTGAACTCGCTAAAGCATGTTTGGCAAGTCACCAGTGGTGATCTTAACCTATATCGAATCCCATAACGTGCTTGGTTTTTGTTTCTTTGTTGCCTTTCTGTTTGTATATTATGCAAACACAATTGTTTATATGATCTCTGCAAAATACAAAGTTATATAAATTAATGGAAATGTTTCTTATAAAGCTCCTTCTTTAGGGAAGCAAATTACCTACATGGCTATGTTTATTTTGCATAACGTAATTTTTCTGTCCATCTTATTAATGCTACAATATGATTGAAATTTTACAACTGAATGTTTTATAAGATATTAATTACTCAAAATAAAGCAGGGAATGACTTTATCAATGGCTCTTGTCAAAATTAATATTATTTTCCTTTAAATATCCACATTCAATGGCATCTCTCTCTGTACACCTAGTAAACTATTACCATGTTAAAATAGTTACTTCAGTCATGCACTTAATGCTCACATTCGCTTACAATGGATATATGAAGGCATTACACTTCTTTGTGTTAGAAAGTCTGGACAAGCAAAGCACAACAAAAATATTTTAAAAATTGTTAGTAAACTCTGCATTGTTACATTTCTTGATGGTTAATTATGCAGTAGTACAACTCAAATGCCATGCAAAGTATCAAAAGCAAGTGAATTTAATACACTGCATATCGAATTTAATATATTCCTTAATATATTAAGGAAAGCGCTTAATGGCAATAATATGGTTTTAATGCATTGTTTTAAGATCTGGATGCCAGTGAATAAAGTAATTAATGATATAATAAATGGAACGCAATTCAGTTGTAGATTACTTGAACTTGAAGTAACCTTTGAACATAGCACAGCTGCCATGTTGCTTATTTCCAAGCACTATACAATGTTGCTATATCCCCGTTAACTCAATTCCTAGCAGTGTGTCTTTGTCCTGATTCTCCATTCCTGATAAAAAAAGCTACAGAAAATTAGACATTTGTTAATTTTGTGTTTCAGAAAATAAGCATACAGGAGCTGGGGATCAGACCCCTAACCTAGCAGTGGTAAATTCTATGTATAGTGATGCAAGCGGCTCGGCCATTTTTCACTTACGGCATTCATGCTCTATTCATGATGTTTTATTCCAATAGAAAGTAGTTTCTGGGCTTGTAGGCCATGATCCAGTCGAATAAATGTGACGTTTCGCCCAAGACTGTGTTGGGCATCTTCAGCAAGTGACTCCTGGCCGGTTAACGAGAGGGCGATTGTTAGAGCACCTGGCTTACATATAGGCGAGATGGACTGCCTCCCATCTCTTATTGGTTGTTTGTATGCCAATCACTGCTATGTGGCTGTGGGAACTGCCACATGATTGGTTTTGTTGGCATTTTGGGGCTTCGGTTTTGTATTGTCTAGCATAGTAATGATTGGCATACGAACGACCAATAAGAGAGTGAGTGAATGATTAGGGTTTAAGGGCCCGTTGACAGCTAGGTCATTAGAGACCCAAATCAAAAAGATAAAAGAACGGAAAACTCACCACCACTTAAAACTCAAAATTAAATATTGTCACCGCGCCCGCCGCATCTGATTGCCGCACTGGAGAGGGGGGACCCAGCCAGTCGCCTACCTGGCCTAACGACCAGCCTTGAGGAGGGAGTGGTGTCGCCCATCGCATTATTGTCGGCACTACCTCAAAAGAGAGAAAGGGATAGACTTCTGGAATTCTCTGCTTTGTATTTCACCGCAATAATAGCTGAACTTTCCTGAAGATTCCAGAATAGTGCCTGGGAGATATAAATAGCGGTAAAGTGTGAGAAGGAGTAGTTTTGTGTTACGAATTCGGAGCCTTGCTGTTGGTGAATCGGTAAAGACTTTCTTGCTGTTGCAACGAGTGTAAAAAGTTACTGTTTATGGAAATAAAAGTGTTTCTTTATCCCGACTACATCTGTCTTCTTTACTTTACACCCACGAAAGTCACACTGGTGTCAGAAGTGGGATTAGACGATGGAGGCTACATTGGTGAGCTTTTTACAAGAGCTGAAAGTAGAGATGAAGACGGCAAACGACAACCTCGCTGCCGAGCTGAAAGAGATGAAGACGGAGCTATCGGCGAAGACTGACGGGGGACTCGTTGTCGTGACGGAAGGCGCAAAAGTACTCGGCGAACTGGTTGATGTGAGGGAAGACGTGGAACAACTCGGCGAACTGATTGGCGTGACGGAAGACGTGGAAGAACTCGGCGAAAAGGTGGAAGACCTCTGCCAGCATGTGGACGTCGTGGAGGACGACGGGGAACGTCTTGGCGCCCTGGTAGTAAGAGTTGACGAGAGCGTCAAAGTACTGGATGCCAGGGGCAGACGGAATAGCGCGGACCCGGGGAGGGAGCACCTAGTGGCCGAGGCGACAGTTGCGCCCGTTTCAGATAACGAAAGTGTACGTCTCGGGGAAGACAAAGGGGCAGTTCAGGGACGTCGTCGAGGATCCCCTGGAGGAGTGTGTCGGGTACGTAACCAACCAGGATATGACGTGGAGGACAATCAGCAGGGAAGTGCACAAGCAAACGAGCAACACGCGAGAACCGACTCGGCGTGGGACATGGGGGGACCGTCGGAGCCATCCAACCACCTGACGCAGTGCCGTGAACGGAAGAATGGCGGACGTCGTGGACGGCAGGATACAGGAGAGGCCGTGCCGAGCACGAGTGAACACGAGTGCAGCGGTGGTCGTGACTCGCGCGGATGTGGCGGGGGTTGTTAACGGACCCATCGGAAGCAAGGTGGCTACGAAGGTGCGCCAGAGAGGTCGGCGGACATGGTACTCAGTGAGCCGTTTCCAAGTGCGCAGGATGGCCCGTCAACACACCAGGAAGAAGGGCAACTGGACGAGGGACCGTCAAGACCGGCGGTACTGTTGCAGAATTTCGAAGCAGAATGGCATACATCGCCCTACCCGAACCAAGGGACACCATCCAACAGCGATACCTAGGATCGTGCCTCCTGGAGAAGAGGTCCGATGGGTTAGTCCACCGGTGCGCCAGGGAGATGCCGCAGTGAAAGGCTGGTCGGGACGACCAGCTCTGAGGAGGGAGCAGTGTCACCGCGCCCGCCGCATCTGATTGCCGCACTGGGGAGGGGGGACCCAGCCAGTCGCCTACCTGGCCTAACGACCAGCCTTGAGGAGGGAGCAGTGTCGCCCATCGCATTATTGTCGGCACTACCGCAAAAGAGAGAAAGGGATAGAGACTTCTGGAATTCTCTGCTTTGTATTTCACCGCAATAATAGCTGAACTTTCCTGAAGATTCCAGAATAGTGCCTGGGAGATATAAACAGCGGTAAAGTGTGAGAAGGAGTAGTTTTGTGTTACGAATTCGGAGCCGTGCTGTTGGTGAATCGGTAAAGACTTTCTTGCTGTTGCAACGAGTGTAAAAAGTTACTGTTTACGGAAATAAAAGCGTTTCTTTATCCCGACTACATCTGTCTTCTTTACTTTACACCCACGAAAGTCACAATATGTTGTTGTTGTTGTTAGCTAATGCTGGATTTCTGACAATGAAGTCATTAATCCTCTTGCTCTCCAATATTTTTCACTGATGGAAGAAGAGAGCAATAGCAGTAACAGTAACCGCTTTTTAGGGAAGCTAAAATAGACAAAAGGTAAAACACTTAAAATGTAAAACTTGTCTAAAAACGTAAGCTAAAAACAGTTAAAATGTGTAAATTGATCTAAAAAGGTAAGCAGACAAAACGTAAAAGGTAAAAAATAAAACCACAAAATAAAACACAAGTTAAACCTGCTTACCAAAGGCAATACTGGTGACGAACCGCAGCACTGTATTAACAGCTACCGGGTCGTCACCTAAGATGGACTTTAATCCAATAAGAGATGAGAGACAGTACCTCTAACCCATATATAAGCCGGGCAGTCCATCAATCGCCCTCGAGTTAACCAGCCAGGAGTCACTCTCTGAAAGCCCAACACAGTCTTAGGCGAAATGTCAAATATTTGTTCATTGACTAGACCACGGCCTACAAGCCCGGAAACTACTTTCTATTGTATTAACACCAGTCATGAAAGCCTAAGCATGTATATTAAGTTTCATTGTTAACGAACTTGGCAACAAATTTCATTGCAAGGTGGAAAGTTCATAGCAGCGTTAGAAATGGTTTAAAAATTTGCTTTTGTTCCTAAGACATTTGTTTACATTTATTTAGCGCAGTGTTTTTCAACCTGTGGGTCACGACCTGCTGGGGGTCGCAAAGTCTCTGTAGCAGGGTCATGAGAGGTCGAGAGAACTCAGTAAAAAAAATCAACAAATTTTAAAACAGTAGATATACTAAGAAAAAGTTAACAAAATGATACTCATTATGTTATTTATGCAAACACATTAACAAAAGATAAAATCTTCGAGTACTCGTTCATTTTAATGTGGTTGCGCTTGAGTTTTTCAATCAATTTCTCACATCGTGGATCCCTTTTTGCAACATTAAGTATTAAATCATTTCCCAAATTTAAACGATTTCTTAGTTTACTTTATACTTGGGCCATTGATGAAAATCCCAACTCGTACAAGTATGAGGTAGAAAATGGAATCAAACCCTTCAAAGCCTCAGTTGTTAATTCTGGGTATTCTGTTTTACTTTTTAACCAAAGGTATCCAAATTTTCAGTCTTGAATTCCAAGTGTAACATCCAACATCCCATCGCCAGATAATTCCAGCAGATTCTCTTTGAGCTTAGTTGCTAAATTTGCCTCATTTATAGCTGCATTTAAAAATGGATTTAAGATCCATCTTTGCCCAGTGCTATCCGATATCTCTTCCACTGAGAGGTAATGACACAATTGTTTCTTCAAATTATCTAACACCATTTTCATACCAGATATATATGAGTTGATGTTAACCTCGCTTCTGACTTCTTCAATGAAAGACTGTCAACGAAAATAAATCAAAGTTGTTTTGATTTATAGATGATGACCACAATTCACTTTTTTTTATAAAGCCTTGGAGTTAGCCTTCACTGTATTGACATTTTCATTCCGCCCTTGAAGACTTTTATTCAAGTTATTTAAACGCTCAAATAAGTCAGAAAAAAAAGTCAATTTCAATAGGAATTCTGGGTCAGAAACGAATTTAGAGTAATGTGACTTGGATTGCTGTAAATATAATAATAGTTCAGCCCGAAGTTCCATAACTCTGGTCAGTACTTTGCCTTTTGATAACCACCTAACCTCTGTATGGTAAAGCAAATTGCGGTGTAGTGTCCCCACATCTTCACAAATGATTCGACACAATTGGGCCTGCAACGCTTTTCCTTTGATAGAATTTACAATGTTAATAATATTTAGAACTTGACTGTATTCTTGTGGCAAGGTTTTGGCTGCAAGAGCTTGGCAATGGAGAAAGCAATGCATCCAACAAGCGTTTGGCATCTGCTCTTTCAGTCTAGCAATAAATCCACTCTTCGCACCAGTCATGGCTTTTGCTCCATCACTACAAATAGCAATGCATTTTTGTGCCCAATGGATATTCATATCTTGCGTAGCTTCAAGGAACATGTCATGCAAGCACTGACCTGTAGTATTCATGGGAAGTGCCTTGCAAAATAGTATTTTTTCCATTAATGTTTCATTGGATTCAAAACGTACAAAAGCTACACTGTGCACGCAATATCCATTGATTCATCAAATTGCAAGGACACAAAAGAACTTTTCTTTACTTTTTCTATGACTTGACCATGAATGTCAGTCACCATATTGCTTATCCTGTGTTGGAAAATTAAAAATTATTTTGTTGTTTAACGACGCTGTCAATTGCCAGGATCACATCAGCGTCGCCGGTGTGCCGGAATTTTGACCCGCAGGAGTTCTTTTACATGCCAGTAAATCTACTGACATGGAGCTGTCGTTTTTTAAGCACACTTAAAAACCATCGGTCTGGGCCAGGTTTGAACCCGCGACCTTGGGATCAAAAAGCCAGTGTCTAACCAACTGAGCCACCCAGACCGACATCCTGTGTTGGATGGTATTGTCAGAGAGAGGTATACTTTCGAGCTTTTCAACCTCTTGCTTGCCAAACATAATCTCTGCTATATCTAAAGCTGCTGGTAAAATCAAATTTTCGGCAATACTGTGAGGTTTTCCTGCTTTAGCCACATGAAAAGCTACTAGATAGCTAGCGAGCAATGCTTTCTCATTTAGGTTGGAAATTTGTCCTATAGCAGCTTTTTGATGCCCAAGATCTCTTAATTTTCGCTCAAAAAATTCCATGGGTTTATTTTTTCCATTAGGATGTTTTGTGTTAAGGTCGCGTACCAACTTTGACGGCTTCATGCTTTCTCTTGACAAAATTTCCTAGCAAATTATGCACTGCGGTTTATTCTCAATGATCTTATTCTTTCTGATCTTTTCAGGAATTTATCCATTTTCAATTATGACAAACAACTCAACCGCGCGGGTCTCATGCTCAGAAATCACTTCACAATTACTCCAACTCCAAGGCACCTTACACACAGTCCATATAACACCATAGTTTCACTTCCGAATCGTTTCCACTTATCGCAGTCTTGCTTCCGATTCCATTTGCTTCGTGGTCTTACACTCAACTGCCGTGGCTGCAGTCCACCGCCCTATTTATTGGCCAGCACATTCTAGCAAGAATCATCTCAAAGCGTAACGAAACGTCAGGACCCTCTAGATTAACGGACCTGACCCTGGCATCCCAGTTGTACAAAAATGGCGTTGGCTGGTGGGAGTGATTTCTGAGGTGTTTCCACACGCTGTTTTTCGTATTATTTTCTACGTCTTCGAGTTATTGTTTGTTATAATAATTCCTATGTAAGTTTGTCTTCATATTAGCAAAGCGAGTGTCTCAAAAGTTTTATTTGGGCAGTATAGGGAACGGCAATAAATCTAATAACGTGTTGACTGTGCCGTGTGCTATCCACGTGTTCATGTTTATTGTGTTCCATCTAAGGCTATGGCTATGTTAGCCGTATAGTGTGGTTAATTTATATGTTTGCAAGTACAATTTGTGTCATGATTACAGTGGTGAGAGGTTGTTGAAGAAAAACTGTTCCAGTAGTGTATGTTAATGTAGTCATACCTCAACCTAACCTCAAACATTACAATGCCCCGTAACTGTTGCATTCCCAGATGCAAATTAAAAATCAGAAACTTTCAGTTAAAACAAAAGGTAAATTGAAACGTAACGCTTGTAAATTCTATTTAATTACTATAAATTGCAGCGTTATGTGTGTTGCCGGTGTGTATATAACATGGTGAATAGTGAAAGACAATAATTTCGAGTGAATTCAATTAGTGGCATCTGCAACACCAACAGTTTGTTTCATGTAAGTAGTATGCTGCTTGTATTTATACATTATCTTTTGTCTTTGTAATTTAAATGTGTAGATGTAGTTTAGAAGAAATGTGTTATGTTGCTGCATGTAAAACTGTAGACTATAGCAAAGTTTGGTAAATATTTAAAAAATCGGCCGCTCGAGAAACCGAATGGAACATGGTGCAATGGATGCAGTTTTTATTGCTGATTACGATCTTGTAAGTTTTATTGTGCGCTCAAGCTTCATGTTATATTTATGAGAAAATTTCGTACCTGCGATGAAGTGGTTTTATTTCGCTTATGCGGCGGACATTTAGCTAATAAATGTGTATAAACGGGTGTAATATATGCTACAATGATTGATTAATGCATTTACGTTGAAATGATTGCATAAACACTGCCCAAATTGTAAATATTTCGATAACAGGACCCTGTCACCCCACTCATATACAACACTAACCTAACACAATGTTGCTTTACAATGCTGATTTAAGATTACGTATTTCATATATTTCATTTACAGTGCTGTTTTACGGTTATTATTTTTAATATTTCATCTGCTTTTGTGGATTCCCCCTGTAAAATAAAGTGTCATGAAGTGCTGAGTAATTTGTTGTTGCAAACTGAGTAATCAAAAGTTTTCAGTAATAGTAAAAGCAAATTTCCACCCTAAAGCTTTTGAATTTAGTAGGTAGCCAATTTTTCTAAATGGCAGCATTTGTATATCAGCCATCCAGTATAGTATGTTTTGTGTAGGTATATAACATTATGTGCATTGTACAAGTGTGACAAACAGTGTAAACAATGATTAATAATTGAGTCAACTCAATGTCAACATTTCTGTTTTATGTAAGTAACATGCTGCTTGCAGTTTTGTCTATCTCCTTTGTAATTTGAGTGTGTAATGCAGTTACATAATGGCATGTAAACCTGTAGATTGCATGAATGATATTTAACGTTATATATTTCATTGCCCATGGGTTATCGTTTAATATTAAATGTCACCCTTTTTTGTTTACTTGAGGTTATGTTTAAGACAGTGTTTTTGTGTTTAACACAGCCCATATTCACAAAATAGGCGTGTTATTACACCACATTTTTATTTTACTGCATTGAAATCGTAGCCTGTAGACGAGTTGTTTATAAGTAGTTCCCACCACATAGGCCGCCATCTTGAATCACAGTGTCAGGTCCGGTATTTAGGAGCTCCTGGAAACATCTCGAAACTTGTGGACCTTTTGCGGAACCTGTACTAGTTCCGAGTGTTACCAACAGATGGCACTGGGATTCTCGGCCCTAACAATATGTTTGTATTTGTTTGTTAGTAATCAATTAGCCACGTATTCGATTTAAAATTACATGTTTTACATACTTAATTATATATTTATATCCAAATCCTAATAGCATAAAAGCCTAAAATTTTTGTATGGATTATATATTTTTAACATACATGAAAAAAAGGGTCGGGGTAGCGAAATATTTTTTTATATTAGGGGAGTCGTGTCATGAAAAATATTGAAAAACACTGATTTAGAGGTTACAAAAATGATTCTAGAACAAACACGTATTGTACTGTTCCGGTGTAATATTAGTTTCTTTAATTGCTTTTTATTATTGACAAATGAGAATGAAATTGTTAATATCAATGATTATGTTATATTTATTACCTACTCAGAATATACACTTGCATTCAAGAAGCCTCTTAAACATTTAAAACATTTATCCTAACTAACATTTCTAGCACTCAAAGGTGCAATGTACATGCCTCGTTTGTTTTTGGTCTTTGTGCAAGCAATGTGGTTAACACAGCAAAAAGTTTTGTTTTATTAACATCATCTAAACAAGAAGCACCAATAATACCTTTGATTTCATTTATTGCTCAGAATGTTTGTTTCATATCTTCAATTAAGTTTCTTTTTCAAATCATCACCATCTGAAACATATTCATTAAAATTCCTGAAAGTTTGAGGAAGTGGTCTTAAAAGAGGTGCTCTGCTATTTTTCACATGAGTATTAAAACTTAGGCCAGTCTACATATTAACAGCTACAGAAATGACTTATCTCATTGGTGTAATGGTCATGATTCATCGCTCTCATTTACAAAACATGGGTTTGAAACTAACATAATACTGCTAATCAGTTTGCCTAAACTCTCTCTTTGGATATAACAATACTAATCATTCTGTTTTGATAATCACACATACCAAATAATTCAGATCTAATAAGATGAATGACTCATGAGTGCTTGAAATAAGTAAATACATTAAAACATGATTAAAACCTGAAGGAAGATAAGTTCATTGACTCCTTCCAAAGAAGACTCGATTTTAATCTCCAGTTTCTCTCTAAATCCTTGGTCTCCAGATCCCAGGAGGTCTCAAGTTGCAGGCACCCCAGGGGACCCAGAGCCCGTAGGGACTGAGAGAAGGCACAATACAAGCCACCATCAGGGAGTTCAAATCTGCAGTTGTTAGTGACCTTCCCCTCTATCTCCTCAGGACCACCCTTCATATCCTCTCATCTCAACACTCCCTCCTGGGGGATGCCCCATTAGTGGCATATGCAAAACACACCCTCTACAGGTCAAGGGACTAAGTCCCCCTTCCAAACCTTGTCTATCTAACCTCCAATTTACAAAAAAGACATGTTCTACTACACTAAGTGGAGGGTTTGGCCATTAAGTTAATATTACTGACCTATAATACCTATTAGGATATCATATCTTAAACTTAGAACATCACTGCTAACTGTAAATTACCACGTATTCAGCATTTAATCCTACATCATCCATCAGTCTGAAGCACATTATTATCAATTAATATCAACTGGAATGTGTAATAACTATTATATTGTTTTAATTATTTTCATCTGTAGGTAACTGTCTATCGCTAATAAAAGCAGCTAAAGAAACCAATATTCCATCGGAACATTGCGATACACATGTGCTAGAAACAGCTTTTGTACAAATATCTAGAAACAAAAGTAAAACTTTTAAACCATTTCAAACTTTCCGCCTTGGAATGAAATTTGCTGCCAAGTTAGTACCAATAACACTCAATATCATATGAATAGAGCATGAATGCTGTAAGTGAGGGATAGCCGAGCTGGTTGCATCACCATGCATAGAATTCACCACTGCTAGGTTGGGGGTTCGATCCCTGGCTTAATTCTCTGCAGCTTTTTATCAGAAATGGAGAATTAGGATGAAGACACACTGCTAGAAGTTGAATTAATGGGGACATGGCAACATTGTGTAGTGCTTGGAAATAAACATGGCAGCTCTGCTAGGTCCAAAGGTTACTTCACGTTCAAGTAATCTACAACTGAATTGTGTTCCGATTAATATATCATTAATTACTTTATTTACTGGCATCTGGATCTTTAAACAATGCACTAAAACCGTATTTTTGCCATTAAGCATTTTCCTATGATATGCAATATATTAAATTCACTTGCTTTTGATACTTTGCATCTTGTTTTCAATTTGCATGGCATTTGAGTTGTACTACTGCATAATTAACCACAAAGATGTGTTATTGAAGAACTTGCAATATGACTAAGATAAGTGATGCTTTTAGTTTCTAAGTTGTTCTTATTTTAGATTCTGTTGTTTCACTGTTAATAGCTTCAATTTTTCTTGATTAACAATGTAGAGTTCACTAAAAATTTGTGAAATAATTATTTTCATTTGTTGTGCCTTGCTTGTCCAGACTTGCTAACACAAAGAAGATATAATGCCTCATTCATTGTAATTTATGTGAACATTAAGTGCATGACTGAAGTTAATATTTTAATATGGTAACAGTCTACTAGGCATATTGAGAGATACTTTTGAATGTGGATATTTAAAAGAAAATATTGTTAACTTTGGGAGAAATCAGTGATAAAGTATGTGTGCACCCTGTTTTATTCTGAGTAATTGTAATTAATACCTCATAAAGCATTCAGCTGTAAAATTTCAATGATATTCTAGCATTAGCAAGACAGACAGAAAAATTACAATGCTGTGCGAAATAAACAGTCATGTAATTTACTTTTCTAAATGAGTTGAATATGCCCTCTCTGGCATCCAGAGTTAGTTTGTTTCCAGAAAAGATAAAAATTACTGACCTATTTGAGTATGTCCATGCTTACTAAATGGTCTTGCAGCAAGTCTTGCCACACATCTCACAGTAGCATCATACTCACATAAAAATCTATTGCTACCGAAGTGAAAAATGAATCTGCACTGACATGGTAATGAATGAGTTGACTATGTATCCCTCAAGTAAGCCCTTATAAATTTGGCCTTGGATCCTAAATTTATAATACAATGGACGTTCGCAATGAATACAGTAAAAAGAAGACAACTAAAATAAGAACAAATTAGAAGCTAAAAGCTTCACTTATCTTAGTAATATTGCAACTGAAGAACTTGCTATATCATTAAGTGAAGCCTTTAGTCCATAATTTGTTCTTACTTTAGATTCTGTTGTTTCACTGTGGTGCGGTTTTTGCTATTATTAACGACGCTGTGTCTTTACGCTAATGAGATCTTTTTGATCTCA
Source organism: Tenodera sinensis (assembly GCA_030765045.1). Lineage (NCBI taxonomy): Eukaryota > Metazoa > Arthropoda > Insecta > Mantodea > Mantidae > Tenodera > Tenodera sinensis. Next base: position 128,495,345 of record CM060964.1, on the reverse strand, counting down.
GGGCTTGGTAACGGATGGAATGAACATACACTCAGGTTTAACTTTAGTCAAACATTTTATTTGCACCTTCTTGTTCACAATTTTTAAATCTTATCACAATAGAAAGTCTTATTTTAGCGGATCAACTTCCCTAGCATCGCCGAAATTTAATTAAAGGTCTCTAAACACTTAGTAAATTCACTTTTACTATTTCATGACGTGTACACATAAAAATGTCTTCTCACCTCAGAGATACACATGCTAGTGAACTGTTTTTTGGCATCGTTTTGACGCGACACTGCCTTTTTCATATTCATCCGCGCAAATAGTTCTTTCTCGTTAGGGAAGCGATCCCAATCATCGTCCCCTACTTTTATTATGGAACACAAACAATTCTAATATTTATACACATATATTAAAATCAAATATGGAAAGATTTATGACGTCTTTGTGCAAACTTAGTTGTTCATAACAATGAACCTTATCAACATGTTTTCGTCATTTAATTATCTCATACCAACATCAAAAAACTAATTACACTTTTAACAAACATTTACATGAACGATTTTCTTTTGGGGTCTTCTAATATTCTGTCTCAACTGTTAATACCTTCAACTTTCCTTGAGAAGACAACTGTTAAGATAATTTGGATGTGACTGATATGCTCTATCCAGATCCATAACAATAGTTATTCAGCTACCATGGACAAATCATTCACAGCAATATCAGCTATGAATATGGAAATCTTTCAAAATTGGGAATTTAGTCACATAAATCAGAACTTTTTTACCTAAAAGCGTGAAAATTTAATTATCCATTTCAAATAGCTAATCTTAACAGCAGTGCAAATTTCACAACTTACCTCAACTGTTGTATTCTGGAATATCTTAATGAGCTGACGAACACCAGTTACACTTATTTCCACTGGTTTGCTTAATAAAGACAAATCATCACCCAGTCTCTTCTTTCCCGCCTCATTTGCTATGTTTTGAACATTTCCTTGCTTAGGTGCAGCTTCATCTTCTGCTTGCAACTTCAGAGCCTTTGGCTTCTTGGCACCTCTCCTTCCTTTCTTCATAACCTTTCCTTCAATTTTTGGCCCCATTTTTTGCTTTACCTAAAGCGAGAAACTACAGTTAGTTTCAACAAAACACCAACTTTCTTAATTCATTTCAAAGCTTCACAGATGATTATCTGTATATTCATTAATTAGAATATGTCAAAAAGACAAATTAAAATAGTTTGATTGGCAAAGGTTCCAAAATTGTGTGTATATACATGCATGCTTTATATTATTCTAGATTAATGGTCTTTTGCTTTTTTCCTTTAGAGTAATTCTGGTAGAAACTATTTTTGAACAAGTAGCTATAAGGGAATTACGAGATCTTGATAGTTTTCCTCTACTAACCCCTTCAGGGATACCAAGTGAGGTGACGTGAAGTGAAGCACTGAATGTCCTCCTCTTGGAACAAGAATAAAGACCTTTTTAAAAACAAAATATTTCTGCCTTGGGGCACGAATCTGCAACCACGTATTGCCATGTCTTAAACAGCTTGGCCATCTGAGCATATGACAGTTGCACCATTATCTGACCTGATTAACTGCACCATGCTACAAGTGCCTTTTTTAACATTTAAAATGGGTAAAATGCACACATCTAAATTCAATCGACACCTGTCAGCATCTAACCATGCAATCCCACCAACTACTTTAGTTGAGCCTTCTCCATCCTTTACCACAGTTTCTATTGAATGTAGAATGTACATTTTACCAGGACTCAATCCTGCAAATCCTTGAATAGCCATTTATATTGCGCCTTAGACTACAGGACCATAAATCCTGATCTTGTAGTCAAGTAGCATCAGCCACAACACAGTTAATTAGCAGTGGGTTAAACTGATTATTTAAAAGTGATGCACAGGATGTCATATGACATCCATTACAGTGAAAGGGTTAACAGTGACAGTTCTTGCACCCACCACAATGGTGCTAGTGTAGTCTGTGTACATTGCATAATGCAGGGATATGCAAATGGCTCTCTGCTATGACATAGTGGAGTACCCCTTTGGTTCCTCACACTTTAGTGAGATTTGATTCTGTTACTCAATTGTTTCTAACCACAACAAATGTCAGCATTTCCCTGATTAGAAAATACTACACACCTGTGTATGAACACCGAGGTTTAAGAAACTGTATGGCAAGGAAAAGCATATCATCGGAAAATTGTATCCATGAAAAAGGCAACCATAAGAAAAAAAGAAAAAAAAGTTAGTCACAATCTTCATTTATGGGCTGCATTAAGCAAGTTTACTAATAACCACTAAAGTTTCATTTTTTATAAATTCTTCACTTCCACAGATTTTACAATGCTTCAACACATTCTTTAAAGCATAATGTACAAAACATAACATGTAATGCACTATATTACATTACAAAACTTCCTTGTAGGGGAACTTAAGTTCTGCATAAAGAAGAAAAATTGCTTATTTAAGTCCAACTATACATACAGGAGAGCCAAATGGAGGTGTTGAAACTGGGCACCCTCATTGTCCATATATTGTTGCCACCTCTTTAGGAAACTATCCAACACTTGCCACAGTTCCCATTGAGAAATGCTGGCTGTTTCCAGGCACATATTTTGTTTTAATTCTTTCAGGGTATGTGGGTTTGTCTTGTACACTTTGTTTTGATTTACCCCAGAAATAAACATTGCAGGGTGTTAGATCAGAGGACCAGTTACCACCAAAGTAAATATCTACTAATAATTCTATCCTCAAACACACTTTCGAATGTTTGCTGTATGAGCTGTGGCAAAGGTTTAAAAAAAAAGGCAATATCACACTTCCTGTCTGCTGATTCTCTAACAAAAAGGGCACCAAATTGTTTTCACGTATATAGGGGCATCAACTTTTCAATCAACAAAAATTCTTTCTCGCTCACAATGCAGCATACACAAATTCTTTTGTCGTGGAGGGTTACTTCATCAACAAGCAAAGAAACTTAAGATATCTTTCTTTTGAACACAAAACATTAGAAAAATATAAGCAAACATATTTTTTATTCTCTTTTTAGCATGGTTCAAAATACAATCACATAATAATGGATGAATTTACTTTATACTGGATGAGTTTACTTTCAATGAAAAATTCAAAATATAAACAAATGACAATATATTTCTTTTGAAAGTAAACCATTGACCAAAATGTAACAGAGTAATGATGGATAAGTTTCTTCGGAAAACCAAATATTGAAAAGAAAACAAGGGAATGACAATGGAAGTTTTGTTTTCCGTATGGAACAGTAATCAGCATACATACACACAAATGTCATTTCCTACATGTAACAAAGTCCACCAGTTGCACATCAACAATTACACTTGATCTAGGCATATATAATTTTACAAGCAGTTCCACCCAGTGTTTCCATTAGTTCCCTTTAGATACTAGTTTGACATTTGCTCTTTACACTCGTCAATCAGACCCATCATCAAAATTTAATATTTGAAATGTGAAAGAACATTTTTAGCGACTGCGTAGCAGAAAAACTATCACATCTGATCCTGGATATCACAAGCTACTTATATTGTTGTTTTGTGGGTTTAAGGGTGCTCAACTTCTAGGTCATCAGCGCCCTTAAAAAGTTCATGGCAATAGCCAGATATAAATTTGAATCAAAAATAAAATTACTAACAACAAAGACAGTATACACAAACATAAAAAACAGTGGCAATAGTCAGATATAAAACAAGGTAATAAATATGTCAAAAAGCATGAACAAATGTTTAAAATTTTAAATCCTGAAATTGATATTACAATCCACAAAAAACTTAACCCTTTCATGCCTGGTGTGTCTATAGGCTTTTTTTCCTATTTGTAATTTGTACTAGTTTTAACTGTTTCTGCTATATTCTTGTTATACTGTCTGTCACCAATTAAAAATACATATTTGAGATGGTTTGAATTGTAAAAAATTATTTTTTTACAATTTATATTGTAGAGAAGCAAAATCCATGCAACCGCAGCCAAATGATACCCCGTCATCATCCACGCATGCCATCACACCGATTATTTTACGTGGGCCCTCCCCGTCCTTTACCACAGGCACATTTGACTGTGGTTGCCGAGACTCGAACTCACGACCTCAGGCTTTAAGTGCATGGCAAGTGCACTACGTGTTGCCTAAACGATCATGGCTATCCAAGCCAGCAGGCTGAAGGTCTCCCAGACCACCTAATCTAAACCGGTTTCGAATTAGAGGAAGAACGGCATATGTAGCAAAATAATTCAGGCATGAAAGGGTTAAAAACTCTGTCAATTGCTGTTTTGTCGTCCGCTAAGACCTCTGCAAGTCTGGCAGGCAGCTGCAGAGAAACTCGAAGGTGCGCTAGAGAGGAACACACTAGCAGCTTGCGACAGACAGACAAAAGGGTAAGCATGCGAAAAATTGCAGTGCCCTATTCTTAATCTATAAGCTACTTATAGATTCACCTATAACTTACAAACACCTTGTTTTAATGGACAGATTGCTCCAAACCTAATTGTACAATTAGTTTTTCCTCTTTCTCTAATTAACCTTCCCATATGGAGGACTTACACTACCTAGGACTCACAAGCCTGTCTGCCTAGAGTCAGATGCCTGTCAGAGAGCAGACGACACTATGGACCAGAGTGAAGATCTGGAAGCGGGTGATCAGTTAAGCACCAGGTTATGAGAGTGAGGAAGAGGATATGAAATGCAGGCAAAATAGATGAATGGAAAGGTGATGATGGAGCAACTGGTGGAATGAGTGGTGAGGGAAACCAGAGGACCTGGAGTAGGGGTGAAAATAGAAGCAATTGTGTTTCTATTTGCAAAATCTGATATGCACATGGGATTGAGTGAGGTTGAAGGGGCAACTGACATCATTTAGGCCCACACAGAATCCTTATCAAGTCTCTATTAATGCTACAATAGAACTGGATAATTATGTTTTAAGGCAAGTTGAACTTGAGAGATATGAACTGTCACATATGTAACCTGGAAATGCCTTTATTATGTTACATACTTAATAGTTTCCTGAATCTGTGATAATAGTTGTTAAGTTTATCTACCAACCACTATGTTATTTAATGTGTAAACCATATTCCTTAACTAGTTTTAATGGTTATGGGCCTATATATAAAATTTGAACTTTTAAGAAACCTCAGAAATAATGTTGCTAGCCTGAAACATAATTTACTGATCTTAGGTTATAATATAATGCCTTTGACACAAAAAAGTAGCATGGCATTACCAAGTTGAACGGTAATCCACAGAAGAATCAATATTACCTAGAGAAGGTTTGTACAAATCATCACAGTATTTCACAAAAGCTTAGTGTGGACAAGAAAAGCATTACCACAAGGTCCCAAAAAATGTACTGCAGTATTATCGTATCTGGCCGACACAAAGTTACTTGCAGCAGATTGATAATGAAGACCCCTTACTGTTAATATTCCTGGATCCACCAAGGAATTTCTTGGTCCAGCAGATTTCTGCAAGAGTGACAATGTAGAAGTTGAATTTTCTGCAGAATTTTTTGAAGTTTATTTTTTATTTATTTGGTGCCAAGATTATAGTACAATTCCAAAAATAAAGAATGACCACACTCTTGAAAGGCAGAATTTATCTAAGTTCCACTTCGGATCAAGTCTCCTACAGATAACGGATTTCAGAGTATAAGTACAAGTGCATGTTTGAATAAGAGACTAGGGCTCCCTAGTCATATATATATATATATAGCTAAGGCAGTCATATATACAGCTAGATCTGTGACCAGATGGTGAAAATAACAGTAATGAAATGTCATGGCAGAGAGTGTAGAGGTTCAAATCTCATATCTGTATGTTAACATTTTAATTCCAGAATTAGCATTTTTATGTTTATGAACATAATTTAAGAAATGTGTATATTAAGTATTATTACACTAATTGCTTAATATTACACTCTAAAGTTTTTGAACACACCTAATTTTAGGATTTATTGAAACGATGGAATAAAAGAGACATAATATGTAGTCGTAAAAGTATATTTAATGAAAATTCAGCAATACGTGTTAGATTTTGCTTTCTTCAAAGTAACCTCCCCTTGCTTTAATTACGGCTTTGCAAACTCTTTCTATTAACTGCACCAGTGTATCTTCAGAAATATTCCTCCATACGTTTTGCACATGACTCCACAGTAGTGGATTGTTTCTTTCTGACCTCTCTGTCCACATGATCCCTAAGTAGTTCAATAGGATTGTAGTCAGGACCTTGAGGAGGCTAAACCATGATCTTCAAGTCTTGTCTCTCTTCCAATCATTCAGCATATCTTCTACAGAGTAAAGATGTATGCTTGGATTCATTGTCCTGCTGCAGAGTGAAACCCTTGCCAATTAACCACATCCCAAACGGTTTGGCATGGCAGTGGAGAACGTTGTGATAATGCTCCTTCTTCATAATTCATTCTATTTTCACAATATCACCTGTCCTATTGCCACGTTGGACAAAGTGGCAACGTTTTGAGCCAAATAGCTCAAACTTAGATTATCAGTAAATAACACCTTTTTCTACTGATCAACAGTCCATCTTACATGCCGGGTGGCCCATTGTAATCTTTTCCGTTTATTGACAGCTCTCAATGGGGGTTTCTTTGCCGTAATGCAACCTTTCAGATGTGCATCCTGAAGTCATCTCTTCACTGTAGAAACACTCACAGATTCATCCCTCAGCTGGTTGAGTTCCATTGTTAGCATGGGTGCTGTTTTGAAACAATCACATTTGCTGGTCATTATTAAATGTTTCTCCTCATTTTTCGAGTCCTCCTAGGCCTCCCCTTTCGATAATGATTCTTACTGCTATTTGTAGTTATCTCTTTTCAGTGTAATGGACACTTCCCAAGGAAACTTGTTCTTGTGTGGCAATTTGACGCATGGTGTGGCCTGCTTTATGTAAGCTGACTATTACAGCACTTTTTCTGCTGAAAACTCCCATCTTTTACCCATTTCACTTTTCAACTGCACAATAACAATGTGTACCATTCACCTGCTCATGAAGCACCAAAGTGCTGTTTACAGCCAATACCTATTTACAGAATGCCTATGAACAACATCTAGAGAACCACAGATACAATATGATATCCAAAACAATATTAGAGTAACTGTTCCTATAAGGGTCAACAAATGCTACATTTTCAAATGGATATAATTGACAAACAAAAGGTAGCATAGTAAATTTCAATTGTTTCCATGGATTTCTACCATATATAATATGACATTGGCTTTATTTGGCATTATGCACTTGTTAATTGCAAAAAAAACAGGCTGTTCAAAAACTTTTGAGCAGTAGTACCCATTAAAGAAGAACAAGGCTGCGGGAAAACTACATCTACAGTGAATGCAATATACATAATCAGATAAATTATAGAAAAACCATGGAAATTTAGTAAAACAATATTTATGTTTTATGGACTTTCAATAGGGTAAAATTAAAAGATGTAGTGCATATACTGAAACAAAAAGGTGCACCCATACAACTGAATAGATCAATAACAGCGATCAACACAGACTGCAAGACAAGAATAAAAATAAAGGAACAAACTGAAGAAATAAGAATTGGTCAGGGAATTAGACAAGGCAACTCACTAAGTCCATTCCTTTTTAATCTTATGGATAAGATAATTGAAGATCTGCCAAAAAACTGGGACTACAAGATGGGAAACACAAGATTTCATATAATATGCTACGCAGATGATGCTATCTTCATATAAGAAACAGAAGATGAATTGCAAAAGCTACTACACCCACTCGGTATAAAGGCAAAATACATAACATGGACAAAAACACACAAAAAAACTAAATGCCTAACAATATCAAATGAACCATGAGATGCAAATTAGAAGTGGAAAGAAAAATTATTGAACAGGTTACAGAATTTGATTTAGGTATTCAAATAACAAGCACCAAAAATTTAAATTGACAAGTAAAAAAACCACCCAATAAAGCAACGCGGTTATCAGGATGCATAGAGGACAATTTGGCATTAGAGAGTAAAGTCCGCATTTATAAAACAGACTAATCTTAACTTGTGCAGCAGGAACAGTCGAAATAAAACAAATATTAAGTATATGCAAACTGAAAATATTAAGAACAATTAAGGAAAAACTATTAGACAAAATACACAATATAGAAATCAGAGAAAATTGCCAAATTCAGGATATAACAAAATTTATTAACGAGTGATAGAAATACTAGAAAGAACACACTAACAATGGGAAACAACCGTCCAGGAAGAAGAGCCAAAGAAGGCACACCTTTAGATCGGAAAAGGACAAGAGGAGCACCCTCTAGGAGATGTAGTGAGAGTGAATGATTCATTGAGTGATTGATTGAATAGGGTTTAACGGTCCGTTGACGAGGTCATTTGTGCCCACAGTTAAACAAGAAAGGCTAAACTCACAGAGTTAAAAGCACAATTAAAAGAGATAGATAAAATACTAAACATTAAGACCATAAAATGTATAGGATAAAAATTTAAAATGCCATAAAACTTCTAAAATCTAAAAACCACCAAAAATTAAAAACAAAAACAAATCTGACTTCCAAAACGTTGATACACATTAAAATACCATAAAAAGATCTTAAAAAGCTAAAAGCACGCACAGACCTGCTTTTCGAAGCCAATATCGGCGACGAACTGCAGAGTCTTGGCTACAGATGCCGGGTCATCACCCAGAATAGAGATTAGTGTAGACCCCAGGCCAACAGACTGGCTCTCACGAGCGTATTGCGCACAATCGAGTAATGTGTGCAACAGAAAGTTGGACATCACATGTAGGACAGACAGGCGCCGGGTCACCACGCAAAAAGTAGCCATGTGTGGCTCGCGTGTGCCCTATCCTCAGGCGGGTTACAATAACTTCAGCCCGCCTGGAATCCCTGCAGGTCAGCCAGACTTGAACGTCGTCCTTAACTGTCCGCAATCGAGTGCCAACCAGCACTTCCCATGATTCCTGTCATACAATTAATAAATGACGAAAGTACCGCCGCACATCTGTATAAGGCAGTGTGCGGGTTGATAATTCCGGCAAGCGATAGGCATACTTAGCAGCTGCATCCGCTTCCTCATTGCCGGGAATACCCTCATGGCCTGGGGTCCAGGTAAAAACGAACTGGTATCCGCGAGAGAGCAACTGAGATACGAGTGTGTGTATTTTCAGAATCAATGCCGAGTTGCTAACGAACTGTTGCAGCACCTGAACAGCGCTCAAAGAGTCGCAACAGATAATAAAATTTCCAGCAGTTGAACTGGAGATAAAAAGTAAAAAATAAAAGATGGCAAACAGTTCGGCAGTGAAAACGGAACTAAAGTCCGGAAGACGATACTGGTGAGCCTCACCGTTACACACAAAACTGCATCCTGTAGCAACCCCCACCTGGAAACCGAAGGTAAATACCGGAGTGTAACTTCGATAACGGCCCAGGATTTCGGCAAAAAGCTGGCAAAACACGGAATAAAGGGTAGCTATCTTAGCACGGTCCGAAAGCTCCAGGTCGAAGCGGGCACACTGGAGCTGCCAGGGAGGATAACGGCCAAGAGAAGACCGCTCTACCGCAGGCAACCGGAGGGCTTGTGCGGAAAGCAGTTCTTGAAATATTATACCACAGGGGCAGGATATAGTGGTATTTCGTATGTAACGGTGCGCAAGGTCTGGGCGCAATACGCAGACGGATGTCCAGGGTTAGCTGCCAAACGGGCTACATAAGAGCAGAGCAGCAACGAGCGCCGGATAGACTATGGTGTTCACCAGACTCAGCATAAAGACACTCGACTCAATTAGTTCTGAAAGCTCCAGTGGCAAGGCGGATACCAGTATGATGAACAGTATTTATAAGACGAAGGTTAGAAGCGGACGCCGCGCCATAAATTAAACAGCCGTGATCTAGTTTCGACCGGACCAATGAGCGATACAGCCTCAACATTACCGTGCGATCGCCGCCCCAAGAAGCCCCAGATAAAACCCGGAGCCGAAGCGCACGATCGCAGGAATCTGAGAATATGGTGCTCCCACTTGAGTGTGCTGTCAAGGTGAACGGCCGAGAACTTAAGGTGCGGGACAAATGGCAAACGTGTGCCACGCAAATGAAGATCAGGAGGACGTACACCAAGAAGTCGATGAAAGTGGAGGCACTGTGTTTTCGCAGAGGAGAACTGAAAGCTGATGTGAAGCGCCCACTCGGCGATGGAAGTTAAAGTCAGCTGCAGTTGACGTTCAATGTACTCAAGATTATAGGAGCGGTGGTATATAGCAAAGTCGTCAACATACAGCGACATCGGCATTCCGCTGCGAACATCACTAGAGATACCGTTATTGGCAACGGGGAAAAGCGTGACACTCAGAATCGACCCCTGGAGCACAGCATTCTCCTGGATCCTCTCCTGTGAGACCATGGTCCCAATGCGGACACGAAAGCGGCGTAGTTTTAAAAAGTTAAAACAAAGATCTCTAAATGACCGCGTAAACGGTAGCTATTCAGAGTACGGAGAATCCCATAGCGCCATGTGGTGTCATAGGCCTTCTGCAGATCCAAGAAGACACCCACGACATGCTGCTTCAGCAAAAAGGCATTTTGAATATAAGCTTCCATGCGTGCCAGGTTGTCGACAATGGAACGATTGCGACGAAAACCGCACTGAACATTGCTCAGCAGGTTATTCGTCTCTAGCCACCACACTAAGCGAGTGTTAATCATGCGTTCGAAGGTCTTAAAAACGACACTTGTCAGGCAGATAGGAAGGTAGCTAGAGGGAAGAGTCCGGTCTTTTCCGGATCGAGGGATAGGGATGACAATACCCTCTCGCCAGGAAGACGGGAAAACCTGCTGAAACCAGATGCGATTACATATGCTCAGCAGGAAGGAGAGAGCCGCAGGTAGAACATGAAACAGCATTTGGCGGTGGATGTCATCAGGACCAGGAGAAGAGTCCTTGAGGGAAAAAGAATGCGCCAACTCGCTTTTGTAAAGGGTGCGCTGTACGGTTCACTACCGTCGCACTTAAAATCTAGAACTACCCGTTCTGCAGATTCCTTGATAGGGACACAGGCTCTGTCGGAGCTATCCGTATAACTAATAACAGCGAAAGAATCGGCAAGGATGTCGGAGATGTCCTGCTCGCTGGTGTAATGGGAGCCCTGCACAAGACCGGGAAAAATCGTCCGGCGACACTTGCCGTACATACGCCGAACAGCAGCCCACACATTTTACAACGAACTTCCGCGGGAAAAGGAAGAGATGTTTTTCCCACTACTTGCGTTTGGCGTCACGGAGTATAAATCGTGCCCTAGCACGAGCACGCTTAAAGGCTACAAAGTTCGCCTCCGTATGATGTAACGTAAAAACACGCAGAGCACATTTGCGTGCTTTAATACCACACGGCATTCTTCGGACCACCAAGGTACAGGAACGTGACGTGGTGTAGATGAACCGTGAGGAATGCTGGAATCCGCTGCGAGAAGGATAGAGCAAGTAAAATACTCTACCATGTCATCAATGTTGGTAAAAACAACGTCGGTAAGATCATCGTCGGTAAGGTGAATGAGGGAGCGAAATTTTCCCCAGTCAGCCTTGGAAATAATCCAGTGAGAATAGCGTGTTGGCACAGAATGTTGGCCGGATAGGTGAATGTTAAATTATTAATCCGACTTATTTGGCAGTGATCATTACCCCATTAACCAATCGAGTAGAGGTACTAGTGGCGGAGTGCTGTAATAAACGTCTAGCGCGGAGTGTGTACCATAGGCACATGATAAGAAAGTAGGCACACCAGTGTTTAATAGGACTGAGTCGGACATATCGCAAACGTCTGCTACCAGGCACCCACGAACATCGTCAGTGTCGGAGCTCCAGTGAGTGTACTTGGCAATCAGATCGCCGAGAAAGATGAGTGGTGGCGGAATCTGTGCCAAGAGTGCCCGAAGATCGTTTTTGTGTACGACACTGACCGGTGGCAGATAGACATTGAAAACAGAGAAACAGAGGATCTGCAGCTGTACACGGATCGCTACAGCTTGCAGCCGCGTGTTAAGTGGTACACTAGTGGCAGAGATATTATGCGCCAACAGAGTAGTAAAACCACCGCTTGCTCGCCTATCAGCTGCAGTCATGTCAAAATGCCGAAAAAACACGAAGATGGAGAGCGTGATTAGACTGCAAATGGGTTTCTTGTAGACAGACGACGGATGGAGAGTGTTGAGAAACGAGGTGCTGTATGTACGGAACACGTGCCCTGAACCAATTAACATTCCAATGGACTATTTCCATGGCAAAGAAGAGACTAGTGATTAGTCTACATGTTTTCTTCTTCATGTGTACCTTAACCGACTTCGGACGGGGGAGGTGAATTTCGCCATCCTCTGGCGACTCCTCCGATGTTCGATAGTCTGAAGATCCCCTGCGGCTAGCGGAATGGGAACGGGACTTCATTGAGGATGTGCGGCTGCTTGCGCGAACAGTAGGTCTAGAATTTGACTCGACAGGTTGGCTACGGTTTATGGACGTCTTGTGAGCTGGTGTCTGCACGGTTGTAGATGTAACTGGTGCAGGTGTGGCACGAGACTGTGGAGCGGTACTCGCTGGTAAGTCTTGTCTATGTGGAAGCATCTGATACAGGGACATGCTGAATCGCTACGGTGTTGGCAGGAGCGCATCGGGAAGCTAGGGCATAACCTGTGGTGGTCGCAGGTTTCAGCAGCTCAAAGCGACGACGCGCTTCTGGAAACGTAAGGTGTTCTTTAACGCGTAGTTCCTGTATGCATTTATCATCTAGAAACTTCGCACACTGACGCGAGCTAGATGGATGACTCGCTCCACAGTTAACACATTGATGGCCACGGGTACACGCCGTGCCCTCGTGCTGACAAGCCACAACGCGTACAGACAGCAGGATCAGCGCACGATGTCTTCGTATGGCCGAACTTCTAGCACTGGAAGCACGCATAGGATTCGGCACATACTGACGTACTGCGGCACTCCGGCAATTTAGTTCCCTTAAATGTAAGCAAAACTGTGCAAAGCCAATTCTTTCCCATCCTGCTTTCGCGTCAGACGCTACGCCTGACACACTTGCTGATCTGACATGCAGGTAACAATTTCTTCATTCGTCAGATCCAGGCTGGAGATCGTTACAACTCCCCTGCGAGTGTTCAAGGTTCTATGTGGAGCTACCAGAATGGGGTAGGAGCCCAACAAAGTCGCCTTGAGCAACTTCTGCGATTGTGCTTCTATTAATAGCGTATCGTCTCGTAATCTTGCCGCATTCCGTACCGGGCCACAAATCCTGTCTACTTCTTTTTAATATAAAACGGACTTATATAATTCGTTTTCCGTTCACAGGCCAAGGTCATTACCAGGAAACTATCAGAAAGGGAGGGTTTGCGCGGGCGCATGATTTGGAGCCCCTTCCGGAACCGTCGGCGCCAGCCTGCCATCCGGAGGTCAAAGAAAAGAAAGACACCAAATCTCCACGGTATGTGCCGCCATGGAGACCCCTCCATGACGGACCTTAAGGTGTACTTCAGAGGGACTACCCTCCGATCTCCACTGCTTGTCCACATGGGTAAACCGTTCACCACGCACACCCCGACTTTATGCCCCCACCACAGGAATAACCGCCTGTGGCTCCCCACTTTAGACCGCGCTGCCTCATCGGAGTCAACGCGGATTCAGGGGACTTGCGGTTGATTACACCGGGGTTCCGTGAGCGGTAACACGTCCGACCGGTGATACTAACCCAACGGCACACGGCCGTCGGGAAATTGATACAGGCCGGGCCCTCAGAGAGCTACGTAGATGTACATGACCGCGTGAACGGGCTCCGCACCTAAGGCATGGGGGCAGTGTGAAGGATCCGCCCAACCTTCGCGCCTGAGACCTCCGAAGAGCACACAAGTCGAGAGCCTCGCTGAAACCGTGGGACAGGATCACAGAGACAGGAAAGATCCCTGCTGGCGAGACAGGAGTTATAAACCTAAGACCTTACAAACTAATAATCAGAATAAGCCTAGAAGAGGAAGAGGGTGATAACAACATAAGCAGCTATTACGTGGCAACAGTTGATAGATATGAAGGGGATGAAATGATGGTGAGCGGCTCGGGACCCCGGGTGCGGCTAACCCGTACCTACCGTAGTAGGCCCCTGGGGGACTAGGAGATGGACTGACAGCATTAGTAACTCATTCGAGGAAAAAAAAGGGGGGGGGGAGATGAACAGCACACTATCTTATACACAAAGAAGAAGAAAAAGAAGAAACTCAGTTACATGTATATATTCCCCTTCCATTCAATGTCCTCCAACACACAGTGTCACAGGTTAAAATCCCACCTCGGCCATGGGTGTTTGTGTACACTGTGTTTGTGTGAAAAACAGAAGCACAGAAAAATGTGGGCAAAGAAAAAAGGAGCAAAAAGTTTTAATATCCTTCCACTGATTAAGAAATTGTACTGTGTGACTATTTCATTAACATTAAATAATTCTATGTAATGGCAATTTAGAAATATGTGTCTCACTTTGTATTGAACTTGTTCTGTATATTTTATTATACATCCCTAATAACAAACAACTGTCTACTCGGCGACTGAAATTTTAGGATATAGCATGCTGTTGATATATTTTATTCCAATTGAAATAATATGGCTGATTTTTAAGGAGTTAACTTTGTTAACTTTGATTAACGCAGTGTTTTTACCATCTGAGGCTGCTTGTTAACATGGCTTAACTAGAACAAACTGGAAGGCACTGAGCTCAGAATACAGGGAACAGGTGTAAGTAGAAAAGAGAAAGAGCGCTGTTCATAAAACACTTTCTATTTGGAAGGATGATGAACTTTTTTTAACTGCAGATGAATAGAAGGCACATTGTCACTTTCCTGGTTCTTTCTTTTCAATAGATAATATATCTTAAATGTAAATGCTTTATAGGCAGCAATAACATGAATTTGAACATTAAAATAGTTTAGGAGTCCCTCTATTATTTACAAATTCACTCTTTACCTAGTTAAACCAAAAACAAAAACATGAAAATTAAAACTTGAAGATAGTGTGCAAGATTTGAACCTGCACAATACGCTATCAGTGATAGACACAGTAAGATGGTTTGTTTTGTTGCTTTCCATAAGCTTTAATACAGGGAAAACAGTCTCTGACTCTATTCCATTTAATCTGTGCAAACCCGGCACTTTTTACACTTCTGATTTTGTTTGTGTTTTACTTGAGGAAACAATTGTGTGGAAGACTGACTCATGTCAACACTGTTCCCAATCATGGATAAGTACAATGTCTTAACGCTTATAGGGCCTGTGACTTTGGCTAACTTCAGAAGCACAAAGAGATCTTGCTTTCTGACAAGCGGCCAAACATTATTTGGCCAGATGTACATTAATTTACAGGGTGATCACTGCTCCTGTCAAAGTTGTTTACAATAGTGAATACCAAAGGGCAGCAAAAATAAACTGAACAAAAGAAAATTTTGCTTAAGACTTTCAATGAAGCTTTTGAAATACAGTTGAACCTGCTTTATACATAACCTAGCTATAAGTAATTCATATTTATATGTAAACTGTTGCAGGTTGCAACAAAATGAAATTTAGATGCATACTAATGGAACCTATTTATACGTAATACATTTGTATGTAATTTGCTGTTATAATTTCATGTCATTAATATTAAACTGAGTTTTACGTAATTATGAGCATATGGCATACACTATCTTAAAAGAAGCTTGAGGTGTATGCTCTTTATCTATTTTGTCAAAGATGCAAGATGTGTGGGTGGCTTTTGGCCGCAGAAACAAAAGACAAGGACATTTGCAGGTACAGCTGGCAGCTTTCGGCATGACAATGTCATAGCAACAAATGAGAAGTAAAGATAAAAATTTCCGTTATCTGATGTTTAGTGATTAACAGCAGTTTCGTCTTTTATTTCTCAATTGCATTTAATCAGCCATGGAGAACAGAAAAAGGGAATGTTCAACACTAGATCAGAAGATAAAATTCATGCGAGAGGTGGGACTTAATCCACACAAAACCAAAACCAAAGTTGCTTGAGACTTAAAAATTGCTTATACCACGCTATGTAGTCATCAGTAACAAAACGAGGTATGTACTCAATGCAAGAAAAGTGAAAAAGTCAAATTAAGTGATTTCTTTAATGCAGGACCAAGTTCAAAATAATGTTTTCTTTGTACATATCTTTGTTGTTTGTAAACTTTTACACATATAGGCCCATTGTATTACTTTTTCTTTAAAAAAGACTATGCATTATCGAAATCTCATAAGTAATTCTTAGTTACAAGTAATCTTCCCTCTTCCCCTTGATATACGCACAAATCGGGTTCAACTGTATTTAGAAATGTGCACCTAAGAGACCGTGTTGGTGCAATTTAGCTTTTCTCAAACTTTGGCCACACAATGTTGTGGTTTTCTACCATTCTACATAATGTATGCATATGTCAGAACTGTGCAACATGAAAATTGCACTTCTACTTTTTCAGTGTGTAAAAACGATTCTAAAAAATTAAGACATTTTTGAAAAGATAAATGCATTATGTTCTGAAAGAATAATGTACGACTAGAAGCTGTGAAGCATACAAAAATAAAGCAGTCCATGCACTTTATATAACATTAATGAAGAAACTCTTTCAACAGAAACAGAAAGTAGAAATTGACAATGTTAAAGAACATACAACAAAAAAAAAAAGCTGTGGAAACGGGACAGCTGATTTATAGGACTACATTCCTAAATGACTACCATGTTTCAGAACTCACCATTTTGTGAAGCACATTTAACAGCGTTTCTTCTAGAAATCATGAGATTCCTCAACTAATTAAGCAGTACTATGAGGTGTAGTCCAAAGGTAACACAAATTTCTGTTGAGACTGCAGAATTGTTGCTGCAGCAGAAATGGTGGGGGAAGAAGGAAACAACCTTGGGCAATGAGCAAACCATCAGTTTGATTCCAAGAGTAAGCGCATGAAGTGACAGGGGCAGTTTTCTTCAGAGGTTATTTGTATGCTGCTTATTGTGGAATATTCGCAAGGAGAACGCATACTACCATCAATTTGTTTTGTGAGTGAAGGTGAAAACTGGTCACAGTATACATGTGAACTTGTCTCTGTTGGTGGGTATGATGAGCTGAATTGTGGTAATATGAATAAGTGGATGATAAAGTTCAAAACAGGGAGAGTGACCAGCAACCATGCTCATCTTGCCATCTGCAAAGAAAACTCTTATTCAATATTCTGGAATCATAAGGCTGATATCACATCCTCTTCCAAAGGGCATGTCAATCACCAGAGAATGTTAATACATTTTGAAGAACCAGCTGTTGCCTCCAATGCAGAAAATCAGCCTGAAATGATGAGAAGGTTCATCCTCCACCAAGATTGTCACCAAATTCCTACAGCAAAATGGAATTGAGACACACAACAGCCTCCCTATTCACCTGATCTTGCTCCGAGCAATTTCTGGCTGTTTGATACTCTAAAAAATACTCTCCAAGGGAGACAATTTTCTGAGATCAAGCCTGGGATCTGCAGTATACCAGTCTTTAAAACATATACCCAAGGACTCCCACAAAAAATGTTTTGAAAATGAGTTGAGTATTGGCAGCTTGTTTAAGTAAAGGACACTACGTGGAAAAATGACATGCATGTTATGGATGATTTTGTGTGAATAAAGAATATTAAGAATTTTCTGTGTTACTTTTGGACTGCACCTCATGTAGACAGTCTTAGCAGAAAATTGTTCATTTAAGATGAATTACAGATGCTGCATTGTGCACATCAGCATGACTTTTACAGCTGTTGCTTTGGTTAAATCAGATCATTGTGACTTTGTTCAATTTTCACTGTTACTTCACTAATGTGATTTACTTTATTTACTGTGTCGCTTCACTTTCCCCACACACAGCAGCGCAATAAATCACATGTAAAGCACCCGTTTCTTCCTTCCACTTTACTTGCTGAAACAGAGAGCACAAGACCTCTCTAATTGCTCACAGTAGCAGCACTTGCTGTACATCACAACTGTCGTCACAACCCGTCATAGAATAAACTGAGTTGCCAGGACTTCATGTAGCATCAGAAATGTAGTCACTGACTCACCTATTTATATTTAACTTGGAGAGATTGAGAATGTTTGCAGTAGGCAGCAGGCAGAAAAGCCTCCAGAAACATTCAGTTCTCTCTTGATAGAGCTTCTAGATTTCACCTAAGGGGGTGGGAAAGCACTCCTCTGCCTCCTTAACTCTATCAGCCAGTCAGTGCTGAAGGACACTGCTTCTACATAAGGTCGGCCCACAGCTGTGTTGTTATTCTTTTGTTGTCGTCAGTCACCTGAGTCATGGAAAATTTTCTTTGCAGGTCTTTCTAAAGTATATCTTCCAGAAGATTTTAGAGCTTCCCCTATTCTAAAATTTTCTTGGATGGTTATGTTGGTCAATTTAAAAACAAATAAACCAATTTAGATTTGGCCTTCATGTAGGGTGTTTTTGCTAGTGCTGGGGAATTGTCATTCTTTAGCTCCAAAAATGTTGCTCAATATACTGAATGAGCATCCAAATATCGAAGACATAAATGTACTCTTCATTTCAGCAAATGAAGTCCAAAAACATAGGACATATGTTAAAGAGAAGATGGGAATCACTAAAAGCTATCGAAGAAACAATTCATTTTACTTTTTGAAAATTATTTCAAGATATCCCTTGTCAAAACTCTCAGTGAGCAAAATATCACGAGCATTCGCCAAAGAAGCTAAACTCAACTATAGCCAAACAGCATATAAAAGAAAAAAGCTCTGTGCTAAGACGTCAACTGTGCTGATTTTGTTGACATAATCGCAGATGATTTCAGTAGTAAAATGGCAAACTTAGGTTATCAGCACTGATGGTGAACTTCAACTTAAATACCTAAAACAATAAGAAAATGTTTGGATGCTTTCAGAAGTAGTATTGTGGGAGTCAGAAAACAGTTTATATGTAAACTCTCACAACCAAGAATATTACATACATAGTAGCGGGCACATGCGATTCAAATAATTAATTTTCAGAAATCTATAATTAGCTTCGCTTGTCTTAGTGGTGTTGCAAGTTGTTGGTGCAATGCTAAAAGACTAAAGTTTCGAGTTGACTCCAACTCATTCTCAAAGCTATACAAGCAAATTTGTTACCAAAGCTACAGATGTTCATTTTAATCACTAATCTCTGAAAACAAAAATCTATAAATACAATCTATAGGAGGTGTTTCAAAGTTCATAACACGGTTCCTGTTTTTTTAAATAAATATTTTTTCCCAAACCATTAAATCTATAGGTACACTTAATTGTTTTAATAATTTAAGTTCTGGATTAATTTCATGATTAAATGACCAAAAATGATCTGCCACAGCTGATTTCTCAGTTTGTTTACATTTAATATTTCTAAAATGCTCTTTTATTCTGGTTTCTAAACGATCAACAACTTGCAATGTTACTGAGATGAGTGAGGTTTTTGGTTTCTGGTTTGTTCTTGCTTTAGAATTACTGTTGGTGTTTGTAAACGCACGGGCTATGTGTGGGCGATGTGTGAGAGGTGGAGCTGGAACTTTGAAGTTCAATGCCACAACTGGGATTTTTCAGTTCCGGTTCTACCTCTCAATTATCTTGCTGTTTATTTCCTTGTGGGTGCAGGGGGAGTGTGGGAATACGGTGGGCTTTGGGCGATGGTCAGGTCTTTTGAGACTTTCAAGTTCCGTTCTCTTTGCACAGCTAACGTGTAGGAAAATGAATAGTGATGTTCCATTTGGTGAAGGTTTTTTTCCAAAACTCGCAAATAACAAGGAATATCTCCAAAATTTATTCAGAACTGAATTGTGTGTTTTAGCAAGATCTGCATTACTGGTGTTTTGCTCCTCACTGTAACTTTTCTATCTGACCTTACGTTGGTCAACTCTTGTTCTCTTCCGACCCCGATGCTATTAGGGTTCCTGAGAGCTAGGGAGTCTTTATTTTTCCAACCTCTCCATTTCTCTAATTTCTCTATAAAACCTTAAGCCCTAACATGCTGACCTGTCATGGCATATACACGTCCTCTGATTGGTAATCAGAGGATATGGTCGGTGAATTATTTTGATAAGTCTCCCGGTCAGGTTGGTGAGACCCATAAACCAACGACAGGTGTGGTCCTCCATACATTCTGGGGGTTGTGAGAGAGTGATGTGACCGCCAAAACATAAAAATATGGTGCTCTCTAAAAAGCGGTTACATTTATTGCTAGGTCTCTTTATATTGGAGAGCAAGAGGGTTAATGACTTCATTGTCAGAAATCCAGCATTAGCTAACAACATAATTAAGTTTTGATATTATGTTGGCCCGCATAATTACCTCTAAGTTTCTTAAACAGTACTAAGCATAATCAAAAAATTAAAAGGGACACTAATTAGTAAAAGCAGGAAAGATGTGCAATCACATGTAATACAGGTTAGCTGGACACAGAATATGAATGACGTCGGAAGTACAGCACAGCCATGAAATGCGCAAACAACTGCCACTAGAAGCAAAAGTTGAAAATAACATAACGAAATACTCTGCGATGCAAGGTCAAGGTGTAGTATAACACGACTGTTGCTATTGTAAATGCAGAGCCTCTGATATTGCATGAACTATGAGAAAATCTTCAGTTCATATCCAACAATTTTAGAGTTGCCCAAAGCTATTAAACAATAAGAAAAATTGGGTTTGGAAATGTCCAAAAGCATAAACATAATTGAAGACTTAGCTAGAAGAAGACTTAGGATACCTCTTGTGCCAGGATTGAAAAGGTGAAAGCTACATTCCAGAAAGTTCTTAACAAAAAATATTGGTTATTAAGCTATGTGTTGAATTTTCAAAATGAGTAGGAAGGAAAACACGCCAGACCACAGAGTGGAATTCTTAACATTTGCACCTCTGACATCGAATGACGGAGAAATGTTTTTCACTGTTTAAAAATAGCTTCAGTGATAGGTGTTGAAATTTCACATTTAATAATTTAAGAATATACATTGCAACCCAGTGTAATGCACTCTGTGACGATACTATAGTTAATAAATGGCAGTACATATAAGTGTTTAAGTGCAATTCCAGAATGCATAGTATATAATGCTTCTAGGTTGTGCTGCAGTGAGACGGTTTTCATGGTCAGGCTGTACCTACCTGCAGCTGTTTACATGCGTTAGCGATAAAAGAAAAGTTCATGTGTAGTATACCATTGGGAAAATGCACACACCTCCGTGCTTTACTAATTAGTATAATCCTGCTATTCCATGTCTTACCCCTAACCATAAATTTCCAAATTAATCCCTCCTTCCCTTCTGGATAAAGGTACTACTTTAAGTATTATGGCTGAAAATTATACTACTTCAAGAAACGTGCTGATGAATAACAGGCAAATATCCATATCCTTTTCAAATCACACCCATAGCCATTGTGCACTGATCTTTTTTCTCAAGTTTATAAGAAATGGACTTCAAATATTTCATTGCGCACCTAAAAATAAATACAGATTGACTAATCCTGCCTTCAAAATTTTCAAAATAAGTGGAACTACACAGTTCTATTAGATGTCATACACAAAACCATGGATTGACCCCAAAACCAGCTTATAAATTAGAGGAAGAGCAACAAACATAGCAAACCAATTCATGCAACAGAGGCTTAAAAATTTGCATGCCTTAGAGAATTCTAGTGTTAAATAATCATACAATCATTTGTATTTACTGTATCTTAAGTTAGTTAAAGCTTTGACTAAATAGCTAGGATTGAGGCAGAGGAGGAGGTGATGGCGGCGGCAGTGGTGGTGGTGCTGGTGATGGTGGTTGGTTGTGTTGGTGGTTGTGGAGGTAGTTGGTGGTTGTGGTTCTGTTGGTGGTGGCAGAGGTAGAGTTGTTGAAGGTGGTGGTGGTGGTGGTGGTGGTGGTGGTGGTGGTGGTGGTGGTGGTGGTGGTGGTGGTGGTGGTGGTGGTGGTGGTGGTGGTGGTGGTGGTGGTGGTGGTTGGTTGGTTGTGCTGGTGTTTGGTTGTGCTGGTGGTTGTGAAGGTAGTTGGTGGTTGTGGTTCTGCTGGTGGTGGAGGAGGTAGACTTGTTGAACGTGGTGGTAGTAGTAGTGGTGGTGGTGGTGGTGGTGGTGGAGGAGGTAAGGTATGTGGTGGTGCTGGAGGTGGAGGTAGAGGTGGTGATGGTGGTGGTGGAGGTAGAGTATGTGGTGGTGCAGGTGGTGGTGGGAGTGGTAGTGGTGGTGGAGCTAGTTGGTGGTTGTGCTGGTGGTGGTGGTGGTGGTACTTGGTGGTTGTGGTGGTGGAGGTAGTTCGTGGTTGTGGTGGTGAAGGTAGTTGGTGGTTGTGGTGGTGGAGGTAGTTGAGGTGGTGGTGGTGGAGGTAGTTGAGGTGGTAGTGGTGGTGGTGGAGTTGGTGGAGGTAGAGTTGATGGTGGTGGTGATTCTGGTGGTGGTGGTGGTGGTGATTCTGGTGGTGGTGGTTCTGGTGCTGGTGGTGGTGGTGATTCTGGTGGTGGTGGACGTAGAGTTGGTGGTGGTGGTGGTGGTGGTGGAGGTAATTCTGGTGGTGGTGGAGGTAGAGTTAGTAGTGGTGGTGGTGGTGGAGGTAGAGTTAGTAGTGGTGGTGGTGGTGGTGATTCTGGTGGTGGTGGTGGTGCAGGTAGAGTTAGTAGTGGTGGTGGTGGTGATGATTCTGGTGGTGGTGGTGGTGGCACTAGTGGTAGTGGTGGCGGTGGTGGTGCAGGTGGAGGTGATGGAGCTGATGGTGGTGATGGAGGTGAAGGGGATGGAGGAGGTGGAGAATGAAGAGCTGGAGGAAGAAAAAGTGTTGGGGACAAGGGTGCAACAACATAAATGGTTACTAGCTCAACTCTGTAAAAGCGCCATCAAACAATGTTACAGGACATGTGTTCCATATAAATCACTATTTTTAAAATAATAACTAAGTTTCAACATGTCCATAATATGTAGTTAAAACAGTTAATCAATCACACATACATAAAGACAAACAGGGTAAGTGCTGGTACATGCCATACTATTAAAATTTAAAAAGGAAAATCTGTGCAGATTATATGTGGTGGGTCTCACCATAGCAGTGAACAAAACATAATACATGGTCTACAGCAGTGGTGTCAAGGTCACAGGCCGTTGAGAGCTCCACTGGGCACCATCCAGTACCAGGGGGCCAAACATGACATAATACACATCAACACTAGCAACGTTATCATCTGACACCTGTTTACTTGCAGCTTGTTTGCGTCCATGGATAGAACCTTTCTTAGAGTGTGTATACCTTATGAATTTTTTCCTTCAGAATTGGCCACAAGTGTACATAGCACAGATACAAGTTGGATCTATGAAGGGGAACAGTACTTCTCACCCATAAATAGAAAACTACTTGACAGATTCAAGTTGATTAAAACAGTAAAATAGTTGCAACTTTCTGACGTATAGGCTGAATTATAGGTATTATCAAACCTACCCAAGCCCTTGGGTTAGCATTCTCAAACTGTAAAGTACACCATTTAAGCACTTACATACCTCTTAAAGATAGATGCTTTTATTACTTTTCAATCTCAGAGGTAAAAATGTCAAAATCAATTTTCAAATGAATGAGTGAACAAATAAATAAGAGAATAATTACACAGTATTAACAATAGTGCTTTTTATACGAACTTGTATCAGATATACCTACATTTATACAAAAAGTAAATGGCACCTTTCAAATCCTGTTATCCTATAAATGGATATTCTTAACTATTTTGATTAAACATAAATAACAGAATATTTATTTGGATTATCTTCAAATAAGAGAAATAACAAAACATTATTTGTAACACGGGTTGGCAATTCCCTCCAAAATTAAAGGGAAGAACTACAGGTACGTTGTTTGAAAACTACTGTCCTTAAAGCTACTTACTTTGGTGTTAAGCGTTTGCATAATGAATTTAAGACAATCTTACACAAAACCTAAGTAAAATACAGCATGTTGCACATTTGTAGGATCAGTCACTTGGCATATTTTTTAATTCACACACTTCAAAATGTGGCTCAAAAACATTATAAAGACAGATTATAAGACTGGATGCCAAATTGCATTCCGAGAGTCTGTTTCTGTAGGAAGTTTTCAGGAGCTTCATTATAGAGAAACCATGTTCACCAAGGTGGGTACTACTATACATTGTCATAGTTTATGCTGCATCGGGAATCAAATTTGGAAAATGCCTATTGTCAAGTTTCCGGCAGAATTCGATCAGTGTGCCTGAGCAAGAATTGTCGAATTTCTCTTGAAGGCGACGATCACATTGTACTTTAATCAGCTCCAGCTGAACAGCTGCATTATTTACTTTATCTACATTCATAATGTCTATGTTGTATTTTTAATGCAAGATTCTGGTTGCATATTAAGTACTGAATACTACTACTGACAACTTTGCATAGGAATGGTTTTTCCCATTCGAAACAGATGAATCCAAATGACTCATGTCTGTGTTTTCGGATGCAGCCATTGCTCTGCCTCCATCACATGGAAAACTGCACTGAACTGGTTTCTAACGTATTGGCCCCCTATGGCCAGGGCACGGCGACTGGTTCTCTGCACGGTATTGCCACTCGGGGCCATGACTGACATCACTGCTCTACAGCATCAAGTATTTGGGAGTATGCAGGACATGGTTCATGGGGAACACAATAACACATGTAACTAAGCCAAAGGCTTACATTGGATTAAAACATGTTTCACTGTCAATGGCTCATTACTATGTGTACAAAGAGGTGCATGGTCAGAACATAAGTGACAGAATAAAACAGTAGCATCTAAGATAAAATCTAGTTATACTTGGTACAAGATTTACAAAAAGCTAAAATGTTACTTCTTTGTTAGAAGCTATGAATGTGCAGGTGTCTTTGTTGGATAGAATGGGATGCAAAGTTAAAATAATCCTCAAGTTGTATGCTCAGAAAAGTAAAGGTAACTTTGTTCACTTCTTTCAAGTAGTATATTATATGGAGCTTTACTAAATGTTGCTGTAACCATAAAAATACCTGGCATGCCTCCAATGGTGAGGAGGTGCTTTGGGCTATGCAGGGCTTAAACTTTCATACGTTTATTC
The DNA here is from genome assembly GCA_030765045.1 of Tenodera sinensis. Taxonomy (NCBI): domain Eukaryota; kingdom Metazoa; phylum Arthropoda; class Insecta; order Mantodea; family Mantidae; genus Tenodera; species Tenodera sinensis. Next base: position 128,470,195 of record CM060964.1, on the reverse strand, counting down.
CCTTAAATACAAGCTCATTCAAGTTGAGAGAGCAACAGACAAAAAGGACATGATACAATGCTTCAATCATCACAAGGATCACAGCAGCTAAAACATATGGGAGATAAAACTTCAGCCTTGACAGCAGCATCAGCATCCTCATTCCCTGGAAGTCTGGCGTGTCCAAGAACCCGCACAAAAGACAATGGTGTGCTAACACCATCAAGCAAGTGACAGAAATCCTGGATATGCTGTATGAGAAGATGGCAATTGTGAAGTGTCTCAAGGCTAGAGAGTGCATGCTGCTTGGAGAATGCTATTGGTTCAACAGTGAAAACCATACATGCTGCAGAAGGCAACATCTAAAACTACTACTTGATAAAGCTTTAAGCCATCAGTGTAAGGAAAATGAATGAATAACCAAACTGATGGGCATAGATTCTGTCATGGATGTTGACCATGGAGGAAACCGAGCTTCTCCTCTAGCAAATGTTGCCTGCAAAGTGAAGTTCAAGAAGGAGCAAATGAAAATGAACACAGTGAGAAAAGCCAGGAGCTTGTTGAGAACTTAAGTTCAAATATAACACGTGTTATATAGTGTCTGCATGCATAACCACAAAGCACATGGGAAAGGTGCCTACACTCAGCCTTATATCATGACAATAAATAGAACTTACGTGATTTAAAACAGATGGCCATGCTGGAGAACACACAATGCACAAGTTTTTATCGGGCCAATGAACAATAGGTTCCCAGCTATAGAATTCACTTGGATTCAATCCCACCCATCAGGATGTAAATTTTAAGTCCCAGTTCCCTCATAAGAAATGTGAGAAGCTGCAATAGTCCTGGACTCATGAGCCAACTTTCCAGCTGAGGGATGTGTGATGCTGGCCCCATCACCTCACATCGATTGGATGATAATGCACCTCTGCCATACTTAAAGTAGGTATGAGGCTGGCAAGCCTCAGGCAGTTTGTGGATGTAGTGCTACAGGATTTTGGTGAGTGATAGTCATAAACCTGCAATTCAAACAGCTCAAATACCACTCAAATGCATTGAAGATTGAATGTTCACATTTTGCCATTACACAACACCAACTAAGCTTTCTATCAAAATCAATCCTAAATAATTCATCTTGCAAAGCGAGGAATGTGGCTCAAGATGTAGAAAACGTGAAGGGAATGCCTTCTGGTACTAGAACAATTTTCGATGCTCCAGATGTACAGTCAACACACCACTGGAGCCAAGGTTGCAGGAGACTAGATCGGCAAGAAATACATTAAACGGCAAAATCGTTCACTGACAATGAAGATGACAGGAAGCGCATCTCTTCTGCGAAGGGAAGTAAATCTGGACCGAAACGGAGCAAAGGTGGTAATCGTCTCCTACGATGCCAGAAATTAACGCAGATTTGACTTCTCAGTTGAGAAACGGCAGCCATTTTTGGAGCTCCATTTTCTAAGGTTGTCCAAACATTGCTGCAGGCACCGTTGTAAGAAAGCCGTGCGCTGAGAAGTGCAATGGACAGCGAAGTAGTCTACGAATAGGCATGACGAAACTCCAGGTGGAACGCATTTCCAGATGAAATTAATTGATATAGCAAAGAGCGTGACACTTAGTACCGAAGCCTGAGGTACTCCCTCTTCCTGAACAAAAGAATTAGAAAAACCTGAGCCGACCCTTACCCGCAAAAAGCGGTCCTTCATAAACTCCTGAATGAACAGTGGTAGGCGTCCACGTATGTTTCAGGCATACAAGGAACGTAGAATCCCTACTCGCCAGCACGTATCATAAGCCTTCTCAAGATCGAAAAATATGCCGACGATTTGACAGTTCTTCATAAAGCCGTCCATTATCTGTGTCGATTATTGACACAAGATGGTCAACAGTTGAACGGCGTCGTCGAAAACCACACTGGATGTTGGTCAGTACGTTAGGACTTTCAAACCATCATACCAATCGTCCATTGATCATGCGATCCATCACCTTGCAAACGCAACTGGTGAGGGAAATAGGACGATAGCTGGAGGAAAGATGACGGTCCTTTCCACCCTTCAAGATGGGAATAATGGTGGCCTCCTGCCAATTTTCTGGGAGTATACTGTCAACCCAAACACTATTATAGACCTCGAGCAGAAATGCCTTACCTTCCGGAGAGAGCTGTTGTAACATTTGTACATGAATACCGTGCGGTCCTGGTGCTGATAATCCCGAAGATTTCAGAGAATGTTCTAGCTCCACCATCGTGAAAAGGCGATTGTAATCCTCTGCGTTTCTAGACTGAAACGAGAAGCCTTGAGATTCCAGCTGAGTTTTAATTGGAAGGAACTCAGGGGAGAAGTTTTCCGAGCTAGACACTTGAGCGAGAGCACTGCCAAACGTATTCGCCACTTCGAATGCATCAACAACAGCTACTGTGGCTGTTCTCAGACCCATTATTGGTGGTGTTGCCCAGCAACATGCCTTAACCTATCCCACACAACCGAGGAAGGCGTGTGTCGGTTAAATGAAGCTACAAATTTGCTCCATGATGACTTTTTGGCATCCTTAATGACTTGTCCGGACCTGCAAGCATTTTCCTGTATTCGATTAGGTTACCCAACGTAGGGTGACGTTGGAAAACCCTAAGAGCACGCCTTTGAGCACGTATGGCATTCAAACATTCTTCCGTCCACCAGGGGACGGGAAATCGACGGGGGTGTGTAGTCGACCGCGGAATTGATTGTTCAGCAGCAGAGAGAATCGTCTCTGTGAGCTGCTGCGCCAAATCATTCACTGAGTCATGCTCGTTGTACGTAAAGACAGCCAACTGAGTGTAAAGGTTCCAGTTGGCATGGTCCAAATGCCATCTGGGCACATACCTGTGGAACATGTATGTTGCGTCAAGAGACTAATAAGACATGGGAAGTGGTCACTAGAGTGCAAATCAGAGATTACATTCCATTGTAAGGAGACTGCCAATTGAGGTGAACAAACTGCAAGATCAAGGTGCGAGAAACTATTGTAAGAGTCAGAAATGAATATAGACTCTCCAGTGTTGAGGAGAGCGAGGTTGTAACTGTCCAAGAAACCGGCAATGAGCGTACATCTCGTACAAGTGCAACTTGAACCCCAAAGTGGGTAATGCGCATTGAAGTCTCCCATCAACAGAAACGGTGTTGGTAACTGGGAAACTAGATCTTCTAAATCAATGTGCGAGAAGTCATGGGACGGAGCGAAATATAAGGTACAAATGGTGATCTGGATGTTTGGCAGTTTAATCTGCACAGCAACTGATTGTATATCAGAGTGCAATGGTAGAGTTTGCATATATACGTCATCTCTGACAAGCATCATAGTGCCGCCATGTGCCGGACATTCTCTTCTGGTGTGACATCACACCGTACTGGGGTGTATCGCCTTAGATGGAAAGCGTCTTGAGGACGTAGCTTAGTCTCTTGCAAATATGCGAACAGAGGTTCATTGTCTTTGAGCAAAAGCTCAAGTTCTGAACGTTGACTTCGTATACCACATGTGTTCCATTGTAGGATAGTCATATTGATTTTTGTATGGGACAGGTATTCCAAGGTAACTCTGCATTACTTTAGGGTAGGCGGTTGTCGAATTAATTTAGCCCTTTTCTTCTCTCTTGGGCTGACATTCTTGTCGGACGCTTTTTTTGCACCTCTTTTCCACTGGGGGTCTTCCAGTGTGTGCATATTGTTCTACCTCCATGTCCTCTGCCAAGGACGTCCGTTTTCCCATAGCGAACTTGGGTTCGAGTGTCTCGAACCGGATGCTAATGGGGACCGGCGAAGATGAAAGGCGCCAGTCTGAGTCCACCCCTGAAGATTCCCCAGAAGAGGATCTTCGAGCAGATCTTCTTGGACTCTGATATCCCTTTGATGTACTGGGATCAGGCTTATCTTCCTTGAGGAAATCATTCTTACTATAGTTCTTCTTAAACTTTATCGATGAGGCATTGTAGATTATAGGTTTACTAGTATTCTGTGTTGAATTTGACATTTTCGTTGATCTAACAGTTGTATTTTTCTCACCAACAGATTTTGTACACGTTGATACAGATGTACACACGGATGTTGAGGGCTTTGGAATAGAGCTACGGGCAACAAGTGTCTTTTCAGAAATTGTTGCCCCATTAAAATCGATGGTCTGCATTGTGATCTCTCTGCTCGGTACCGCTTTAGCTGCAACTGAGCTATAGGTTCCGGATCTGGGAACAGAGGGTTGGCGTATACCCAATCTGGGCTTCTGAGAAGGGCACCTTCTCTTTAACCTGTATCTCTTGGATTGCTCTTTCCTCTACAAAGCGGGGGCAGTCATGGGAACTAGTTCATGCATGACGGAGCTGCAGTACATGCACCATCGTGGAATTCATCTCTACATTGTGGGCATGTCGCTAGTCCCTTACAAAGCTCGCTTGTATGTCCAAAGCGCTGGCACTTGAAACATCTGAGTGGGTTCGGGATGAAAGGCCTAACTTCGATGGATTCATACCCTGCCTTAATCCTTTGCGGGAGATCTACCCGATCAAAGTTCAGGAACAGGGTATTTAATTGGCTTTAACTCACCACCTTCTCTATGTTGAACCTGGTAAACGTGGATGACGCCTTGTTCTGTCAGATTCTCTTGAATTTCCTCATTTGATAATCCTTCCAATGCGCGGGTGTTTATCACGCCACGTGAGGAGTTCAAGGTTCTGTGCATCTCAACACGCACAGGATAACTTGCTAGCATATTCGCTTTCAGTACTTTAGCAGCCTGGGTAGCTGAATGTGCTTCAACCAGGAGCGTGCCATTGCGAGATCTAGTGCATGACTTTACTGGACCAGCAATGACCACTCGACTCTGCTACTTGCTTTACACAAATTTTGTTATTTTTGGGTTTGTTTTGAGATTTAGAACTCATAGCGATGATATCCTCCTCCACTGCAAATGTCACCGATGGCATGCTCACATCCTGGGTGCCACCCTGGCTTAGGTGAGAGTCCTGGCCTGGACCTTGCTCACCTTAGGGTCTCACCTCCCAATGTATAGAGGGACCCAATCGCCTTCAGGAGTGCATCAGCTCATGCAATGGCCCCTCCCAGGGACTGACCTTTATCAGCGGATACGCACACAGATCCTACATGATAACCAGGGGCTGGGACTTACGCAGTTACCCAGTAACCCTTTGCGTCACCCCATCCTCGTACAACCAGCGCGTAGGTTATCCATCCGACTGTGTACAGGGAGGTATCAGGTGGGAGGTCAAACACAAAAGTGGACCAAAGTTGATTGGGCGTTTGGCAGGTGCCCTCTCACCTCTTGAAGGAACCCAATCGAGAGTATGGCTCGGGGCTCGGGGCCCTGGGTACGCCAAACCTGTACCTACCGTAGTAGGAGCCTCTGGGGGAGTTTGATTTTGGAGTCCTCTTCTAGATGAGTCATCGACCAAGACTAACGAGCCTTATCTACTCGTTTTGGAATGCTCTTTGCTTCCCCTCACCTCTTGCCTACCAGTGGTCAAAATGACAGTTAGTAGGCCGTCTGGATTGGGTACTGAGCCCCTCCACCATGTCAAGGCGACATTCCTTCGGAGGGGCTCCCCTCCTTAACCTACACCCAGCAGTATGTATCGCAGGCGACCTCAACGCGAAGCATGCACATTGGCAAAGCCGCGTCAGTAATGCCAAGAGGCTGATCAGCGGTAACCCAAACGTACTTGCGCATGGATCAACAGGACCTACATTCCATCCGGCCCGAGGGAGACGGGATGTACTCGACACCATGCTCACCAAGAATATACCATTCCATCTAGACCTCTCAGCGGTCAATGAACTAGACTCTGACCATGACCCAGTCCTGGTGGATTCCAACGTTGACTTGCCAGCCCTGGTCACTCCAGACGGGACATACAAGGTCGACTGGGATGCAGTCATCCAGGAACTTAACCAGTCTGCCCACACGCACCGCATTCTATCCAACATACCAAACCCTCGAACCATTCCCATTGAACTCAGGCAGTTGATTAAAGCCAAAGCAACTGTCCGCAGGCTCTGGGAGCGTTTCTGCCATCCCAGGTTACAGCCAGTCTGCCAGCAGTTCAAGTCCCTGTCACGACGCCTGTTGCGGACACACTGCGAACAGCCTGGGAAAACACGATGGCAAATGTAGATCTTTCAGAGAAACAGCCATGGCGGTTAATCAGGTTCCTTAGAAAAGACAAAAACACACAGCATCCTCTACACAGCACTCGCGGGAGACTCTCTTTTGAGCCCCAAGAGAAAGCCACGGATATCGCAGACCATCTGGAATCTCAATTCGAACCCCGGGAAGATGTCCAGGACGAAGACTACTGAACTTGTGGAGGCGACGGTGGATTACCTCTACGAGGCACCTCCGCCACCACACAGAGATCCATATTCCCTTAGTCACCCCAAGACAGGTGGCTTTTCACATCAAAAGCTTGAAACCCAACAAATCCCCGGGGCATGATGGCGTCATGGCGCCCATGCTCCAGCACCTTCTCCATAAGGCCGTAGTCCACCTGACGAAGATTTATAATGCATGTCTGCATCTTTGCCACTTTCCAACTTGTTGGAAGGAGGCAAGAGTGGTCTGCATTTTAAAGCCTGGAAAGGACCCGGTCTTTCCTTCAAACTAGCATTCCATCAGCCTACTAACCATCGTTTCAAAAATATTTGAACAATTACTCCTATCTCGCCTCACTCCTCTCTTTAAGGAAAGGCAACTCAACCCGGATCATCAGTTCAGTTTTCGTCATGGACATTCCTCTACTCTACAGCTACTGCGACTGATAGATTACCCTGGGATTCCAGGAAAACTTCAAAACAGTCGCGGTGCTTCTGGATGTGGAAAAGGCCTTTGCAACCACATGGCACCAGGGCTTATTGCATAAACTCAGAGAGGCAGAAATACCTCTCCCCTACCTCACCCTGATTGGTAGCTTCCTACGGGATGGCGCTTTTCGTGTGCAGGTGGAGGGGAAGTTAACCTCGGTCAGACCCATAGCAGCTGGAGTACCGGAAGGTAGCATGCTATCACCGTTACTCTTCGCTGCCTACATGTCTGACCTACCCATGGAACTGCTTACTGTTACGTGCCTGTATGCAGACGACATCCTCATACTGGCACAGAACAAAAATGTTCGGTACTGCTTCCCTCCACTACAGCGACAGCTTAACCTCATCGGCAGATGGAGTGAACAGTGCAGAATAGCCACTAGCCCACAGAAGAGTCAAGCTCTTCTATTGGGCGAAGTTCGAAACTGGCGGCTGGGTGTATCCCTGGCACTGCGGCAGAGAAGAATCCCCTGGGTTACCTCTGCCAAATACCTGGGAGTACTGCTTGGCCGCGGTCTAACCTTCACTCTACATGTCAGGACAAAGGTCGGTCTGGGGCATGGCGCCCTGAGACAGCTATATCCCATATTCCATTCAACCATGCCTACTCACCTGTGTGAAAAGTTAAGGGAGAAGTACATAGATTCAGAGATCATATTAATGGGGGACTTTAATATTAGATTAGGAGAAAAAGATGTGGAAATAAAAAAAATTATTGGATAAGTGATGAAATAATGAGCAAACGAGAAGTGGGGAGGAAAAGCAAGGATAAATTCACAGACAGTGCTAGTGACAAGTTTATTGAATTCTGTGAAAATAATTAGTTGAGTATCTTAAATGACGGTGAGGATATTAATGGAGAATTTACTTTTATAAACAAGAATGGACAAAGTGTAATTGATTATATTTTATAGCCAATCAATTTGGAATGTGTTCTTGGAAGTTTTAAAGTTCTTAACTTAAGCTCCAACAGTGGTCATTTCCCACTGATAGTAGATATAGTACAAACAGAGCAGACAAAACAGAACCTGGGAGACAGGAAAAATAATTGTACACAGTACATGAGATTTAAGTGGAATGATGTTTACGGTAGGGATTTTAAACAAGTTTTGGATTCGCAATATGGGGAAATATGCCAGCTGGGGGTTAGTTATGTCAGAGGTAAATGAAATTGAGAAAGCGGTAAGTATTTTCAATGGTTTTTTACAGGTGGCAGGAAGGAGAATGAGAGTAAGAAAGAAAATATTCAAACAGGGGGAGGATTGGTTTGATGAGGAATGTAAAGTAACAAAAAAGTTAGTGAAACAGATGTTAAAGAAATTGAGAAATGAAGGAAATGTCGAAGCGAAGGAGGAATACCTACTGGGTAGGACATTTTAAAATCAGATCATACAACAAAAGAAATTAAGATGGAGGGAAAAAAAGGAGAGTAGTTTAATCAGGGTGTTAGAGGAGGGTAACGTTACTAAGGTATGGAAGGCCTTAAAATCATCATATAGCAAATATGTAGACCAGCCGAATATTGACCCAGAAGAGTGGATAGTGTATTTTAGAACCCTTTATGGGGTGTACAGGGAAAATAGAATGACAGTAGACCTTGAGGTCAACAATAAACATGTGGAAATTCTAGACAGTCCAATTAGGGATGAGGAAGTAATGAGACAAGTTAGGACAATGAAAAGAAATAAAGCTACTGGACTAGATGGGATCCCCACAGAATTCCTTAAAGAATGGTGCAATGACATAGAAAGAGTCAAGAAATTAACAGTGCTGTTTAATTCAATAAAAGAAAAGAGATATGTTCCAGCGAATTGGAGAAAGGCAATTATTATTATACACCCAATCTATAAAGGGAAAGGTAGTACATCCAAACCAAATAGTTATCGTGGGATTGCACTGCTGTCTAATGTAGGAAAAATCTTTACTGGAATTTTGGCGAACAGAATACAGAAGTGGATAGAAGAAAACAATATCTTGTCGGAATTTCAAATGGGTTTCAGATGGGGGAGGAGAGCTGTGGATAATATCTTTGTAATAAAAATACTAGTGGATAAATACCTTAAAGAAAAAAGAGGTAAACTATACATGGCCTTTATAGATTTAGAGAAAGATTTAGATAAGGTGGATCTAAACTTACTATGGTACAAATTGCAATGCAAAGGATTGAATCAACAGATGGTAAAGACCTTGATGGCACTGTACAAGGATAACACTGTCTGTGTGAGGGTGGGGGAAGGAATAGTCTCTCGGGAAATAGCACAAGGGAATGGACTAAGGCAAGGGTGTAAATTGAGTACTATACTATTTAATTCATTTTTCGACGATATCCTGCTGGGGTTAGGCAAGAACAATAATTGTATGCCTGCAATAAATAATATCATGCTCCCTGGGCTACTATTCGCTGATGATCTGGTAGTAGGATCAATTACAGTAAATGGTCTGAAGCAAGCGTTGCAGGAGGTAGAGAAATACTGCAATGAATGGAACCCAACTACTAATCAGGAGAAAACACAATAATGGTATTTAAGAAGGGAGCAAAATTAAGTAAACATGAAAAGTGGAAAAGGGGGAATAAGGAGTATAAAGTAGTACGAGACTGTATCTATTTAGGAGTAAAATTAGATGGGAATGGGGGGTGGGAAAAACAAAATAAATTAGCTTAGACAAAGGGGAAAGGAGCTATGTCAGCAATAAGAAGTTGTAAGTACAGAGTACCGAATATTGGGGTCAAATAGTTAGAAAAAATTTATAACATGATGGTGGAACCAAAAATGCTCTATGGTATAGAAATATGGGGATTGAATGAGGGGCAGGAAACCATAGATACAGTTCATAGGATGTTTCGCAGGGAAGTGTTGGGTCTTCCAAGCGCAGTGGCAAGAGAGGTAGCGCAGATGGAGATGGGAAGGGTGTCGAGGAAGGGCATGATTATAGAAAGAGCTCTGAAATATTGGTGCATAATTTTGAATTTGAATAAAAATAACTTGTTAAGGCAGTGTGTAGAATACCAGGAAAAGAGTCTTAGGGAATATGGATGGACAAGTAGTATTCGAAAGAAGTAAATGGGATGGGGGACTACTGGAGGAGAGGGGAGAATAATCATTACAAATTTTGGAAAATAATAAAGAGGTCTGAAGACAGAAATCCAAAAACTGGTGGTATAATGGAAAAAGGCTTCCTGGTAGATTACAAATCAAGGAAGGAAACATGGGAAAGGGAAACATATGTTGATAAGGTAAACAAAGTACAAAGAGGGGTAATAGAATGGTCGAGAACTGGTATTTGGAGGTTGAGAGGACTAAGAAAGGGTATCCCTCAGAGTCTGTGTCCTATTTGCGGGGGGGAAGGAAGACCTGAAGCACACAGTCTTTGAGTGCCAAGGAACGGACGTATGGAGGAAAGAATTTCTGGGGTAGAAAAGGGAGAAGGGAGATAGGATAACAGCATTTAAGAGGATTTTTAGAAAGGAGGTCAGCAACTTAGGTCAATTTTTAAGTAGAGTTAAGAAAAAATGGAATTGGTCTGTACAATGAGAACAGAATTAAAAATTTTGTGTTAGTTATGAAGTGTTAAATAGCAATAGAAAAGCAAAATGTATGATAAGAAATTTTGTTGGGTGGATATGACAGGCTAAGAGCCTGGGCTGAATATCTTTCATATTCAAATATGTATTAATTTTATTTAAATAAATAAACATTTACCTTACTCATCAGAAACTATGCTTGTACCGTGCGATCGTCCTACCCCTGGTTCTGTACAGGTGCGAGGTCTGGGGAACGGTGGCTCGTTCCACCATCCGCTGGCTGCAGACCGTGCAGAACAGGGTGCTTAGGATGATCTACGATACCGGCCGTAGATTCCCATCACACATCCTCCACACTTATTCCGGCATACCATATATTGTGGGTGTCGTGCGGGACAGGACTCGCACAATGTATGCCAAGCTCACACCTCACCCTAACCAGTTGGTCAGCACGCTGAGGCAATACGATCGCCTACCTAGACGGCGGCAGAGCTACCGCTTGCCCAAGGACGCCCTTGGCTGGTAACTACCGCTATCCCTTCAAACAACTAAACTGCCAAATGTACTTCACACTTGGCACCACCACACCCTTCACCTATTCTTCTCGGTTTCCTATCACTGGCACTGCACTGCTTGATGGTCCCACAAGCGGCCGGCGAAGTAAGCAGTAGGGCAATGGTTGCTCGGATGGCTAGACATCCAAGATCGGACACATCCCACCGCCAGTAACAACATAGGAAACTAACCTGCATCATTAAAGACATTTACAAAATGAGACAAAACCTAAACAACCTCACGGGTAAATCCGTACTAAACGGATAGGTACTGTGGCCACTTTACCATCCACCTGGGTTAACTCAGGTGACTTGTACTTACTCCTGGACTCCTGTGGTTCTTTTGATTCTGATGAAGGCCATGGAGTCTACAATGGCCGAAAGCTCAATGTTTCTAAATCTCACACAGCTGATCACTCGTGGAGCCTTGATTAATAACACTCATCATGAAAGCTTTTTTATAGCAATGTAATTGATAGTTATATTTAGTGAGATTTCATTATACTTGTATTTTATTGCATTTAGGCAGTATTTTCTTACAATTATGAATTTAATACTAAATTTACTTTTTAAGAATGGCCCACTTACCTGGGCTAACCTAAAATATATATTTTCTGTAAAATGCTACAAAACACTATATAAAAAATGTGAAAATGCTATAAAGCGCTAAATAGTAAAATCAAAATGCCAAATTAATAATTTCAAAATGCTAAAAATCACCATCCTTAACAATAAGCAATAAAGCTGATAAAGCAAAGTTGGTTTCTTTTTGAACACACCTCGTATACCAGTACATAGCATCAAAACCAGACTGAATGAATGAACATAAGAAATGCTGCCATCTAGGGCAACTTAGGAAGTCAGCATTCGCTGAACATGCCATAAAAGCAGATGGAGAACACATCAAGTTTCAAGACACCAACATTCTTTCAACCATCTCTCATTACCATGCTGAACTACAGCATGAAGTCATAAAAATTTATCAGCACCCCAAGAACTTCAACAGGAAGGAAGCCCTTAAGCTCAACAAAACTTGGTATCCCATCATCAATAACATCAAATGATAACCCAGACAGCAAAACAATGCCAACCAATTAGAAACAAGTAACAACCGAGAAGCAGCTATGCCCCTCCCATACTTTCTCAGCCAGTCCCAAGCCACTCAGAGAAGACCCTCCTATGTATAAATACTGCAACCCAGACATTCAATGCTGCAGACACAGCTGGACCATCTCCAAGAAGACTTCGACTGCACCACTGATGTCCACTGCTGTTGCGGATGAAATGTCTGAACATACTCACTACAGAAGACCATGGCAAATCAACCCGGAAAATTCTTCTAGAATTACTGTCTTTGTTCTCTTATTATTTTTAAGTCTAAATGAAGTAGCAGTCCATATTTTTCTGTTACAATGGTGAATTGCATGGATGTCTTACAAATTTACAAGCTTCAAAACATCTGAGAATTTGGATTGCATTTTAGCAAAGACACTATCAAAATATATAAACCAAATTTTCAATGTCCATGAAAAGGATTTAGTATTATGAATTTCAAAATAGTTCATGAACCAATCAGCCAGAAAGGGAGAAAAAGCATGTTTCATGGCCAAATCTGCTATTTCTTCATAAAACTTCTGGCTGAACTGGAAGAAACACTGGTTGATGCATAGTTTGGTGAGCAAAGGTTAACAGTTCATTTCTTCTTTTGAGGTCCCTATATCTAAACAAAAAAGAATATTTTGTTCAACAGCCTGTCAACCGCCAGGATCATTCAGCTCCACTGGTGTGCCGGAATTTCACCCTGCAGTTCTTTTATGTCCAGTAAATCTACCGACATGGTGTGGTCACTTTTAAGCACACTTAAAAACTATCAGGCTGGCCCAGGTTTGAACCCACAAACTAAGGATCAGGTGGCCAGCACCTGACCAATTGAGCCACCCACACAGATGGGTGGTGATGGTGGTGGTACAGGTACAAGTTTCTTGGTGGGGATACCTGGCAATAAAGCTTCCACATCAGTATACTTGGCAGTCATCTTGGTATACTTTCACCAAACATGACTCCAATTTCAAGAGCCAAGTTGAAGTGGCATTTGACATATTGCACATGAAATATTCTTCTGAAGCTTGCTGAGAAGTTTCTGTTGCCCTGAGTACCTATGGTGCCATGTCCTTGTTTTCATCCCTTTGTGGAAGACACTCCTACATTTCTGGAAACAAGCAGTAGCCTACTGAAACAAACTGTAAAAAGCAGCATGTTCATGATAGTTTTGGCATACTAGACCTTGTAGGAACTAAGTAGTGTTCAGTTAAATACTGCAACAGTTGGTAGTATTAATTTTTCATGGTTCAAGATTTATTGTTTTGAGAGTCTGTGATCAATGTGGCTATGAATAAACAAGTACGTTAAAACCATCAAATGTGAGTTTGTATTAAAAGTGAACAGCCAGAGAACCCAACAATTGGTGACTCCAACATAATTTGAACATGCAACCTTCTGAATTTACTAAGCTTTCGGAATATTTTCCTGGCATAACTAAACCATCACTTACACTGAAGGAAGTAAAACATGATTGTCAACACTACACTGCAACATCTGCTGAACCACCAGTACATAGTAAAGCTTGGTGGTTAGAGCCAAATAAGCTAAACTTGCAAAAACAGAATTCCAGTTTTTGTTAAATAACAACATAATCAGAACTTCTAAGTCACAATGGGCTAGTCTGCTACATTTGACTTCAAAATTGAATGGAGAATGGAGAGTCTGTGAAGATTATCGCCATCTGAATGACAGGACCCTTCCAGATCAACATCCATTTCCAAGAATTGATGACGTGAACTGCATTCTTCAAAACCAGAATATATTTTCCAAAGTTGATCTTTTAAAACCCTACTACCAGATTCCAGTCGTGGAAGCAGACAAAGCATAAACAGCAGTAATCACTCCATTTGTACTCTATGAATTCAACTTTATGCCATTTGATCTACGTAATGCACCAAGTACATTCCAAAGGTTTATCAATGTAGTATTAAGACGATTAGATTTGTTTTACTTATTTAGAGGACATCCTAGTAGCATCCACCTCACTAGAAGAACACAAACATCACTTAAACTTGCTATTCAAGCAACTTGACAAATTTGGTCTCAGAATTAACATTAAGAAATCAATATTCAGCGTAAAAGAAAGTTTTCTTAGGATATCTAATAACAGCAGAAGGTGTTAAGCCGGACCCAGAGAGAGTAGCTACTATACTAAATCATAAACGGACTCAAACTGTAAAGGAGCTACGTGCCTTTTTAGGGACGGTTAATTTCTATCGTTGACACTTACAGGATGCTGCAGTGAATCAAGTTTTGTTAAATTATTACCTCAACAGTGCGAAGAAAAATGACAAGAAAGATTGAATGAACTACAGAAGCATTAATGCAATTTCAGAAATGCAAAACTGATTTAGCTCAAGCAGCCCTATTAACGATTCCAGATGTCAGTTGTGAACTAGCATTGTTTGTGGATGCCTCGGACTTTGCTGCAGGAGCAGTACTGCAACAGAATGAAAATGGAAACTGGAGACCAATTGGGTTCTTCTCAAAAAAGTCCTCTTCTCCCTAACAGAACTATTCAACATATGATAGAGAATTACTCAGCATTTACATGGCCATCAAATACAACAAATAGCTGTTGGAAGGAAAAAACTTTGTTATTTACACTGACCATGCACCACTTACATTTGCATTTAAGCAGAAGAATGAAAAGGCAACACTGATACAACTAAGATATCTTCAGTACATTTCTCATTTCAGCACAGATATCCGACATGCACCTGGAAAAGAAAATGTAGTGGCAGACCATCTATCAAGAATTGAAGAAATAGTACCGATTATGAAGCTATAGCACAAGCCCGGGTTGAAGATGAACTTGATAACCTATGTTCTAATCCTCATACTTCACTACAGTTTATGAAGCAAATGACTCCAAGAGGAAGACAACCATGGTGCGAAGTGTCCACGAGCAACGTGCTCCCATATATTCCACAACAATTCAGATTTGGTATTTTCCAACATTATCACAATATGGCACATCTAGGAATTAAACCCTCAGTGAAGATGACAACATTCAGATTTATCCGGCAAGATATAAAACAAGATATAGGCCAGTGGGCAAAAACATGTATTGTTTGTCAGAAGAATAAAATCACCAGACATATTCAAGCACCCCTTGGGAAGTTTCCAGATAATGATGAACGTCCATATAGCCTTAATTGGACCCCTACCATCAGAAGAATATGTTTGTCTTACATGTACTGACAGGTTCACTAACTGGACTGAAGTCGTTCCTCTTAGAGACGTTTGAGCAGAGACTATAGCTCAAGAGTTCTTTAATAACTGGATCACTCGATTTGGAACACCACAACAAATAGTGACTGATCAGGGAACACAGTTTCAGTCAGAACTATTCCAGGCATTGGCAAAAGTATGTGGCAGTAAACTAACAAGTACCACTCCATATCATCCACAATCAAATGGAAAAATTGAAAGATGTCACCACACACTAAAAACATCTATCTGCACTCAAATGGAGCAGCATATTACCTACAGTTTTATTGGGACTGTGCTGTTCACTTAGAGAAGGTAGTAATGCCACAATTGCAGAAATGGTATATGGTACTTCACTCAAGTTACGTAGGGATTTTTTCAACACTCCTGGAACAAAAATGAATGCAGACCCGACAATGTTTGTAACACAATAAGGAAGTTTATGAATCAACTTAGACCTGCTGAGTACCTACATAAGTCAAAAGAAACACCATTTATATTTCAAGATATTAATATGACAAGCAACGTGTTTATTAGAGTCAACAAGGTGAAATCAGCATTAGAAGCACCACATGAAGGTCCTTATGAAGTAATAGAACGAACCGCAAAAGTGTTCACTGTCAAAGTAAAGGACAAAATAAAAAAGATATCTAGAGATTAAAACCAGTGTATATTCTGGATCAGGATGAGAACAGCCCACACCATACTGGAGAACCCAAGATAGTGGATACGCTTGCAAACACTGTGAAAACTACAAGAACAGGACGAGAAGTGCGATTGCCAGTTCGTTTCCGGAGGGACTGAAGTCCATATAGACTGAGAAGGGGCTGATGTAGGAACTAAGCAGTGTTCAGTTAAATACTGCAACAGTTGGTAGTATTGATTTTTCATGGTTCTTTCCCTGATTACCCTCCCCTTGTGTAGGACTTACAAGCCAGTGCCCAGGGTCAGACGCCTGTCAGGGAGCAGAGGAACCTCTGGGCCAGACAGAGTGAAGGCCTGGAAGCAGGTGGTCAGCCAAGCACCAGGTATGATATTGAGAAAGAGGATGAAGTGAAATGCAGGTGAAATTGATGATTGGAAGGGTGACAATGGAGCAATTGGTGGAATGAATAGCAGGGGAAACCGGAGAACCCAGAGAAAACCCATCCAGGCGCCGCTTCCTCCACCACAAATACCACATGTGGGTCTCGCCTAGGTGGTAGGCGAACGGTCTAACCACTCAGCCACGGCACCCCCATTATACTTCCGGACTCAGGGAAGGATAAGGAATAATCCTGGCTGGAGAAAAATTCCTACCCCCTGCCAGGAATCAAATCCGATGGTTCAAGAGTTGTAATTGTTTTGAGAGTGTATGATCAATGTAGCTATGAATAAACAACTACATTAAAACCATCAAATGTGAGTTTGTATTAAAAGTGAAAGCCAGAGAACCCAACAACCTAATGGATTTCATTAATATGCTAACAAGTTTATTGCTCATTATTGTCACATTTGCTAGGTACTACCAGGAAACAAACAAAGGCTAGCTGGTTAGCATTACCAATTTCCACAACAGGGTGATCATTTTATGACTGAACTGGACACAGGAGTAAATTCACAAAATGTAAGTTTAGATAAGAGCCTTCCAGGAGTTTATCACTATTTATGGTGCTACCCATTTAAGTTCCTGCAATTAAACATTTAACACTAAGTGATAAAGAGTTCATAGGTGCTTCCTGCTTTTTAATTATGTCTCATGATTTTATTTTTACCATTTTGTCTTTTAAAAACTAGTTTCCAAATTTCTGGAACGAATACATTTTGGAGTGTTGCAGTATATATTCAATCAGTATCTGCAATTTTCACTCAGAGATGTTTTATGTGGTCATAGTAAGATCTCAAAATAATCCCTAGCTAGCTGTCCTATCACCCTTAAACAGTTGGCAACCAGTGATGTCACTATCTTCTAATTGTGATGTGGAGATATTGGACGTATCAGCCAGAAAAGCATCTTCAGTGTTCTGTGCTTAAGGTGATTCATAATGTGAAAGGCAGCTGAGTCCTAATATAACTGTGATGGCAGTAAAACAAGCAGCAATAAATAATAGGTCATAATTATTATAATAATAATAATAATAATAATAATAATAATAATAATAATAATAATAATAATAATAATAATAAATAATAATAATAATAATAAATAATAATAATAATAATAATAATAATAATAATAATAATGGTGATGATGATGATGAATGATAATAATGATGATAATAATAATGATAACAATAATAATAATAATAATAATAATAATAATAATAATAATAATAATAATAATAATAATGATGATGATAATGATAACAATAATGATATTATTATTATTATTATTATTATTATTATTATTATTATTATTATTATTATTATTATTATTATTATTATACAAGGGCCATGCCGAAAGTTTTTAGCGGCGCTAAGACGGAAAATCTGACAACCATGATATTATTGTAGTTTGAAAGTGCGATGTTTCTTGACCTTGGAGCATGCGTGTGGCGGTACCCCCACCACAGGGCCATGCGTGGACAGCGAATAAAGACAGTGGTTAGTCAGACAGTGCAAGATGGATCTATCGCGCCGTGAATCCCAAGTAATGATTTATTGCGACTATAAAAAGAAGTTAAATGCAGAAGAATGCCACTCTTCACTAGTACATATTTTTGGTGAGTGTGCCCTGTCTAGGACAACTGCTCGAAATTGGTTCCATGAATTTTCAAGGGGCCGGGAGTCTCTTGAAGATGAAACTTGTCTTGGTCGCCCCACAATGACAGTGACCCAAGAAAACATTGATGCTGTGATGAAAATTATTGAAGATGATCCTCATCTCACATTTTGCGATATCGAAGGGACCCTAAATATTGGGTCGCCTGTGGCACAGACCATTGTATTTGATTATTTAGGCCTAACCAAGAGATGTGCACATTGGGTGCCACATTCCCTGACAGAAGTCAAAAGAATGCAAGAGTGAATTGGTGTCATTTTATGCTTGAAAAATTTGACAAAGGACGGCCCAAAGACACTTACAATGTTGTCACAGGTGATGAAACATAGGTGTACCATTATGACCCCGAAACCAAGAAGCAGTTTTTAGTATGGTGCTTTCCAGGTCAGGAACCACCCACGAAAACCCAGAGAACTAGAAGATCTGGAAAGATGGTGGCCACTTCCTTCACCAAGATGGGTCAACTCAGCTCTGTGACCTTGGACACACGTCGCACAGTCGCTGCAGACTAGTATGTGACCGTCTGCCGAAAGTCATTGCCACATGGAGGTCAAAGCACCCCAAGATGAAGAGCGACATGTGACTTTTTTCTGTTCCCAAAGACAAAGGAAAAAATATATCGGCAGTTTTTTTCATCCAATGAAGAAGCTATTACAGTATACGAAGTGCTCCAAGTGACATCTCTAAAGAATCTGGGACTGAGACATTTTCTAAGTGGCTTCAAAGGATGGACAAGTGTATGTTCTCATGGAGGGTATTTTGAAAAGTTGAAATAGTTTGTAAACAAATTGTATTTCTGAATCTCTGCTAAAAATTTTTGGAATAACCCTCGTAACCACCACCACTGCACTGATCTCACACCTACAACCATAAAATAGCTATTGAGGAAAATCAGACAACTGTTCACTTAAACATTTATAAATCTCAATGTTGAAGTAGTGTTATAAGTTTATTACCTTTACCATTTCGTGTTTATCATGCAACCACCCAGAACAGATGACTGCTGCACAAACAACCAAAATGGTAGCACCATCCCTCTTTTCCTTGTTTCAAATTTCTTTCCGTCACAGATTAATTCTTTTGACCGTAGACCTGAAAGAAAAATGGGACATAAGCTAACACCTTCATTGCATTAAGTTATACCTAAAATGGCCTACATGTGTAAGGAAAACATACTAGGAGAATGATTACATTTGTTTCCCACATAGCTGTGCTTCTTGCCACCTAAATACCACAACAAACTCTTTAATTTACTTTGTTATACGACGCACACACGCACACACACACACGTATGTATGCATGTGTACATGCACTCTCTCTGGAAATTTTTCCATTATTTATCAGACATCAAATCAAATGTTTGACATGAAATTTGGACACTGAAGTTTTGAACAGAATGTAGTGCTTTCTCTAGCAAAAGCATTGGTGACAATGCAAATACATGTCTCACTATATCTTCCTCTCACAAACACATGCTAGGAAAACTGTTGCATTTAATATTAAGCCTACATTCAAAAATTAAAGGAACTTGTGCCATTTTTAGTTACCTCTATGTGAATATATTTCAAGGAGCCATTAAGAGCCATTAAAAACACAAGTGTGCAGATAATCTGACAAAGAGCTAAGAAAAGCACAACAATGGAACAAACGAATACAAAGAATGTGAAAAATAAGCTGTAATGCAGTACGCTGAAGCATGGCAATTTTAACAATGTAAAGTTCCAGGCTGTTCGCTATTCACTTTTGTGAATTATTGGGTTAATGATACCACAACAGAAATTATTCAATAACACCTTTAACACTAGAACTCCGGTAGCGATCATTTTGACCGATCTTGATATTTAAATAAGTTTAGCTCTGCCGGTTGTTTAAAACGAAACTTGGCCTTTCATGACTTTTCCTGATATAACCTCTAGTTTTATATAGCATAATTTTCGGCATGTCATCATTTGCGTGGGTGTTTTTTCAAGTTTGACCATGAACACCGGAGACGGTCATTTTTGACCGTTACAATTATGTTAGGCTTTCACTCGCATTATCTTTGGATTTCTCACTGTCCCTAATCTGCTTTGTCGGTCTTCATGCCAACTATTCATTATAGTAGTCTACGTTGTGAATCTATTCCTCCAAGATGTCTCGTGGTTTGAAACCAGATGAAATCCTAGCTATATTTCATAATATACCAGACGATGTATCAGAAGGTGATCTTTTTGAAGAGCGTGGTAGTGGTGAAGATGATTATCAACCTCCAGCTGATTCAGAACAATTGGAAATTGAGTCGTTAAGTGAAGACAACTTGAATGGTAAGTTTTATTCTGCTTGCTTTAGAATTTAGATATTGCGTAACATGAAACTGTATTCCTAATAGGTGCATTTATGTAGTTATTCATCTCCTTGTTTGTACACAATATAAATATATTTTGTTTGACTGTTTATCTGTTTGTTTATTTTTCAGAAAACAAGTTCAGGGTAACATTTCCTGTAATTCTTGTGCTGCGAGGGAGGTAAGAAGGTATGGGCATAGCTCGATACAACCATCATTTGAACATGACTTGCAGCACTGTCTAACTCCATCCAATTTGACTACGTCACAAGCGGCAAGTGAAAATAGAATGCCTACTAGTAATGCTACAGCTTCAGGTAATGCAACCACTTCAACACAACCAATAATAAAAAGAGGAAGAAAAAGGCAACATGAAGAGGAAAAACTTCCTGTTCTTAGTAGAGATAAGGGTACTGAGTGCTGAGTGGCAGATCGGGATGAGCTGGACACTTTCATCAGTGTAATTTACTTGCGGGGTGCCTTGAACTAGCTGAACTCTGGTCCAAAAGGTGGTGGGAACCTATATTTTCTGATACCATGGCAAGGGACGGATTCGTGGAACTGATGAGATGTTTATCATTTGATGTAGGTCATCCCGTTCTGAAAGGCTAAAGACGGATAGGTTTGCACTGGCTTCAACTATTTGGAATAAATTTATTGAAAACTGTGAGGCTGGCTACATACCGGGTGCGTTCCTTGCAGTAGATGAACAACTTTATCCTACAAAATGTCGCTGCCTATTTATTCAATACATGGCCAATAAGCCTGATAAATTTGGTATAAAAACACTGGATGCTTGGAGATGTGAACTCAAAGTGACTCTGCAACGCTATCCCATACCTGGGGAAGGATAATCAGCGGCCTCAGAACGAATCTGTTTCAGAACATGTGATGTTTCTAACATATTCTTTTCCAAAAAAAGGGACGAAACGTCACCACCGACAACTATTTTACTTCACTATCACTATCTAAAAGACTAAAGGAGTCGGGCACTAGTATCGTAGAAACTGTGAACAGATCGAGACGAGAAGCTCCTGATCACCTAATAAATTCCAGAGCTCCTCTTTATGATACCATTCTTATGAAAACAAATGACGGTATTTTGCTAACCATCTACCAAGGAAAGCCACAGAAGAATGCAATTATGAGTACAATTCACAACTCATCTGCAATATCTGCAGCCTCCAAGAAACTTCCTGAAATAGTTTAGTTTTACAACAAGACTAAATATGGAGTGGATGTGATTGATCAGATGGCACGATTGTTTTCCTTTCGTGTTGGTACCTGCAGATGACCGATGCATGTTTCTTACAACATATTGGAACTAGCTGCCATCAACACTTGGATAGTGCTTCGAGAAATAAAAGGCAAGGAACTTTCACGCCGCAGGTTCATCTTTCAACTCGCTGAAGAGCTAAGAGAAGCCTACTTGGGAACTACACAACGTTGTATACAGACTAATCCAACCGAAGAACATCCAACTCCTAATCGCCGACGACAGTGTCAAATAGGTCATAACTGCAGACAGAACAAAGCAAGCAATTCCTGTCATATTTGCAAGAAACCAGCATGTGGAAAATGCACAGCAGAAGTTAGACAAGTTCTTACGTGTGTACAATGCAAAGCATAAGTGAACGTTCATAACAGTGAAAGGAACTTTCTGTGTAAGTACTAACATAGTTGTCATACTGTAATAAGTTTACTGGAATATTACTTGTTGGAATATTACTTATTCTAGTATACATAAAGTTGAGTTCTCATGTTCATAATCACAAATATTCTTAGTTGTACTATTACACTATATTCTGCCTTTCTGAGAATTTGAGCTAATTTTTTTCATTTGAGTAAACATACTGTTGAAAGACAGAGATAAATAAACAAGACATGTTCATCGTACGGGGTTTTTTATATACTACTAAATTAAATATTTTTTCTCCAAACTCTCCATACCAAAAGCGTATCAGAGAAAAAAATTTAGTATAGAAAACTCGTATGTATGCCCTAGAAAGGCAATTTCCCAATAATTTATACATACACAGTGATAATATACTGAGCCTAGTTACCTAATAATAATATCAAAATGGTAAGAAATAAGTTTTAAAATGTACACCGAAAAGGCAAAAAACGAACGGTCAAAAATGACTGCTACCGTAGTTAATGGTAGCTAGCGAGCGCCGAGGCTCTAGTGTTAAAGCTTTTAAAATTCTATAATTACAAGTAATACAGAACTGCATTATATTTCAAAGGATTTGTGATTATCAAACATTCTGATATGACACAATGTTGTGAATGCTAAAAAGAAATGTAGTCAAACATTTCAGAAAATGGTGATTGTTGCATCAAGGTCAAATTTATGTTCCTTTGCTATATAAAGATGAGAGGTTTGCAACTCAGAAAAACCATATAAAAGCTCATCACATTATTCCTAAGCTTGCAGTGGTCCCGTAAATAAGAATTCTTAAAAAATGAAGTGCTTTGATATAATACTAGTTAAAACACTACTGCTTTCTGCTATCTGGCAAGATGAGTTAATTTAATTCCAGATTCTGTTTCAGTGATTCTAGATCTTATGCCAGCTGATCATAATTATGGGGTGAGGGAGATTCTATGATGGCTAAACATCACAAGGTATCAGCCACAATAATGTCTTGTCCAGCAATGTATTTTCTCTCGGTTGTGAATTGTGTGATGTATTGTAATTGACGAGCCTGTGTGGGTGATACCTTGTCATCCAAATCTTGTTGAAAAGCATACACCAAGAATTTCTGGTTTGTGAAAATTATAAACAACTGGCCTTCTAAAAGATACTTGTTTACATTGCCAATAATTTTCAGTCGCAAGCACTGTGCTTTAGTTAGAGTTCGTGAGAAGAAAATGAGAGGTCACCCTACACTGTCCGTATGCTGTTGAAGCCCTGCTCATATAGCGAGGTCCAATGCTTCAGCAATCAAGGAGAATGGGGATAGTCTGCACCAGGATTGATGCTTACTGGAGGGCTTTCTCCATTGCAGTAAAGGAAGTCTGTGCTTCTTTGTTCCAGTTCAACGGTTTTCTGCTGCTCTTTTCATCTGCCTAGTGATTTTTTGAGAGGTTGTTGCAGCTTGGCACATTCTGGAATGCGCTGTTAGAAATTTACCATTTCCAGAAAGCATCCAATGACTGACTGTGGCTTTGGAAAATTCTTGACAGCCCTCACTTTCTTTGGTAGAGGTTTCAAATCTTGAGGGCTAATTTTGTGTCCTAAGAAGTTGATTTGTTGCACACCAAAAATGCATTTGGTAATGCTGATGCATAAACCATATGCATCAAGTCTTTCACTGAGGATGAGGGTGTAAAGATACACTTTCTCATCTGAAGAAGCAATTAAGACATTCTCTAAGTAATAAAACACAAAATCTAACCCTTTCAGCACCATACCCATAAATCTTTTAAGGATCTGTGCAGTGTTTTGCAGTCCAAAGGCCATAAATGGACATTAAAATAGTCAAAACATTGATGTGATGGTTGTCTTCAGTATATCAGCTTCATGTACATGTATCTGCTGGTATGCACTTACAAAAGCAATGGATGAAAAGATGCAAGCTCAGGGTATAATGTAGCTGCAGTCGATTAAAAAGAGTATAGAGTACATGTCAGGAACCATGACACCATTGAGTTTTCTTAGTCCCTGCAAGGCCTCCAATCATCAGAATTCTTCAGGGTTAAATGTAGGAGACAAGCCCAACAACTTTTCTAACATCTACACAAGTGGCATATATTGTGAGTTAACAAAGCTATCGCCAAAGTCCAAGTCTAAAGTAAACTAGAAATCAATGAGTAATAATTGCAATACTAGTCAGTTTCCCTTGCGAAGAATTAAAATGTCAGATGGCATATGTCTCATTCTCTACACTGAACAGAGGGGAGAAAGGGCTTTCTGCCATTGTCTTCAGTACAACGCGAGCAAAGAGGGGTGAGGCAGGGAAATGCAGGAATACGCCAAGGCTTCAGAATCCTGTGTCGCTATACTGACACAAGCTTCTCTGAAATGTGCCATGTGCACACGACTGGCTTGATGTTCCCAAGAATGCTCTGTTTTTAATACTGTGTGATTGTTAGGCCCTCAACAGCTGTATCAGTATTAAAATGTATTTCATAGTGTACAGTGTACCAAGATAGTTGCAAGTAGTAATTCTTCGAAATGGATGAACAATGTGTAATAAAAAATTAGTAAAACAACCATACTCACAGTTGAAATACAAGGGTAAGTTAGTGATAATAGACCAGGGAAGGCCTACTGCAGCTCTTTCACACTTGCAGTATTGTTGTTGTTAGCTAATGCTGGATTTCTGACAATGAAGTCATTAATCCTCTTGCTCTCCAATATTTTTCACTGACAGATGGGGCACTAGAAGTGGCCGGGCATATTTGAAGGTGGTCTCGGTCCATTTCCTCTTACAGATCACATAGAGGACAGAGTGGTGAAGAATGTATCCCAATTCTGTTTGAATGTTTTGCCAGACAATCATGTCCTGTAATCAACCTGAAGGTTGCAACTGCTGCTTTTCGAGGATACTCAGGAATTACTGTGTGAATTTTTGGTAGTTCCCATCTTTTATTTTTTGAACACTTGCAGTATGAGCAGAAGGAAAAAACTAAGAATCCTTAGAAAAGATATTTTAATATAAACAATTATAAGTATGCGTGGCTGACTGGTTCATGTGAATTAAATAAAGGTTATTGCTGGCCATTCTTGTTGTTTGCAACTGAGAAAACACCCCAAAATACGACAGGTTTTGCAATTTTAGCATATTTAATCACAGCTTTGGATAAACATAAGAGATCAACAATTAGAAACAGAACTTGAAGAAATATGGTCAGAAACTATGAGTGTTGCTAATGAAGAGGAAGAAAGGTCTAGAAAGAGGAATTATGAAGATGAAACCCATTCTTCGTACTTCAGGATATTCTGTGAAGTCCTGGACACATAACTCAAACTAAATTAAGATTTGAATCACAGAAACAGTTGAAATTTCTGGCCTTACAGGATTCTGAACATTTTGTGAGTTACAATAAAAGTTTTGCAACATATGTATTATGTGAACTGAAAGAACCATAGATTTCCTATTTCAATATACTGTCTTTGAAAAATGAACTGAAAGTGTCATACTCGTCTCAAAAAATTTTTATTGTTCCATTTATACCCTGCCTTTAACACTAGAACGCCGGTAGTGGTCATTTTGACCGTTCTTGATATTTAAATAAGCATAGTTCCGCCGGTTTTTAAAAATGAAGCTTGGACTTTCATGACTTTTCCTGATATAACCTCTAGTTTTATATAGCATAATAATTTTCGGCATGTCATTATTTACGTGGACGCTTTTTCATGTTTGACCATGAACCACGGACACGGCCATTTTTGACCGTTACAATTTTGTTAGGCTTTTGCTCGCACTGTCGTTGGATTTCTCATTGTCACTAATCTGCTTTGTCCGTCTTCATGTCAACTGTTAATTATAGTAGTGTACGTTGTGAATCTATGCATGCAAGATGTCTCGTGGTTTGAAACCAGATGAAATCCTAGCTATATTTCATGATATACCAGACGATATATCAGAAGGTGATCTTTTTGAAGAACGTGGTAGTGGTGGAAATGATTATCAACCTCCAGCTGATTCAGAACAATCAGAAGATGAGTCGTACAGTGAAGATGATTTGAATGGTAAGTTTTAGATATTGCATAACATGAAACTGCATTCCTAATAGGTGCCTTTATGTAGCTATTCATTTCCTTGTTAGTACACAATATAGATGTATATTTTCTTTGCTTATTTATTTTCAGAAAATCAAATTCAGGATAACATTTCCTGTAATTCTCGTACTGCGAGGGAGGTAAGAAGGTATGGGCAGCACTGTGTGACTGCATCCAATTTGAGTGCATCACAAGCGGCAAGTGAAAATAGAACGCCTACTAGTAGTACAACAGCTTCAGGTAACGCAACCACTTCAACTTAACCAATAAGAAGAAGAGGCAGAAAAAGACAACATGAAGAGGAAAAAATTCCTGTTCTTAGTAGAGATAAGGATGCTGAGTGGTAGATCATTGATCCAGGTCACAATCCTGGTAGAACAGGGCAACATAATGTTGCGAAAGGAAAAGGAGGCCCTACTGCTTATGCTAAGAGACACGTAAGGGACAACAGCCATGCTTCTGCTTGGAAGTTGTTCATTGATGGGTCGATTCTTCGACATATCAAAAAATGTACAGAGATTGAAGCAAGACAGAAGAAAATGAAGAGAAATGGACTGTTTCCTTGGATACGCTGGATGCTTTAATCAGCAAAATTTACTTGCTGGGTGCACTTGGGTGCAGAAGCCTTGAACTAGCTGAAGTCTGGTTCAAAAAGTGGGGGCCACCTATATTTTCTGATACCATGGCAACGGACAGATTCGTGGAACTGATGAGATTTTTAGGATTTGATGTCAGGTCATCCCGTTCTGAAAGGCTAAAGACGGATGGGTTTGTGCTGGTTTCAACTAATGGGAACAAATTTATTGAAAACTGTAAGGCTTGCTACATACCAGATGCATTCCTTACAGTAGATGAACTTTATCCTACACAATGTCGCTGTCCATTCATTCAACACATGGTCAATAAGCCTGATAAATTTGGTATAAAATACTGGATGCTTGAAGATGTGAACTCAACATATCTCTGCAGCGCTATCCCATACCTGGGGAAGGAGAATCAGCGACCTCAGAACGAATCTGCTCCAGAACATGTGATGTCTCTAACAAATCCTTTTCTAAAAAACATCCCCACCGAAAACTACTTTACTTCACTATCACTAGCTAAAAGACTAAAGTAGTCGGGCACTATATAGCGTTTCACTCTTAGAAGACAGTATGGAGTTAAATGGGACATCTGTCTCTATCTAGCGCATACAAGTTGCCAATAGCCTCGCCCTTTTCTACCCTCGCGCTGTTGCCAGATTACTAACAGCATGGTATAAATATTCATTTGTTATAAATTTCAGGTTTGAACACATTATCCTATGCAGAATGTTTTTCTCTATCAGGTTATATCCTTTTCAAAGTCATTATACATTTCTATAGGTCCAAATTTCTTCAGAAAACGTTTTTTTCAATAGAAGTCCGATATTTGCTGTTTCTATACTCATCACGCACTAACTAGCAAACTAACTGCTAGAATGCATCTATATTTTTTTCTTAGGTAGAGTAAACCATAGTGCTACTACCTGCCTACTTTGAATTCTCTATGTTTACCCAGTTAAGTGTTA
This sequence comes from Tenodera sinensis, assembly GCA_030765045.1. Classification (NCBI taxonomy): domain Eukaryota; kingdom Metazoa; phylum Arthropoda; class Insecta; order Mantodea; family Mantidae; genus Tenodera; species Tenodera sinensis. The sequence continues at coordinate 128,442,613 of CM060964.1, read as the reverse complement.
TAATTTTTTTAAATTAAATGTTTTCGGAAAATTTTATACCTGTGCACTGCAAAAGTTACGCAGTGTGAAACTTTTTTGTTATTGAGTTTACATCAGGGAACCAGCGAGAACAAATGTTGAGGAAGGTTGGAGAAAGTTTTTAAAATAAACCAAAAGGCAGTAACCTCTTTCTTTTATCCAGTAAGGCAAACAAAAGGTATTCATCTATTCAGCGTCAGGCCCAACACAGAAGATAGTATAAGGAGCAGCACTAACATTAGTTCGAAAGAAGCCGTGTGTGTAACTGTGAGCTGTTATTGCGTTATTTGTTTAATATTTTTGTAAATATTTGTAGTTATGGAGGGGGAAGCTAGGAAGAGACGATATGTAGGTAAATTAAGAAGTAAGGAACGCCAAATAATTATGAAGATGTTAGATTATTTTTCAAGTAAAATGCGTGTAAGTGAGGCGGTAAAAGAAACAGCTAAGGCTATCGGGTGTTCAGAAGCAGTAGTGTGTAGGATTAAAAAGGAAGTAATGAAAGGACCTCTAAGAACGCCATCGAAAAAGAAAGCAAAAAGGGCGGGACTACACAACACGCTAGGTTAACGCAATATGATTGAATAGTGCAAGGTGGAGTGCGGCGAATTGTTCATTCTTTACAGTTTACAAATATTCCACCCAAGCTGAATATAATTTTGTCACTATTCAACAGTGATGAGACCCTACCAAATTTCTCAAGGGCCACTCTTAGTCTGTTCTTACATGATTTGGGGTCCGAATATGAAAGAAAGGGTAACAAGTGCATATTAATAGAAAGAGACGATATCGATATCATCAGATGGCGACATAAATATCTAAAAAACGGTTTAGGGACCAGGGGAAATCAATTGTTTATACAGACAAGTCATTTGTAAATTTAGGTCATACAGTAACAAAGGCGTGGAGGGATACCTAAGTTAAAAGTGCCCGTCTCGTCAAGCAGCAATTGAAGGACTAAGTACAGGACTCCGGCCACCACGAGTCGCTCGCGGAGAAAGATTCGCAACTAGTACATGTTGCAACACTGCGCTCCATTTAACGTGTACTGTCTTTTAAGGGTGGAACGCGCTTTAGTATCGTAGGAACTGTGAACAGATCGAGACGAGAAGTTCCTGATCACCTAAGAAATTCCAGAGCTCCTCTTTATGATACCATTCTCATGAAAACAAACAATGGTATTTTGCTAACCAGCTACCAAGGAAAGCCACAGAAGAATGAATTATAATGAGTACATTTCACAACTCATGTGCAGCATCTGCAGCCTCCAAGAAACTTCCTGAAACAGTTGAATTTTACAAGACTAAATATGGAGTGGATGTGATTGATTAGATGGCACGATTGTATTCCATTCATGCTTCAGATGGCCGATGCATGTTTTTACAATGCTTGGATAGTGTTTGGAGAAATAACTGGTAAGGAGCTTTCACGCCGCAGATTCATCCTTCAACTCGATGAACTAAGAGAAGGCTACTTGGGAACCAGAAAACATTGTATATAGACTAATTCAACCGAAGAACATCCAACCCCTTATCACCGGCGACAGTGTCAAGTAGGTCATAACTGCAGACAGAACAAAGCAAGCAATTCCCGTCATATTTGCAAGAAACCACACATGTGGAAAATGCACAGCAGAAGCCAGAAAAGTTCTTACCTGTGTAAAATGCAACGCCTAAGTTAATGTTCATAACAAGGAAAGTAACTTTCTGTGTGATTACTAACATAGTTGTTATACTGTATTAAGTTTACTAATATAAAGATGTGTAATTCTAAAAGAGTCTTCCGGGCTGATTTAGAATTTCGAACACCGGCCGTCAGTCTAGGTGGGATTTGAACCCGTGGTCTTAGGATAAACAGGCCACCAACTGAGTCACCCAGATCGATGTAACTATGACAAGGGGTACTATATGCAGTGTTTCAGTCTATTAAGCAGTGTTGAGAGATGTCAACTAACAGGTTGGAATGTCACAGGAAATCAAGTCCTACTATAGGTCTACCTACTCCTGCAATTATGAATGGTCAAATGAATGTTCAACCTAAACCAAGGACAAGCGTCATGAGATGCTGACCATATGTCTGGAACCTGGTATGTTTGCTGTGAAAAATTCAAGTTTATTCAGTGATTTCTTTTTCCTGTGTGTTGGTGGTACTACCTGATGTCAAGTAGGAACTCGGTTACTCTTCCTTTATCGCTGATAGATGACTCAGATCTAACTCCTGGCCCCCTGTCACCATGGAGAGTAAAGGAACTAGTTTTCAGACCCATTACAAGGTGTAAGTTGGGGAGATGCTACATGGCATCTGTATGCCTTCTTACCAAATTTAGTGTGGTAGTAACACTTCCCACCTTTATTGACTGCCCTGTTTCTATCGTCTTTCCTCTGTCAAACAAACGCCACCCACACACATCTGCAAGTGTATATAAAGTTCCCTGCAGTTGCGGCAAAGTATACATAGGCACTACCATGTGCAGTGTGGCCACCAGATAAAAAGAACATGAGCGCCACACCAGATTGGGACATACGGATAAATCGTCTGTGGCAGAGTATGCCTTATTACTCGGCCATGATGTCAGCCTTAAAGAAACCTGAGTCCTGTCTTCTACAGTTAACTACTATGCCCGACTATAAAGGGAAGCCATAGAAATCTACAAACACAAACACAACTTCAATCACAAGGAAGAAATACTTTGTGTACATAAAGCATGGATACTGGTCTTAGATAAACTTTCAGACACACACAACAGTTGTACTAAAACCCCGCCTACAACTAGCCAATCATTACCGTAGCCAGCGCAACAATGCCCCACCCACCCCCACCATATAAATATCCCTAACGGACGTTAACAGTCTTTACTTCCACTGTCTCTCTGCTTCCACATTCAAACTCTGACCAGTGCAGACAGCAGATCGTATTACCCTGATGATGCCAAGTGCAATACCTGATGAAACATTGGTATCTACAATGCCTTTTAGACCATGGCCTACAAGCCCAGAAGAACTAAACATTTCTAATAGTCAAGACACCGGCCGAGAAAGCCTAAGTTTATATATTTCAGTCTAATGTTTATTCAGTTTGTCATAAAAACAACTCATTATTAGAATGACAAAATAGCAGCACAACTTATTCTATGATAATTTGTCAGGCTCAAAATAGAATTACACCTACTGGGAGTAAGTTGATGTAAATGTGGAACATTTAATATGGTCTCAGTATTTTTAAGCCACTTCACTTTCCAAGCTCACAGCTTTTCAGGATCTTTTTGCTCTTTTCTCCTTCAATAATTTGTCCATGTTCAGGGTCACTGTCTAATAGACAAACAAAGAACATTTGTTAAATATCTGACATAGAAGCAATGTTGACAGTGAAGTTTCATTCATGTTGAAATAAGAAGAGTCACACTAATTTTTACAATTACTTCACTCACTTGTTTATTAAAAACTGGAACGTTTTCGAGAGATGTCTCTCTCATCTTCTGCAGATGGTGACTGAGGTTTGAAGTTGGATCCTACATCTACTAGGGTTGCATCTTGCTGCCTCTCTACCGATAGACGGCAGCAAGATGCAACCCTAGTAGATGTAGGATCCAACTTCAAACCTCAGTCACCATCTGCAGAAGATGAGAGAGACATCTCTCGAAAACGTTCCAGTTTTTAATAAACAAGTGAGTGAAGTAATTGTAAAAATTAGTGTGACTCTTCTTATTTCAACATTTGTTAAGTTCACAACTAAAATGCAGTTCCTGTCATGAGGCTTATGAAGCTTCATGCACAAAAGGAATTGTTCACATAGGCCTGAACGTACTGAACAGCCTAGTAGCAAATCTATGCAAGCGAGGAAATTGTGTGCATGGAAAGTTTTTGTAGAAGGCACATGCATCTCTTTATTTTGGAATGTGTCTTTCATTCCCATAGATCAATAATTTATAATTGTAATGTCATTGAAGCACTGTCTACTTCAACTGAAAATGGTGATGCATGACATGATGAATAATGGCACTGTAAATTGAACTTTTCAACATATTGTTATATCTTATGACAAATTCAACGTTTTGCCACAAATCCATACTCTGTAAACAGATACGAAGTTCTCCACATACAAATGTACTGAGTGTTGGTCTTTCACTACTGCATTCTGCTATGTCACCCATATGTTGTAAATGTACTTCAATGTATAAGTCAATAAGCAAAAACTGACACATTACCTTACAAGTCAAGCCGACACAGCACTACACATGCTTACCACTGATTGATGTGCCCTTCTCACGACTACTACTCACACAACACTTGCTGACCACTGGGTTACACCACAAAGAGTGGAGTGGAATGTGCAGTTTAAGGGCCCGTCGATAGCTGGGTCATTTGGGCCCCAAGTCAATTTTTACGGTGTAAAACAAATTATTATGGTTAAAAAGCGAAAACTAAAAAAGCAGTAAACATGTAAGAAGTTAAAACGTGAAAATCTAAAACAGTTAAAACGTTAAAATCTAAAGGGCAAATATTAAAATAAAAGTTAAAACGTAAAAACAAGCAGTGCAACAATAAAACTGGGATTCACTGTCTAAAAACTGTAGAATAAAACACCAAAATTAAAACACAAGTTAAACTTGTTTCGCAAACCCAATTTGGGTGACGAACCGCAGCACCTTATCTACCGATACCGGGTCGTCGCCCAGAATTGACCGCATAGTAAAACCCAGGCCAAGGGATTGGCACTCTCTAGTATATCGTGGACAATCAAGCAAAACGTGCGAGACGGACAGTTGTATGCCGCACGTCTGACACCACAAAGAACAATGGCACTAAGTCATATGAAGCCACATTGTTCACTGTGCTCTTTATTGGATCCAGCAATACCAAGAAATGGGTTAAAAATCTGAAGGAAATCTGGAAGACCAAGAGTTCTCACCCTGGAATTGAATGGAGCAACAGAGAATCCTTTATGTCCTGCTACACACCTGATAAGCTACATGGATCTTCAGCTGTCACCTACAATAGTTAGAAGGCTCTACATGCTGCCAGTATCTGTCATAGGAAGCCAGCTCGAAAGCAGCAGCTCACAGATGAACATCAAGCTGCTCATGTGGGATTTGCCCTCCAGTTTCTCCCAATGCCAAGGCAATTCTGAGATACTGTAATGTGGACCAATGAAAAAGTACTCTGACAAAGAAAGAAGGCTAATACTTTGGCATCCAGACAAACACCACAACCCAGAGCACAAAGTTAGAATAAGCATTGCTTTCTGGGGATGGATGTCTCCAAAACTGTTTTCATGAGTATGTGGGAGTCTTCAACGATTCCATATTACCAAGTGTTTGTGCTGCACATCCACAGAAGGCATGGAGATCATTAACGATGTCCACGATAACAACAGTGTTCACACTTCCAGAGTAACTAAGGATTGGATGGAACTGCTTCCAAAAATTTCTCCTCTCCCATGGCCTAAATCACTACATCTTAATCCAACAGAATATATCTGGATTATGTCCAATTTTTTTTTTTTTTAATTAACGTCCAACATTGTGTCATATCGGACGATGGATTATGTCCAATGAGTGGTGCTACAGAGCAGAAAATAGTCCCAAAAGCCTTGAGAAACATGTTCCGGAACTGTGAGAGAGCATGTAGAGATGACTCCACATATGAGAGTCACTCAATGTTCCTACTCCAGAAGGCTTAATGCTATTTTAGATATGACTGGCTGGTGCACCAGCTGTTAAACTGGAAGTGAAGTATCTTCCTTTATCTTAATATAATATTCCACCTTGCTATTTTTACCAGCTTTTTCTTCTTTCCTTTGTATAGACACAAGAAACATTCTGTATCAAATAAATTTAACAAAAAAAAATTAGAAATCAGGTAAGTTCTTGTAATAACAGAGGTTTGTGAAAAGTGATGAATCTCTACTCCTTTTTTCAGTAATAAACATAAAATACACTCCATTTTTTCAACAAAACTGGCTGTTTCAACTAAATATACTGAATTCTTTGACTATGAAAATAGAATTAAAATTCTTAAATGAACGTCCAAAACATAATACCTGTTATCGGAATTGGCATTAATGTTACTTCAATGTATTATTTAACTTTCTTCATTGCAAACATCAGCAATAAATATTAATGTATGTGAAATCAATATTAGCTTTCAAACAAATGGCTGTTCTCAGAAACAGCCAGAAAAAGGAATTTCAGAGGAAAATTAAAGTTTAACATGACACTGGTTAAACAAATATTGCAACTAGCAGTGCCACACAATCACTCTTGAACGTCAGTAGGTAGGTTAAAAGCTACATTGAAGTCTCCCCATCCTTTCTTGCCTATCACCTATTAAATTTGAACTGCTTTATCTAATATTGCCAACTATAAATATGAATGGTAAAGAGCCTGAACTGAGTACCAAGCCATATTGATATGCAATTGGTTCAGTCAGTGGCGTGCATTCAACCCCAGCTAACCCAGCGCTGCTGGGGTAACTGATTTATTCACAAATTCGAAATTAAAATAGTTTTTTCATATCTCAATCAAATACACACATCGAACTTGAATGTTACAGTACTTAAGGTTCAAACTCCTGTCCCACCACTAGCCAGCTGTTGCTCTTGGCGACTTGTCTTGTTCCAAAGGAATACACCCTCTCAACAATACCAGCTAGCCCACGAGAGCTGTACTGACGCATGCGTATTGTATATGGAGTCCTAGCCAGCTTAGTCATGGCTGCCAGCCGACAGCAGAGGCAAGTGTGAATTTGATTGGTTAGTTTAGTTTAATTGCAGCTAGCTAGGCTTTGACGTCATAGAGCAGAACTTAGTCGATCAGTTACATATTGATATGGAAAGCTTGAATGAGAGATAGCGATACACGCAAGCGTAGTAACCCTAAAATAATGGTGTCATTTTATAGGATATAGTATAATGTCAAACGATACGAAAAGTGCATATACTTAAAACTATTAGCTAACATTATAAAATAATTGTTAAGAAACGACTTAAAGGTGACCTCTATTAATAAAATGGTAATAATCAGGGTAAAATATAAGTTGGTCATCATGCAGATCAGGTCATACTATATAGTATTGTCACAAGTTTGAAAGTTCGTTTGCACCCTGGGAAAACTAAAAGGTGAAGAGTGTGTTGTTTTATATGCGATTCTGTTTAAGTATCTAGTAAATGTGACAGTGAATTCATTGAAAATGAATGCAAGTGACTGTGCAATAGATAATATTCAAAAGAGACCATTTTTATATGGGCTATAATGTGCTAAGCGTATGGGAAATATCTGAAAAGTATTTAGGATAACAAATATCTCTACTACGTAAGCTTTCACGGCCGGCGTCTAAATTGTAGAAAGAAATATCTTCCGGGCTGTTATGCCGTGGTCTGCTGGAGATCTGTCTTCCAGACGTTTCGTCTACAACTGCAGTAGACATCCTCAGTGGTGTTGTCGAAGTCTCCTCGTGGAAGGTATCACTACGACTGATGCGTCTAACCCACCAGACAGTTAAGCAGTTTACTACGATCACCCAAGGATCCCCGAGAAGCTTTGTCATCGGCTGGAGTGTATAGTATTCCTTGTGGTTGTGGCTCAGTATACATTGAAACTACTCAGCGCAGTGTTAAGACCAGACTAACGGAACACAAAAGAAGCTGCCGCCTGGGCCAAACTGACAAGTCTGCGGTTGCTGAACATGCCATTAATGCAGTCGGTGAACACAGTATTAAGTTCCAGGATACACGCATCCTTGCATCTACCATACATTACCATGCCCGACTACAGCGAGAGGCTATTGAAATTTACAAGCACCCTAACAACTTTAATAAGAAGGAAGAGGCCTTAAGATTAAACAGCAACTGGCATCCGGTCATAGAACATCATAAGAAGCAGGATAGCAAAGTAAGCCAATCAGGAGAGACCAGCAGCATAAGAGAGATAGAACCCCCTCCACCAGCCACCACGCCTCTGGACGCCCCGGACCAATCAGTGCACGTTGCGCAGGGTATAAATGGAGCCCCACAGACAGTCGACACATCAGTCGTAGTGATACCTTCCACGAGGAGACTTCGACAACGCCACTGAGGATGTCTACCGCAGTTGTAGACGAAACGTCTGGAAGACAGATCTCCAGCAGACCACGGCATAACAGCCCGGAAGATATTTCTTTCTACAAATACCTCTACTATTTATAACCTGACCATTTTAGAATAAGGATTATTTATTTTAAAGTAGCCTATACTGCTGGGGTAATTGTTGTGACCACCACACGCCACTGGGTTCAGTACAAATAAACTAAATAAATGCATATTACAACTTTAACAATGGACTACTTTTAGAATTACAGTATCACCTTGTTAGTGCAAACTCGCTTAAGACGAACTCTCAGTTAACACAAAAAAAATATTGACACCAGCAGGAATAAATTAGTTCTTATGGGAAGATGTTACAGTATTTTTAAGCGCTGGTTCTTTTTCCAAATGAATGCAAGAAATGTTACCCACTGTTGACTATAATGTATTGTAGGTTGGCATCCCCGATTATTTTCAACAACCAGCATGTACAGTATATTGCAATAAATTCAATAATGTGTGCATTAACAACTAGAAACATATCCGAAGCCAGGTGTTCTTTTAGTCGTAACCAAATGGTGTTAAGAGTACTGAATAAAAATCTACAAATGGTAGCATGTGAAACATGGCAAAGAGGAAACAGATGGCTCTAAATGTACAGGCAAAGCTTAGATGAAGTGGACTGTGGTGCAAAGAAAACGGCAATTGCAGAGTATCTTCCTTTCATAGAAGTTTGAAAACAGTGTTGTTGTAATTAATTTAATTTAAAAGGTGAGTTAACCGCCACCAGAAGAAGCATCATCATCTGCACCATGAAACACTATGGAAACCCAGTTATTGTCCGGTTGATAATGGAGGAAAGTTAACCTTTGAAACGCATCCCGGAAAAATATGTTGTAAGTGTTGTTCAGTGTTATTAATTAACTCACCTTTTAAATTAAATTAATTGCAGAGTAGTTTGGAATTCCCAAATCTACTTTATCTACAATAATTAAGAATACAGAAAAAATCATTAATGTTGCCGCATCAGGTTCTGGAAACTTATCTAAATGCCTTCATAGCACTAAGTATGAAGACATCAAGACATTACTGCTAGAATGGTTCTATCATATGCATGCATCTAACATACCTTTAAGTGGCCCTATGATTCAGTCCAAAACAAATGAGGTCGCGAAAAATATAGGCATCAAAGACTTCAGCTGTATTTCTATTTGGCTGTATCCAATTAAAAAGAGACATTCAATTTCATCTGTATAAATTTGTGAACCAAATAAAGCTGAAGAAAGTGCAAACAGCTGGTTGCATGAATTTAACTGAGTGAGGGAAAAGTATGCCTCATGTGATGTGATCAATATGGAAGAAGCTGGACTTTTCTATAATCTTTTTTCAAATTGCACCCTGCCCGGGGATAAGTGTCATGGTGGAGCATGCAGCAAACATGTAGCTGTTGCCCTTGTATGTAATGCAGATGGCAGTGAGAAGTTTAGTACCAGACATCATTGTCCGGTTGATAATGGAGGAAAGTTAGCCTCCGAAATGCATTTTGGAAAATTATAAATGTAAGTGTTTAGTGTTATTAATTAACTCACCTTTTGGATTGAATTAAATATTACAATGCTTAAAATTAAAGTATATCTTCTAAATCACTCACCAAAACTCTTCTACATTATTAGAGGTGGCCTAGCTGTTAACATATTTTAAAAATCATGGCAAATGCTGCCTGCATTGCATATGACCAAGGGTTGCCCAGGGACCACTAAGGCACATTGCTAATGTTTAAGAATATTAGCAACCTCAACACAGTTTCTTTTTACGATGATCTATTGAACAAAATATTTATATTTTTCATTTCTCTTTACAACATAGGAGTGACTATAGTTGTCGCAAAATGCAAAATTTAATGGCAGCTGATACCTGGCCATTACTATTCTATTTCCTGTCGTGCGAATATATGTTGTGGACACAAATGACATATCACTGGCTTTACAGCATGATTTCACAGCATGTTAACTACACAACAGCACAAGGCATACCGAGGCTGTGATTGGACTTTGTGTTGAGTAATCAGCCATTATATTTTGCGACAGCCGTAAAATTGATTTTATTGGAACTCCTCCCACTTCACTAGAAATTACTGCCTGTAACTTATTGGATTTTGCATTGAGTCACCCTCCATTAAAATCTGTGAAAGCCACAAAATTCATTTTATTGGAACTGCTTTTACTTCACGATAAATATTGCATGTAACTTACAAATGAAACTACATCCTCCTGAAATAATTTTAGTATTTCTTTGGTGTGTGATATATTTCAAAACATGGGTATACACACAAGCCCACATCACATTTAGCACTCATAACCCTGATATCTTTCCTTTTTTCGGGCCCAAGGTTTGTATTGTAACATATATGACACATTCTAGCAGGCTTTGCATTTTATGCAGTTGGAACAGGCGAAGGGAAGTGTCTAAGGGACTGGTCACCAGACATTGGTCGTCCTACTAAAGTTGCTTTGAGAGTGCGGTATTGCTCTAAAACTTGTTGAATAACAAAGCTGAAAATCAGCAAGAGCAATATTCCTGCCAATTTTTGTTCTGTATATTGCCTGAAAATTAAGCAGTCACGTCTAAGAGATGAAAGAAGAATTTTCTGTATATTTCAAGGCCTTTTTGACACAATTAACAGAGCTAATAATCATGTCCGACCTATCTACAGTACCCATATTTTTGTTACTCTGACAGTCAGGCTTCATTATCTGCGAGTTCCATTCAAGTTTTCCTGACTGAATCTGTGTGGAGTGCTGTCAACATACAGACCTCTTGTCTGTACATTCATCTAAGAACTAACATGTTTTGGTGTGTCTCGAGTCTCTTTCTCAATGTACCAACACTAATTTCATTTTGATGTAGCCACTGCACAGAAGCCACTGGAATACCAATTATCTAGCCATAAATTATGACCTTACTGTAGGCATTCTTGCATCAGTGTGTGTACTAATACTCCTAAAATACCAAATTCCCACCCAGAAAGAATGTGTGCTTGCACCTGCACGAGGGTTGTCCCTAAAAATAAGGTTCCCAATTTTTTTTGGAATAAAAAACATTTACTGACACTGAATAATACATTTTTGGAAAGCTTACACTTTTTCCTATTTTTCGACATAATCGCCATTCTGAACAATGCATTTTTGCATATGGTGTACCATCTTTTGTATGCCTGCGTCATAGAACTCTCCTGCCATGCGGTGAAGATAGCTTAAAAGTTTCTTTCAGTTCCTCTCCAGTTCTGAAATGTGTCCCATGCAGATGTTTCTTCAAGTCAGGGAAGAGATGGTAGTCACTTGGGGCTAGGTGTGGGCTGTAACGAGGGTATGTGACTATCCCACCCAAATTTGTGGATGAGATTGGTTGTCACATGGGCAATGCACGGATGAGTGTTGTCCTGATGGAAATGCACTCCACGAGCATGCCTCCTCCCACCTTGGTATACCCTAAATGATTGGTCAAAATTTTGTGAACATAGTTCTTACTGACATCAGGGATCATCTCGCAGGTCTCCCAAACCATCACCCTTCGATTTTTAAGCACTGTTTCACCCACTTTCACAATTGTTTCGTCTGAAATCAATGGCTGTCCAGAACGCTGGTCATCCTGTACGTCTGTACCCCCGTCTTTGAATTTCTGCACCATTTGCGCACGTGTTGTATGCTCACACACTGCTCTCCATGTGCTTCACTCAGTTGGGAATGAAAGTCCACCAGTGCAGTCCTTTTGCACACAAAAAATGTCTCTCAAATTGTAATTCGCACCCGGTGAGAGAAGCTCCCTTTCTAACAGCTGCCAAACAAAGACTGAGCATCGCAGACAGCTCGCAGAGCAGGGTACTGGGAGAGGGAGAACCAAGCTACATGCCAGTGTTTCCACATCTCCTGTACAGCGTTCCTCGTGACTGCAGATCCTTGGAAACCTTATTTTATGGACAACCCTCGTATATTCCTTGAAATCAAGATCTACTCTGTTTCACAATCAAAGAGCAAAATTACTTCTACACCAAAACTATATCTCTTAGACGGAATATAATATAAAAACTGCAGTCACTCTTACAAATCTTTGTCCTTGTGTAACATCTATAGTCGCTCCACTCTTAGATCCGCCCTTGGTGTAAACACAAGCTGTCAACAACTAACCCGCGATTCGCGCGAAACCGAAGCACGCCACAAAATATAGTACCTTAAATATTGGCGATTATATGTGACTTTTCATGATGTATGGCACTCAAATATAATTTGAAACTTTTGATTAATATAAAATAATAAATAATATTAATAAGAGTAAAGGAGATTATAGCTTCCGTTAAATTGTGTCCAGTTAATCCCCTCTCATGCATCCACATGACAATGGTGAGTAATCAGTAAGGTGATAAACATGGATGCTTCTACAAGTGCTGCTAGCCTGGTTAGTGAAAATAAAGGTGAAATAGTGAAGCACTCTAAAGGTAAGCCCTTAAAAAGTGGTGAGAAACAAATAGTCTTGAATGTTTTTAACAAATTAATGCAAGAGTACCCTTCTGTCACTTAAGCAAACAGGAACATTGCGGACACCACGGAAGAACAGAAAAAAACGGAAGCCAGAATTAGAAAAAGCGGATGACTTTACTAAATGTGCTGTTCATAGAAAAGTGCACCACTTTTTCTTCAAGAATGAACCGCCAACATTAGAAAGTCTTAAATAGTGTTAACAATGATCCAGCATTACCTTCATTTAAGCGATCCACGTTTCATAAATTATTACTAGAAATTGGATTTAGTTTTAGGAAGAGAAATAAAGTGAATGTCATAATCGACAGAGAAGATATTGTGCTATGGAGGCGGCGTTACTTGCGGAATATGCGCTGATACAGAGCAGAAGGTAAGAAAATCTATTACCTTGATGAAACATGGGTTAATGAAGGGCATACTACATCCCGTGCATGGACTGACATTATGACGAGCTCAAAAAAGGATGCATTTCTTTGTGGAACGTCAACAGGGCTCAAAAATCCTACAGGGAAAGGAAAACGCCTTATTATTGCGCACATCGGCAGTGATTCCGGTTTTGTGGAAGACGGTGTTCTAATCTTCGAGTCAAAACGTACAGGTGATTACCATGAGGATATGAATGGCGATGTTTTTAAGGAATGGTTTGAAAGTGTACTTCCGAAACTTGAACCCGGTTGTGTTATCGTAATGGATAATGCACCTTATCACAGTGTCAGACTGGAACGTCGTCCCAACTGTTCGTGGCGAAAACAAGAAGTTGCCGGTTGGTTGATGTCACATAATTTGCCCTTTTGTGAATCAGATGTGAAAGCAGAGCTTCTAAATCAAGCACAAAAGGTTGCCGATAACAGTGAAAACAAATATGTTATCGATGACCTTGCTAGAAAATCTGGTAGACACATAGAGAGGTTGCGCCCTTATCACAGCAACCTGAACCCAATAGAAACAATGTGGGCCTTCCTCAAGGGATTCGTAGCCAGAAACAATGTAACCTTCAAATTACGGGATGTTCGCAAATTGTTTGAAACTGCAATATCTCAGGCAACACCTAATATGTGGCAAAATAATATACGTCATGCAACTGAGCAAGAAAATGAGATGTGGGTGATGGAAGGGGCTATCAGATGCTATTGTAGATCGTCTTGTGATTAGTGTGGGTGTTGATTCTTCTTCCCCTTCTTCTGATGACGATGCCACCACAAATGATGGAGATGCAGATATTACACCTCTTCCCGACAGTGATGCAGATTAATGTGAGTTCTATTTTAATTATGTTACATTTAATTTCAGCTCAGCTTTTACTTACGAATGTTGGTTAATAATAATAATAATAATAATAATAATAATAATAATAATAATAATAATAATAATAATAATAATAATAATAATGCTAATGATAATAGTAATAGTAATGTTATTGTTATATTTGAATAATATTACTCAGGATATAAATCCTAGCGTTGTTTACTTGGAACAAGGCAGCAACAACCCTGATAAAGATTACATGAATATAACGCGATAGCAGCGCTATTCCTAAAACTCCCAATTATCATTCTACTGCATCTTTAAACACAAGGATTGAGCCCACGTGGCGTTTGTTTATTTGTGTTAGTGGCAGCTGATACGAGCACGAGGTTACCGTGGAGGGATACAAGGTGCGGATCTTACACTGGATGGAGTATAGACAAGGAAGCGTTTGTAAGAAACCCTAGGAGAACCAATTGGAGTGCCCTTAAAGGGGTCTTGGCAGACAGCCTCAAAAATAGGCCCCAGTTCAGAATAAGGAATGCAGAGGACCTTAAATTGGCTGCAGAGTTTTTCACAAACACCTTGGTCTCTGCTTATGAAAGGAACTGCCCCTTCATATGTGAGTTATGGACAAGAGAAATTTAAATGGAATTCTTATTTCGAATCCACTAGGAAAAGGACACATAAGTATAAGGCTGATAAATGTCGGTCGACATGTGATATGTATAAAAAATCCCTAAAAAAATGTCAAGAAACGTATCAGAAACGCCTCAAAGAAACCATTGAGGCCTTTTGTGCTAGTACTTATGAGCAATCAAGCTCTTTTGCTCATTTGCAGAAACTATTAGTCTCCAGGGGTAGAGGCAGCATCGCCTCATTGGAGGATCCCACTGAATCATGGATGCAATCAGAGGACACCTTAGGGCTGTTGCTTGAAACTCACTTCGCGGGGACACAAACTATGGATTAAGAATCTGTCTCAGTGGGAGCATGTAGCTTTTTGCCTCTGAGACTGTGGATTACAAAAAGGTTGTTGTTGTTTGGGGTTTATGGAGCACAGTTCACAGTTTCATTTTGCAGTTGACGAGATGGCAAAGTAGTAGCCGTGGCAAACGGGAATCGGCACCATATACCAGAGAGGAGGTGGTCCATGGGCCATTGCCATAACGTTGGGCAAGTGTGCTGATAAATTGCGTTACAGAAAGTGTATGTAAGGGGCAATTAAAAAGGATGTGGTTGATATCACCGTAGGCATCACAATCACAATTTGGGGAGGCTCTTTGGCAGATTTTAAATAAGTAGGCCAGTGTAACGGCAACTCCAAGTCAGATTTTTGAGATCAAAGAGATTGCAGCTCTACTGAAAGTGGATTTCTTAAACCGTGGAGATCGCTTCGTTAGGGGAGGTACATAGGAATAGTTAGATGGGAAACCACGTGGTTAGATAGAAGCCGTGCAGCATCTCTCCAAGGGAGGGTGACCGGTTCCATCAGTGTGGGGAGATGAGCCGTGCCCCCCCCCCAGCCAGGCAGTCGGCAGTTTCGTTGTGCGAAATATTTGCATATCCCAGGACCCACAAGAATTGAATTATATTGCTTCGGTTAAGGTGTTTGGAGATTTCTAAACGACACATCACCTCCCGCCAACCCACCTCTGGAGGCATACTGCTTTGAAGGGCACTCAAAGAGTCCGAACAAAACAGGATCGTGGAATTGCAAACATAAAGAGTAGATCGCACAGCTTGATAAAGGGCATAAATCTCAGCAAAATAATTGGAAAACCCCGCAGAGAGAGACACCGTGCAGACGTTTGTGTTGTCCAATTTATAAATGCTGCTCCCGCACCTGTTGGGGTAACGGATCCGTCTGTAAATAGGTGGAAAAAAGGTTGAGTCACCGATGGCGAGTAGTTGGAACATGAAATGGTGGAATCATTGTGGTGTAGAAGGGTCCCCGCGATGTAGATCGGCAGTCAAAAGAGTCACCTGCGGTTGGTGGACTAAGTAGTCTGCTAAGTATAGCGGTAGCCTGGGGAAACTGGGCATGTCCTCCAATTCTTGACACTTCCGAAAAACTAATAGGTAAATCAGATGATAGCGTATAGAAGCAACTACTTGGTAAAGTGGTAAGAGTGCACTTAACAAGAGTTTTGCGTACAATAGCGTTTATCGGTATTGGAATAATTTGACAATAAATCGGACTGCGAGGTCTACCTGCCGTCACAGAAGAGGTGAAAACACCTTTTTCATAAGTTTGCCCCCTACCCCAAGTATGGCTTTGCTAATGCGGTAAAGGACAGAGTCTATTTTCCTCTGCCACACCCTAGGGAGATGAGTAATAACTATCAAACCGTAATCTAATTTAGCCTGGCATAAAGATAAGTATACGTGGTATAAACTCTGGGGGTGTGCCCCCCAGCTACGCCCTTGCAAGTAACGGAAAAGGGTACTAGTAGCCAAGAGGGATGAATACAGGTGCATCACCTGCGATTTCCAGCTCAGGTTATGATCCAGGTGCAACCCAAGAAACTTGACAGATCAAGCTAAAGGAAGAGGATTTTCCCCAATAGACATATTTGCATGTAGCAGAGGTGGGCTGCGTTTAAAGAAAATTGATACGCATTTGTCAGGGTGGACTGTCAGTCCGAGGTCATTGAGCTTCCCAAGTAGGAGGTCTAAATCGGCCTGAAGGGTGGTCGGAGACTGACACACAGTATGTAAAGGAGTTTGGGAGTATAAAACTAAGTCGGCATATAAAAGAAGCTGGCTGTGCTTACAAAAAGGTTAAATTGACTACTTTTCCTTTTGAGACTTTCAAAAGCCCAGGTGTGGATGGAGCTTTCCTGGCACTTCAAGAAGCCTGAAAGATTGTCTCTCTACAACTAGTGAGAATATTTAGAGCCTGCCTAGCCATAAGGAGTTTTTCACACCTCCAGAGACAGGTTAAAAAGGTTTTTATACCCAAGCCAGCCAGGCAGCCTTACCGTAGGCTTAAGGATTTTTGTCCTACCAGCCTGCCATCCTTCACGCTGAAGGCATTGGAAAAGCTGGTAGATTGACATTTGAAGGATGGGCATTATCAATATGCCTGCTTGGCCAGGTAAATCCACAGAATAAGCACTTCATCGGTTAAGTCATTACACAGAGTGCCAAGCTAGCAGCGAAGGAGGAAAGCTGTGGTAAAGGCACAGTTCCATAAGTGGAAAGGAAAAAGGATATCAGTAACAATGGAAGTGGACATCCATACAAGCAGAGCAAGAACCTGTGCTTTTGGTATGCAGAAAAGAAGAATGGAGTGGAAAAGAGTCTGGGCAAGAATTAAGCAATATTTTTAATCATGCCAATGGTAATTATGGCAATGCTAATAATTGGTGGCATAGAGATGAATTCTGGAACAGTAGAGCAACAATGTTGGAGCAATTAATGTCCCGACTGAAAGGTAAGGAAGATCGTTTGAGTAACAGAATGGAAATCAAAGAAGAAATTAGGCAATTGTTCCAGAGAGTGAGCAGAGAGATGAAGTCACTGAACACAAGAAAGGACACAATAGAAGAGAGGAATAGAAAACTTAATTTGGTATTCCATGGGGTGGAGGAAAGCAGAGGAATCTGGCCAATGCAAGAAGTGCATGAAATAAAGTACTCAGAAATGTCAATCCAAGGATGGGAAGTAAGAGTGGGAAGACAGAAGGAGAAAAGCATAATAATAGCAAGATTTACATCATCCCACACAGTATATGAAGTACAGTACGATTTTTTCGTCCTAAACCTACTTAGCTGTGTGTGCAGTACATGGACTACTCCATAATCTTCTGGGAGAGGTTTAGGGTCAGTAGTAGCCTAGTTTTGGGCATGTGCACATCGTGAGAGAGAGACATTCACTACATGTTCAAAGCAACAGTAGTACAGTCGCATGAATAATTATTGCGTTACCCTGTCTGTAGCTAAAAGTAAAGTGGGTGGAAGTAAAGTGCTGCATTCTCAGACAAGGGAAGTGAAGCAAAAAACATGGAATGTGGAGCTGCAACTTCATTTTCTGCCCCGCATTAGGAAAGCCCTTGTAGTTCACCTAAATCTTCTTTGGATGGCTTTAATGAAGAAGTGGTATGGAGAACAATAAATAACTTTTACATAGAAAAAAAAACCAAAGGCCCACCCTTAAAAAGTTACATTCAAAACTAAAGTGCACAATAGACTTCCAAGGCAGCATCTCCACTCTTAGAAAAATTGTGTTGTGGCCGGTCTTTCATTGGAGAAAAACAAGGAATAACAGAAAAGTTTTGGTAGAAGAGCAACAAATAAACATTGAGATGCTCCTACCTGAGGTCCATTCAGAAGTATAGAGATGAAGGGTGTCCAATAATACACGTGGATGAGACATCCACAAGACTACAACACCTTATGCTTGGAGTGACAACTGGATTATTCTCGCCAGTAACTAAAGGACCATGGCTAATTATAGTGCATGCTGGAGGCAAGGAAGATTTTGTGCACAATGCATATCTGAAGTTCGTATCATGCAGAAAAGGACTACCATGGCAATTGAATTTTACCAATTATGAAAAGTGGCTGAAAGAAATACTGCTTCCATATTTTCCACTGTGAACGGAGCTGGTTAAGGACAATGCGATGTATCATGATGTGCTAATTGACAAACTACCCACATCAAATACTAAGATGAGATGATGCATTGGCTTCAGTCACATCTTCAAGAAGAGAAATACACAAAAATAAACCTTCACCAGATTGATAAAAGCTTAAATTTATATTATCCCTCTTAAGTCACAGCATCATATCTATAAGACTGTTGGTCTCCTGCAACAATTTAGGCATAGTGTTCAACTTCCTCCATATCACCCTGAGCTCAAATCCATAGAACTTACATGGACTACAGTAAAAACTGGGTTGCTGACAGTAATGTAGCATTTAAAACGGATATTATAAAACTTGCTAATGAGAAAATGTACTCGATAACAGCAGCACAGTGGCAAAGCAGATGCAAATACATCAAAAACATTGAAAAACAGTAGATGGAAAAGGAAGGACATCTTGATGCTGCTAAAGAATTAGTAATTCATCTTAATGGTGACAGGGATGGTTCTACACTCCATCCAGCCTTAGATCCGCACCTTGTATCCCTCTGCGATAACCAGATGTTATCGGCTGCGACTAACACAATACAAGCACCACGTGGACTCATACTTCGTATTTATGTTGCAACAGAACAATATTTACTCAGGAGTTTTAAAAATATCGTGTTACATTTAAGTAGTCTTTACCAGGGCTATCGTACATCATGAAAACTCACAGATAATCGCCGATATTTAAGATACTATATTTTATGGTGTGCTTTGGTTTCGGCTTATTGCGAGTTCATTGTTGACGGCTTGTGTTTACAGCAAGTGCTGATCTAACGGTGGAGCGATTATAGTGAAAGTGATTACAGCACTGACGATGATGGAGAACAAGATAGGGAAGAAGAGGAGGCATCCATGGGACTAGTTTCATCTCTGGTCTCTCACCTCTGAAATGAAAAGAAACAGCATCACCTTACAAGAAACAGTAGCACGGTATTTGGTAAGTAGTCAACAAATTTTGACAGCACTGTGCATGTTTACATTCGTGTCTTGGTTACAAACCTTGCGGTTGCCTGAGAACCCTGCCAGCCTTTCTCCCCCCAGCCTATAGTACCTTCTCTTTTGCATTTCTGCAGGGTCAGGTCTAAATAATTAAACTGTATTAAAAAGATCCAAAATGTTAAAAGGAACACATATTTATTAATAAATATCTACCAGCAGAACAACGAAGATTGAAGTCCAAGTTACCATAGTAAATTCGGCCGAAGAAAGCCACTTAACATCAACACCATTAATGTACAAAAAAAAACAGTAAAACAGTAGTAACATTACAAAATGGATCTAGTTAGAGCTCTGGTCAGGAACCAATCAAGAGTATTCACTGCAGTCACATGTTTACAGCCATGTGCATTTGTGTACTTCAAGTGGCTTTCTTATTTCAGGAGCACAAGATATGAAAAAAGCATGAGCAGAGGGAAAACATGCATTTGGAAGTTGAAGCGGAAGGAGCTTTTTCATCCCTGCCAGGGAGTCTAGTAGAAATAGATAAGGCTAAATACTGTGACATTGGGTTGTTCGACAACATACGGGTAAGAGCAGGCCTGGTGAGCTTGCATATGGCGAGCAGCTATGACCAAGGGTTCCAGAGCTATATGACAACTAGCAACTGTGTATATGATCGAACAGCATGATAACACTGTAGTGTCCAGCAAGCTCTAGAAGTTTCTTTGCTGAGCCATGCACACATGCACAAGGAAAGTTCTCGAAGGAGGTTACACTCTGCCAGCTCCAGGATACATAGGACATACAGTTAGCAGTCAGTAAGTTTTAGAGTTAGAGTTTAGCTTTTGCTGTCAGAGTAGTAGTTTAAGTCGTCGTGTACAGTTACTTTTAGTTACAAGAGTGAATCGACCAGCCTGTCAGAAAGTGTGTATGTGTAGAGTGATTGTGTTGCAATAGCAAAGATATAAGAGACCGTGAAACTGGAGAAATATGTTGAAAGACAAAGATTATCGGAAGAACAACTATGAATTGTAATAGTAGAGAAGTTTATAAACTGTGTTAGCAACGAGGAGGAAAATGTGCACTTGTAATATTTTAGAGGAAATATAGTGTTGGAAAAAGTAAACGGATGCAGATTTTGTTACAATACTATACGAAAGAGAAATAAGGGGTGTGGAGGGTAAATTGAGCAAGAGAAAAAAATAAAGGAACAGATGCTATCCAAAAACTCACAAATGTAAAAGAAACCAGGAGCATGGCAGGCTCACAATAGAAGAGGGTAGGAGGAGTGGGGAGTGTGAGGATTATTTTTTGAAACTATGAGGGCTTAATGAGAGGGTTAAGGTTAGGTTTTGTAACAAATATATTAGAAGACAAATTTTGGCAGTGGTTTAAAAAAATTTTGTTTCTTAATGACACTGCTAACTGCCAGGATCATATCGGTGCCACCGGTGTGCCGGAATTTTGTTCCACAGGAGTTTTTACTTTCCAGTAAATCTAGTGACATGGAACTGTCACTTTTAAGCACACTTAAAAGCTATCAGCTTGGGCAGGATTTGAACCCATAACCTTGGGATCGGTAGACCAGCCCCAAACCACCCAGACTGACATTGGCAAAGGTGGAAACATGGTTAGAGGGTAACAGACCTAACCAGTTATACTTTTATTAGTAAAGTAGTAAAGAGAAATTAGTAAAGATAAAGGGGGTAAGAGGAAGCATTTCCAGGTGTTTGGGTGCTTTTATTAGAACTTACATAATAAACAGAGAAGAAATCCAAAATGGATGAAGTATTGTGGCTAATGTATTGGGAAATGTGTGTAGGAATAGTTTATAACCCTCCCGAAAACTGATTTTTACAATCCTCTACTTCTCCATGGGTTAGAAGATGAAATGGACGAAATTAAAAGTGAAAGTACACTGATTGAATTTTCAATAGTAGGTGATCTGAAGGTAAGGTGTGGTGATCTTCAGCCAAGAAGTAGTAGCTTAAGTGGGGCTGATATAAGAGAGGAGAGTGTGTCACGAAAGAGTGAACAAAGATAAAATGATACATGAAGGCCTAAAACTGGTAGATTTTTGTGAAAGCACAGGTTTATTTATCCTCAACAGGTGCTAGGGTGAAAGTGGTGGTGAGTTTCTGTGTGTATGTGGAGCAAGTCAAAATGGGGTTGATTATGCTCTATGTGCAGAGGATTTGGTGCCAAAAGTGGAGGAATTCAAAATATTAAACATTATGAGTACCAGTACGCATTTTCCAGTGAGTATTGCAATGTCAATTAAATTAGAAGAGTAAACACTGGGTCAGAGGACAGCAGCCACACAGTAAAATTAGAATGATATAAATGGAATGAGCATAGAGAAGAATACATCAGGACAATAGAATCTGAAATGTCAAGGTTGTGTGTGTGGGATTAATTTAATGGTGGATAGGTCTAAAAAATGTGAAGCGCTGTACATATATACAGAATGTAAATAAATAACGCCGCACGAATTTTACTGGTGATAGACGGTTCATAGGCAATCAATCTGAGATAGGAAACCTATGGTCTAGGATTTGAAATTACAGAACTGTGCCTTAAAATTGTTTGAGGGTATGCACGCCACTGATCATGTTCACTGCAGCTGTAACATATGATCAGAAAACAAGCGGG
The DNA here is from genome assembly GCA_030765045.1 of Tenodera sinensis. Taxonomy (NCBI): domain Eukaryota; kingdom Metazoa; phylum Arthropoda; class Insecta; order Mantodea; family Mantidae; genus Tenodera; species Tenodera sinensis. The sequence continues at coordinate 128,420,527 of CM060964.1, read as the reverse complement.
CAAATTTCGTAGCCTATTTAGCGTAATGGTTATGGTGCTAGAATGCAAAGGTACACGTGTATTGAGAGCGCAAGTTCAAATACCCATAACCCCATATTTTTTATCTTCTTTTTTTTTTCTTTCTTTCTTCATAAGAGCATGCTTAAGCTAATTTGATTTACACGAAACATTTGTGTCGTGTTGTACCTTTTCATTTAACTAATGTTTAAACTTTTTGTTTCAAGTTTAACTATTATTTACACTTGCATGACCTAAATACTAGGTACACACTGAGAATTCCATTTTCACTTCAATGAGATGTTCCAAGCCTAACTAGCAACTTAAAAACCAGTAAATGATAAGCACTTGAAAGGGCCACATGCAATTGAATTATTATAAACACAAGTTGAATTAATATTAACATTGCAATAGGTAGATACAAGCAGAACAGAGGTAAGGAAATAATGAGTAAGTGCAGGTTTCATATCTTGGTACCTTAACTAAATCTGATAATAAATTAAGTGATACAATAAGAGAAAGAATAAAGGTAGGGAATGAGATTATGCAAATAAAAAGATTTTCTCTAATGGAATAATAGCCAGTAAAGTTTATAGAACATTAATAAGGCCAGTAGTAACCTATGGGTCTGAGGTTTGTTCTACCACAATGAACAGTGAACGATGAAAAGACTGCAATCTTTCGAGAGAAGAACACTCCAACAAATGTTTGGAGCTGTACATTGTGGAGCACAGAATTGGAGAGTGAGAAACAATCAGGAAATAAATTATTTAATAGAAGGTCAAGATACTGTTAGACTTATAAAATCCCAGAGACTTAGGTGGTTGGAACACCTGGAAAGAATGGAGGATGAGCGGAATCCAAGAAAATGTGAAAGGGGAAAATATTTTCATGAAGAAGGAAAGACAAACCATGGTGAGTGCATTGTGTGTAGGAACATCTTGCTGCAGATGGCTGGAGAAGGAAGACGCATGATAGAGGCGAATGGAAGATAATACTAGGGAAGGTCAAGGCCCAATCAGGCTGTAGAGGCATAAAAGAGGTTTCAATGGAACTGCTCAAAGTGGTGACCTCTTAACATCAATGCATAGGTGACATCCATGCAGAAATGATTCATGTACCCTGTTGAATAATCCTGGTATGTCCGGGGCCAAGGGGCCCCTGGAGTGGTGCTAACACACCCGCAAGCCCCTAATGGCCCGACCTTGAGTGGGTACCAGATGTGCTGGCAGGTTGTGGATGGCTGGGTCCTGTGTCCTTAACAAGGGCGCAGGTCTGTCTCCGAATCAAATAGGAGACCACAAACTCCCCAACCCCAAGGTGCTATGCATTTCCGTGCCGAAGAGATACATGCCACATGAGAGATGTGTCGTTAACCGAGCCTTCAGGATACCTGGCGACCTACTGGAGTGTTTAGCCTTACCCAGGTATGCGGGGCTCTGCTTGGGCAAACCACAGATTTCCATCAATAAAACAGAGTGCTCCGAAGGGGTCTCAGAGTAAAGAAGAGAAGGACAACAGAGAGCCTCTATCGAGTGCTCCTGAAGAAGAGTGTGGTTCTTCGGATGTGGGAAGGCTCACAGAGGAAGTGGGCAATCTTAGGCTGAAGAACCGTACAGGAGCGGCCAAGAAGAGGGCCAGGAGGAGGAGGCTCGCTAAGGCTCCAACGGGGTCGACTTCCAGGTCTTCACGGATCCCTCCATCCACAGAAAAAAAGAACGAGGGGACACAGAGGAAGGCTCCCAAGAAGGGGCAGCCCTCTGTCAGCACTGAGTCCACACAGCTACTAGCAAGAGGCCCTTATCTGGGTTCACACCTGGAGATGTCAAGCAGTCCACCAAAAGACATAAGGTGGACTATGCAAAGATCACCACGATGGGAATTAGGGTGGCCATTGTTGTCGAAGGTTACCCGAATGAACAATTTGATGAGAATAAGGTCCAAAAGATTGAGGCACTGATCAATGGGCTCCCTGAAGCGGTGACCGTCGTACCTCAGTTCCTCGATTGCTACGAGAGCTGCGATTGTGGTCTTTGAGAACGCAGAGACGCAGTCGTGGCTGAAGTAGAGGATTAAAGAGATTAGCCCATGGGAGGGAGCCAGGCTCACAACAGTGGACATGGGTGAATTCCATACATACAAAAGGATGATGGTGTGGCTGCCGGGTAAACCGGTAGATAACATTTTTAGAAGATTGGAAAGGCAGAACCATGGCATCAGCACCAAGGGATGGAGCGTTTGGTGTAGAGCATGGGGATAAAATGCTGATGTTGGCAACATTTTGACAGGAGAGGGAAGGGATGAGCAGGAGAGGAACCCTCCCATGATGCCTTGGGTGAAGCGCATGGACATAATTTTGATCGATTGGTCAACTTCGTACACCTTCCCTCAATAAAGTGCAGTTTACAGACATTTACACAAATAAAAAACATTAGGTATGTCAATTATTCCCAAAGGTCTATTCTTAATAATTGTGCAATAACAGTGCAAAATGGTGCTAAAAGTGTGGGAAAATCTATTTGAAGTGTTTTGGTAAATACAACACATTATCCAAATAAAATGTTAAAAACAAAATACTTGTCAACATTTCAACAACTACTTGGCACTGGAGCAGAAGTGTATTTTAAATGTTGCCAAGTATTTTAATCTTCTTTACATTTTATTAATGTGTCCCACTGTTTGAAACATTTTTATTAGCAGTGTCGTACCATGACAATAATGATGGTCTAAATATTATAAACATGCATAATCAGAATACTCATTTATGCAATTGTTTCACAACAGCCTGTAAACTGGTAGCATCTCTCATGTTACTTCAGAAGACTTTAGGTTTGAAGTGCGGAGAGCAGTGCTGTCATGCTGGCACAAAGAGTAGTCAGCTCTCAGCAGTAGTAAGCTTAGAGAAGTGAAAACTTGTGATAAACTGGGTGACTTCTTGCATATCTTGTCGCAAAGAGGTTAACTTGGCTCAGTAGCGAATTGGCCACTGCAATTTTTCACATGATTACCTATTTAAACGGGACCCTGCTCCTGTGTCTGCTGCACGACAACCTTTTGTCAGCCTGTCACGTGCTGCTAGTGTGTTCCTCTCTAGTGCACCTTCCAGACTCTCTGCAGCTGCCTGCCAGACTTGCAGAGGTCTTAGCGGACAACAAAACAGCGGCTGATAGAGTTTTTAAGTTTTTAGCAGAGTGTAACATGCGTTTGAGGATTTGAAACTTTAGATATCTTTTTTTTTATGCTTTTTGACATATTTATCACCTTGTTTTAATTCCGGCTATTGTCACTCTGCTTTTATATTTATGTATATATTTTCTTTTTTACTAGTAATGTTGTTTTTGATTGAAGTTTATATCTGGCTTTTTGCCATGAAGTGCTTTTTAAGGGTGCTGATGACCCTGCAGTTGAGCACCATTAAACCTATATCTCCTCCAGTACCTTAAGCTTTTCCAAAATGCTACCAACAACACAAGATTTTCTAAAATTACAATGAAATAGGCAAAAATGTTTTTTTCCACGAGTCATTCTAATATGCTCCATTACAACAAACAAAATAATATACCAATACTAAATTCTACTCGAACTTTACTTCCCTAATAAATTTTACAATGTACAATAGTGCACAATATGAACTGTGGTGGTACTGATTATACAGCTCATCAAGATATGCTATAAAAATTTGAGTTTATACACAAAGGTTTGTCAAAGTCCTGGGACTTAACTAATTGTCATAGCGTTTAACTTTTCAAACCTGATTAAAACTTTGACTTCAATGTTTGTTTTTGTTGGTATCCCTCATGAGCAACTCTGTGATACTGATTCTGTCAGTGAACAAAGAACAATTCAACGAGATATAGAGATTATTTTCAACAATTCACACATCTGAAAAGGTAGAGCCATGTCATCCACACGTAGCAGCAATTAAACATAATAGAAAGAGTTAGGCCATGCAATAGAAGAGCTGAGGCTACTATTCTGCAGGATAACAATTTAACCAACTGCAAGATCCATGGTTCTCCAGTTTCCCCTGACACTCATTCCACCAACTGCTCTATCATCACCTTTCAAATCATCCATTTCTCCTGCATTTTATATCGTCCTCTTGCTCGCTATCATACCTGGTGCTGAGCTGACCATCCACTTCCAGGTCTTCACTCTGTCCGGTCTATAGCTTTGTCTGTCCCTGACAAGCACCTGACCCTAGGCACTGACTTGCAAGCTACATAAGGGGAGGTAATCAGATAAACAAGTTACACGATTCAAATCTCGGATATGGCATTGAATTCTTCAGTCTGATTCTACCTTTCCAATCTTTGTCATATACACAACTAAGGTTAGCCTATAGAACAGCAGCCTACTGTGATGTACTCGATACTGTCATCTACTACAGTGGAAGAGGGCGTGGCCTGTGTGCCGAGAGCGTTACCAACTGCAGAAACATGAATGTGCTGAAATTATCAACACTGTAACATGAAAGTGGTGGCATAATAAGTGGCAATACTCAAATGCATAAAGAGCTGTTATTGCTACTACTTTGTAATCCTCTGAAGTGACATTGGTTCTTTTGCACTGAGGGCTACATCTTTCAAAATTATTTCTTTAAGAACAGGATCTACTGCATAAGCTTATCTGCTATTGATATTTCCTGTGGTTGGCAACATTCACGTGCTTCTGCAGATATCAGTTTGCACCACTGGCAACTGTCATCCACATGTAGCAATTGCAGATAACAGGAGGAGCTACAACGTGCAATGCATGGGCAAAGACTGCTATTATGCAGGATAACCCAAAACTAATGCGAAAGAGCAATTGAAGGGTCCACTGTAAGAGGGAGCTATGCCACAAGATTTGAAAACAGATTCACATTTTCATGCAGCTCCTGACATCCTGTGTTTAATGTATGAACTACTACATTGTGACTTAGCTCCATTTCCCAACTCTCCCTGTTCCCTTGTTTTACTTTGTATCGTCCTAATCAAAATGTCCCATACAAGAGGGAGTTATGCCACAACCACGGAAACAGCTTATATAATGCAGGTGTACCAGCATGTTTCTGGTGCACGTTACATACTATTTAATATAGTTTAGAGGCAATTTCTTATAAATATAACATTAGATTATGCTATGTTTATGTAATAAATATAAATCACAACATGTTTTATTGTACTTAACAAAATACGATTGTGTTTACTGAAACTGGTATTTTGTCATGCTATTCATACACTTGTCTATCAAAACAATGGGGTTTGTAGAGCAGAAAATATTATAAATGTGGGGAAGGAATGTGTTTCTAATGAAAATGTGGAAAAAGAATAGTTGCAAAGAGGAGTAGAAATATTAGTTGTATGTGAGGCCTACAACAGGAAAAGAAGTTGCTGCATGAACACAAGGAAGAGATAATGACTGCAATGCTCGTTCAGACGGATCTAACCTGGTGCAGCTATGCTGTTTTGAATCCAGTCAAAATTCAAAATTTTTGAAGAATTTAATAAACTAGGTGAATATAATACTCTGAATTCTTTCCTCTAAGGGCTGATTGAAAGAAAACAATGTGCTCAGGGTTATGGCAATAAACGTAAAGACATAGCTGTTACAAGACGCAGTAACACATTTACTTATAATGTGAAAAGTTGCAATGGCAAAAATATCAGAGTTTGCCAGAAAGCTTTTTGTGATATATTTGGTATAACAAGGAAAAGATTGTCAACAGAACGGGGGAGATAGATAATTGAATACATGATGGGGAAAATGATGACAGCAGAAACCAGGAAAAATTGTCAATTCCATTTCTTGGTTCTCCACACAATGATGAAAGAGTAAAACACGGAAATGTGCATAATAAATTGAGTGAGAGATCTATGCAACTGGTTCGGGATCATTAAACGATTTCCAAGATGCAGAAGTCCTTATTCTCGAGCAGATAATACTAAGACATACATGAGTCTCACATCTATAGCTTAAATGTATCGCCTGTATGAAAGTGAGTGCCACATATCTGAAGTAGCTCCTGTGAAATACGATATGTATTCCAAAATATTTCTAATGCAATTAAACAATGGGTTTAAGTTACCACACAGCAGCATGTGTAAAACCTGTGATGCATGGCTAACTTCTGAGCAAGATATTATTCCTCTGAATGTTCGATTACATCAAATGAAAACTGATACAGCGTACAGTTTGCTTCTGCATGCTCTGGTGAGGAATGTGATTACTGCTTGATTACTTACGATATGCAAGTCTTGCCGACACCCAGAGTACCAACTGAGACATTGTTTCACTTAAGACAGCTATGGGTTTACAATCTGGGTATAAACACATGTAATACCAATCATGGCATTATGTGCATGTGGCCAGAGAATGTAGCTTCCAGGGGTTCATGTGAAATAGTCTCATATCTATACAAAGTTTTAAGCAACCCTACTAATGCTCTCCATAAGAGAAGGTTGATCTTTTTTTGACCCTTGAGATTGTCTTCAACCTGGATTACACACTAGTCGCCAAAGGGTTATATGATACTATTGAACACTACTTTCTCGTACCGGGCATACATATTTACCAAGTGACGGATTTTGGAATCATAGAAAAACACTCAAGATGCACAGACCACACCTATACTCCTGATCATTGGTACGATGTTGTAAGAAACTCTAGGATTCGACAACCGTTAGAAGTTATACCAATGATAAGTGAAGACTTCAACGACTTTCAGATCCTGAACAAGAGTACTGTAAAGAGTACACTCTCTGGTGATGGCTGTAACAAATTTGAAATTAGGAAGATTGCTGCTAGGAGTGAACAAAACCCCAAGGAGTGCTTTTTTTCAAATATGGATATATTGAACTGGAAGAATGGCATAAACTTTAGCTCTTCAAGAAACCAGCTGGACAATGATCCAAAAGCAAACAACCACCTTCACCAGATCAATTCATAACATACTTCTCATGGAACTTCCAATGCTGTATCCTGAAGGACAACCCATATCAGCTATGAAGTTGAAGGATCTGATGTCTGTTACACAGTTTGTTCTGCCAGTGTATCAATCTTTGAAATCTCACGTGATAGAGAACTGAGGACAGTGCAGAATTTGTTCGAAACAAAACATCTACCATTACTTTTGTAACTTTTTCATAGTAGGCTACCTATGTAAAATTACTCAGTTATTATAGTTCATGCTTATACTTATTTTCTGAAATTGTTGACTTACCTGATTTATAAGTCATCCCTGAAACAAAATATATATTTTCCTGGTTACATGGGTTACTGAGAATTAAGATGAACCAAAAAAAAATTAGCCTTATAACCCACATTGTAATGAAATACTACTTTTCACAATAGTCAAAATATCTTGGTTTTCAGCTGAAGTGACATAGCTCCCTCTTGCAGTGGACCCCTCAGTTACTTGGTAATCCTTACATCTGCTCTGAACATTCACTTAAATAAGAGTTAAAAATCACCATACAAAACTAAAAGTTCTTTAGCTTAAGTTTCTGACAAGAAATCAACCTGCTTGAGATTGGGAAGTCATAAATGTGTAACAACTTTTGTTTCAGTATATTTTGCTTTACTTGTTATTAATTATGTGTATACTTGCCTGTGTTGTGTGCGACGCCTACTGTGTTATGGTGCAACTGCTGAATTTCGCACTATATTGGTTCTGACATTCATTGTTCTAAATATACGTTATATGGAATGCTCATAAGCGTTATTTACGTGTATTTTACCTATTTACGTGGCTATTAATAAAGAAATGTGACGCGTGTACTTTGTCGCTAGCGAGACTATTAAGGATATGGAACGTTAACCATTTCAAAACGGTCTATAACACGTTTATACGCCAGTTTCTTTATAAAACCAATATGATCACAGTTTCCAGGCAGTTGCTTCTTCAGACACACCGGCGCCATAATTGCCAAATGTCAATGCAAGTGTAGTATGCTATTCAAAATTTTTTTACTTGAAGTCAAATGATACCTATTGTTAAGTAGACATTTTGCAACACTTTTGGTAACTTTCTTTAATTATAAGTAAACTGCCAAGTTGAACTTAAAATCTACAGAATTTCTACATGGCATGATTATTTATTCCTTTGTACCATACTTCCTTACTTCGTGGCTGGGTGCTCCGACTTACTTGGCTCACAAGAACAGTGTAACTTAGTTGCACAAACCTATGACATAAATACCTCAACGACATTAGCAATATTAACAGTTGTTTCTAATTACCTGTTTCACATTCTTCTGAAGTGTGCCGTCTTCCGGTTATCTGCATAACCCTTAATCTTATTCAAATAAATGTGCGACCATATATTCCAGAGGTCATTTTCAAAACTACCTATATAAATTGTTTCACTACGAACCGCGACGCATGTACAACCCACTATTTGAAATTCAATTTCACCGGCACGTAATTTATGATAACATGCAAACACTTAAATTCCTAGCCAATGCCCACAACGTCGCCTACTAAGTTTCCACTATTCCACTATACTCGCCATTTTTGATTTGACAAAGCAATGTCGCTATCGACTGATCCATGCTTACAGTGGTGCCGTTTCAATCCGATTTAAAGATGGCGAATTTATAACCAACATTGACAGTTTACCCACCAAGTCCACTGATAGTTCAATACAAGTTGTTCAAAGACCACCCGAATTTGGTGCTGAAAACGTATCAATATGAAAGGATTTAACGATAACAATTTCAAAATTCTTTTGCTGTGCAAAGAAATATTACAGCTATTACTGAATAATGTAGCTGTTCCTGGGCATTAACTATATCCGCATCACTGTTACAGAAACAGTGTTACACCACAGAATATATAACTAAAACTACCACACTCTGCGATGAATAAGCTGAGAATGCTCTGCTACCTGCTACTCATTAAATAACAACGTAATCACTGAGTGAGGTTTCAATGATAAATTTCACAAAAAAATTTTTGCTTTGTATAGCTAAAAGGAATGCGTAGCAAATAACGCAACGGTTACTAAACATTTGCTAGCTCCCGTTCACGGTTACAGAAGCAGTGTAACACCACAGAATATAGAGCTAACACTAATATAGTCTGTGAGGAAGAAGTTGAGAATAAGCTACATACCACTCCTCAAATAACAACCTAATCACTATAAGGCGGTTTAAATGACATCAACTACAAAAAACGTTTTGTCTTGTATACTTAAAACGAACGGGCAGTAAATGACAAAACAGTTACTGAATATAAACTAGCTTCCCATCATGGTTGCAGAACCAGCGTTACACCATAGAACACATAACTAAAACTACCACAGTCTACGAGGAATAAGTTGAGAATGCTATGCTATCTGACACTCGTCAAATAACAACGTAGGCAACAACAGAGCCGGGCGCTAACAGCTAAAGCATGCAATGAACATGCATTGTCGCGCGTAGTGCAACAAGGTAAAATAACCACTTCTGAATCCGGGCGGCCCTTGTTTATATCCCCCGGAGAACACCATAAGACAGAAAACCGGATTTCCAATCTGGACGACTTTCAGAAAGATGTACTGCTGAATCTGTATAAAGAACTGGGCTTCAAAGCTTGGTGCGTATACCGTATTTTATCGCGTAATCCCCCCCCCCCATTTTTTTTCTCGAATAATTTGCTTGAAAACACTGGATAGGCAATTATGCGAGTAGTGCTTCTAGGAATTCAGAAAGGAAGGGAAACCATGTAGTATTATGTAAAAGTTATATAGGTATACAGCAATTTGTGAATGAACTGGATACATATCACGGCTTCACTGAACGTACAATATATTGTTTCATTGTTTCTTTTCTCTGGCTATTCTGCGGTCTCACTTCCGTCACTATCATCACTATTTTTCATTTATGTCTGGCTCAGGTAACACATCCTCATTTTCACTATTCCACAACATATCGTCAGAACCATTAATGGCACCAGAAATACCAGTTTTTTTTAAAACTCTTTTTAACAATATGACGACTTGTAAGAAATTGACTTAAAAACAAACACGTGTGTAACTTAACATTTCAATTTTACGATACATTATGAAAATGGCTATACGAGTATGTTTCTTACTGAGCTATAAGATAAGTTTGCTAAAAATCCGCATTGGAAATTCTGGTTGCCAGATATTGGGGAAACTATTTCCGGAGCTTCGCTCGGGTAACTTACAAATTGCATCGTAAGGAACATTTTAAGTGCTGAAATGTCTAAAATACACAACCGAGAAGGCCACATTGGAATATTACTCGTAAAATGTGGCTTGAAATTGTGCTTAGGCATTTGTTGCTTAATTATGTAGATTTTCACTTAGAATATCTAATATAGAAACTGATTAACATATGTGCAGAAACTCTGTATAGACACTTAGAAATTTGAGAAAAATATGAGAAATACCTATCAGAAAGTGCCTCAAATTGCGCTACTACAACATCGGTTTAGATTTATTTAAATCGTCACGTAACTTTCTCATTTTCACGCCGATAACAAAAATATTTACACGAAAACGTACCTAGAGAATCGGATATAATAAAAAAATTAAAAACTCAACATTGTAATGTTTTATCACCTATTTATAGAAAGATATGAACTCCGTTGAAACATTAGATTGCAAATGAAAATTATCTACTTAGATGAGGAATTTATATTTCAAGCAAATTACAGGATTAGAGCCTATTGTCTCATTTTAAAGAGATTGAAATTATGACAGGTTTTAAATATGCACCTTGCAATCCTTCACCGTCCTCGCTGCTGTCTACTGGTAACGCTCACGTGCATAAGTCCTCTCACTTTCTTTCGCATAGCGATATGAGCCAGCAACAGCGCTCCATAGCTGAGAAAGTATTGGAGATACTCATGTGCCTTCTTATTTCGTGCTCCCTATAATATGCACATCAAAAGCAAGCTATTATCGTCATATCACACGCCATTAAATTCAAATAACTTTCAGCTTCAGCTAGGGTTACCAGATTATTTTATGGAAATGCAGCACACAGTAGTAAAAATGTAGGGCATTGGAAAAAATGTAGGACACAGTGGTGAAAAATGTAAGGCAAAATGTAGGACGTTGTCGGTCAATGCAAAAATAGTGAAAGCTTTTAATTTAAATGCTATGTATATATACCCATAGGCAAATGCACTTATATTTTGTTAAAATCCTGTAATATACAATGTTAAATGTGATCACGAACAGTCAGTTTTACTTCTCTAAAGAAGTAATATTGCGCAAAACATCTAGCTTGTTTGAAATATAATTAATATTTCCACACAACTGTAGTTTTTAAAATTGTACTTCCCTAAAACAATACCTCTAACTGAGTCAGTAGATAATCTGTTCCTTTCATCTGTACGCTGTACTCTTATTGGTAAAAATGCTCTTTCAACTTTAGCATTATGTTGCTTTGCCTTCACAGAATACCAACCTTTTGCGTCGAAGTACAAATGCTGCGTTGCCAACATCTTGTTCAATGTTACTAATGCAAGAGTGTACTCTTAGACTGTAGCGGGTAGCCATGTTGCCATAGCGAGTTGCAGTCGCGGCTAACAACCAATTATTCATTTCCATTTTCGCAGCTGCCAGTTCATTTTCCATCGGTCATTGCTTATTTCTGAACATGTATGACATTAGAGACTTTTCAAAAATTCCTCCCGGACGCCGGACAAGTGGTTAAAGTGTAGGGCATGTCCGGGAGTTTCTGGAGTCTGGTAACCCTAGCTTAAGCAGATACGTCAGATGTTAACCTTCGGGGGGACATTCGGACTCGAGCAGCATTGGAGTGTGGTTGGGATTGCTTCGAGTGCCATAGTATAGTGTTGAATGACAGTCGTTGAGTGCAGAGTCGTCGCCATTTTGGCTTTCGACCTCATGCTCCTTGTTCACCGCAATACACATTACAACGACATTAGTCGTGTGTCGGTGAGAATCTTTTTCATTCATGGCGGGGGTGTCCCCCGCCACTTATGGTAATTATCGAACACGATGCAAATATACCATTGACAATGGAAAACACTCCACTAGTTCAATCTAATTCCCAAGTAGTGGAGCCTACTTCATACTACAAACAACATGATGCGGCGCCATTTGTATTAGTGTTGGATAGTACAATGGGTACGCTCACTCAACTTCATCCCCTTAAACTGGGAGAAAATTACAAAAACCAGGAAAAAGATATTGGAAGTATATTTCCCTTCTGCATATGCCGCGAATGCGTTTATATATTCGGACTTCGCCTCTACAAACCATCTCAGGGCCTCTAATCTACATCATTACATACACACTAAGGCAATCATATGCAATATTGGCCCAGATATCAATGAAGATGAAATCAAAGAACACGGACATACGGTGGAAGGTTTTCCGATTCATCGTGTATATTGTTTTGAACATGGAGTGCTTTCAGTCACCGGCACTATTACTTATGAACCCACTCACACATTTTTATTCACATTTAGATCTCAATTTGTGCCAACAAGCTTACTGCTGGTGTTTTTAAACACACAAGCTGTGCGGGGACAATGTTTAAGCGGTTGAATCTGAAACTGAAAAATTCAATGCCATAGCCAGGATTTGAACCACGGATCTTCCACTTATCGAGCGGCTGCTCTAACTACTAAGGTACCATGGCCAACTTGCCAGCACTACATTAAATTCCCCAGCTGATTCGTACTTTTTTCCCGGTTAAGCGCCAAGGGAATCTCACATCAGAGATAAATACCCCAAGGGCGAATTACAATTGTAAGCACTTTATGTCCCGGGTTTAAATTACCTTTAGATGGTAAATATTATTTATTTATGCCAACAACCTTACTGCTGGTGTGATATATATTTATGTATCCGTGGTTCAAATCCCGCCTATGGCATTGAATTGTTCAGTTTCTGATTCAACCTCTTAAATATTTAGATCTCAATTGCTACCACGACATTTTAGATTATATTAAGCCAATTTCCCCTTTCTCCCTACAAAGAAAGGGTGCAACAGTTATACAAGTGTACCGAATTTGGACACTCCACTAAAACCTTTCGCGGCAACAACACGTGTATACGTTGTGCGGAAGACCACCCGACTACAGAATGTGATCGATGCAATAATTGCAAATTACCACATTGCCCTAATGATACACATTGCCCAGTGTTTTTGCGAGAGAACGCTATCACTGACAAAATATCCCCTTACGTCTCACCAGATATGAAAATATACAGCTGTTTAGAGGGAACGAATCGCAAATTCCATAGTCACTTGGATACACCGGCCACTAACCCTTCTTCCCACAGAGTGAACCAGCTCTTCCCAGATAAACCCATCGTACCTCGCAATACGTCTTCCAGACCTTCTAAGCATAAATCCTTCGACGGATACCCTGATAATTTCACAATATAAACTAGTTCAATCGACTACCCCTAAACCTCATTTCCAGATAAGTACTACTCATCCCTTTTACTTTACGGGGAGAGATAGTACCCGTAACTCACCGCCTCCTACCTATCTTCAGAACAAGTAGCGCCAGGAGACTTCATCGGAGACCCTTCCTCTTACGCCTACACTTCCTCCTTTGTCGACCCGGAATGTGGATAGTCAACTTTTTTACTTACCTCGAAGAAATGGGTAAACTCATCAAAAAACCTGAGCCTTTTCCTAGCTTTTTATGTAAATTAATTTCCTCCATCAGGGCTAATTAAATTAGTCCCATGTACAGTAATGCACCGTTCACTATAGTTCAATGGAACGCCCGTTCCATTAAGCCCAAATTATCTGACTTACAACATGTCTTGCAGCTCTATAAAATATCAGAAACGTAGCTGACTCCACGACAAACATTTCGGTGGCTACCGTTCCAGGTTCTACGACAGGATCGCTTACGTGGTAGAGGAGGAAAGTCGTGGTTCTTATTCAACCCTCTGTTGGTTTCTTCTTTCCACTCAATTAATAGTTCTATGAGAAATTTCAGGCATTAATAATCCAACTTCCTAATTTAGAGCTATTAGCACTCTATAATGCACCTGAACATTATATATCCGCCCATTTTGGGTCAATCATATCCCATTGCTACCAGGCAAAGATACCATCATCTCGACCTTGGCCCTCAGCACATCCGTTGTTCCAAACATTATTTCCCCTTTCTTCATCAGTTAATTGACCACAACTTCCTTCTGCTTAATAACGACTCCCCTAGCCGTTTTTATACATCTCATCAACATCCTTCCTCCCCAAATGTTTCACTAGTTTCCTCATCTCTTTAGCATAACACCTATTGGACACCGCGCCTTGACTCTATGAGTAGTGATCAATTTCTTATCGTTATCAACATAGACAAGCCCCCACTTTCAGCTGCAGGTAGACCTTCCATTTCTCGATAGCATATACATGATTGGAACGTTTTTACGCATAGCCTGACATCGGTACTGTTAACATCCAATATACCCCACACACGGGAGCATCCTATGGATCAGGTGTCTTCCATCATGGATACATTGCTGTTCCATTTCTCCCCAACCCGCCCATACTCTTCCAGCAAACCCACTTACAAACCTATGTTGTGGTCTGCGGAGTGTTCGGAGGCCATTGCTAAACGTGCAAAACTATTAGCCCATTACCCACGGACACTTACACGTACCATCTTTGTCGCTTTAAAAGCTCAGTTTATCTCTACTCTACGAACCCCCCAGTATCATAGACGTAGAGGTTGGCGAAAGTTCTGTGCTGAGTTATCGCCTTCAATTTCTACTTCACAATGTGGCGAAAATTACGTTGGTTCGCCCGCCATACCGGAGGCTCTACCGCCCCCATCGATATGGAAATACCTCTTCAGCAACAATTTTTTGAACAACGTACTTCAGACTCGGTATCCAACTTCCGTTCTTTCCCTGAGTCTGCGGCACGGAAAGAACTTTTATTTGAGGGTGAAAGAGTGCCCGTGGTTCCCTTAACAACGCACGAACTGACTTATGCCCTCAATGCTCACCACAAATCCACTTCTCCGGGACCCGATTGATTAACATATGGCATGATTAAACATTTTCCACCTTCTCTACATCTTTTGCACGCACAGGTTTATTCTTTAAACAGGACACATCCCCAATTCATGGCAAGACTTTCATATCCTACCGCTTTTTGAAATCGAACAAAACGGGATGGTTGGCCACACATTATCGACCGATTGTTCTAACTCACTTCGCAAGCTTTTGAATAAATGTTGAAAACCGCATCGCTGTCCATCACGAAAGGTACGGTTTTCGGCCCAAGGGTCAAGCTCTTTTCCACTTCTTAAAACCTCTTGCAACTAACTCACGACATACAGGTCAATTGGACTCGCAAGTGAGGACTTCTGGCTCATTTCCTAGATATTTCACACGCGTACGATTCAGTACACTCAGACCTTCTCATTCCTATGTTACTGAAACTCTCGATTCCTGCACCTATCGTCAGACTTATATACCACCTACTCACCGATCGACAATTGCAATTACCTCCGCGTTACTCCTGTCACAGCGGATAGAAGAGATAGTGTGAGCTCTTCGGGAGTTACTATGGTTCGCTCGCAAGATGGCACTGGTGTCGCGGTCGCTTTACTTTAGTTCACGAATGCATGGTGAAAATGGGTTTCATATTATCAGTTAGCATTTTAAATACCTAAAATCGTAAGCAGGAATATTGGAAATACTGTTTTGAAACATCGTCTTTCCTTGACACATAATATAGGATGCTATTTTACAATAATGGGTATTATAATTAACGAAGAACAGTGGGAAATATCTGCTTACATGATTTTACGCTGAAAAAGTAAACCATAATGCAAATTATGTATTTTTAAGCATTGCATCTAGAACCAGCTTTTGTTTTTTACTTAAATAATTTAAATTGCGTTTATGTTCGCAACAATTAGTATCGAATTTCTTTTCTACTATTTTTAATTTAGCCATCTCTTTAGATAGCAGGATTTTAGTTCTAACTAAATTTCTATTGAGGTTTCTAATTCTTTTCTTCAGTGTAGCAATTTCATTATTGGCACTTGTGTTTGTGACCTTGGAGGAATTAGAACTGTTTTCTGTGAATTCCTCATTGTTGAAGGACGGCGCGTTTGAAATAAGAACTGGTTGACTGGATCCTGCATCTGGTAATTTACTGATTGTTGAATATTGCTTTTTCAGTAATTTTTTGTCTCTGTTTTGTGGAGATTTTCGGGATTTATGCACTGTAGTTAAGTACCTGGGTAAATTAGGAAATATACAGGGAATTGCCCCTGGCTTTAACTGCCATTTAATCCTAGGGATTTCAACTAGTTTTCCATGCACAACGAATGAATCAACTTTCACTAAAAAGTCCTCTGGAAAATGTTTGTCACAAATACTAAATTTAACAGATAATTTAGTGTCTTTCCTAGGAATAGACTTTTCCCATTTGTAAAACAGATTTTTATCTTCAGGAGGAGTAAAAAAATGTCTAGCTTCTGAGCAGTTTGTGTATCCTGAACGACACCCGGGTACAAAACAAGTTGGCATTTTTAATCAATTATTGATGTTGCTTGAAACTTACGTTTTGAAGAACACACACATTTATGCACAAAATTAGAAGCAATTTCACAAGTTATGTACCTAATTACTCACAACACACAACGTATAAAATTGTCTGTACTTCCGAATCACATACTAGGCAGTTCGGCCGTATTTTGAGGCGACTGCTGTCGCCACGCCGCAGTTTCGGTCAGTTGCCACGGGACCACGGATCATGCAGTGAACTAGCGGGAGAGCTCACACTTTCTCTTCTATCCGCTATGCTCCTGTATAACAAGTCCGCTACAGCTCCCAGGATTTACCTAAGTGTACTTCTCTTAGTCCGCTTCTTTTTATCATTTACCTGCATGAGCCCTTCCTTTAAAACAGTCAACTGCTCCTTTTTTTCTGACGATAGCGTCCTTTATCCCTCGGCGACGATTCAGGAAATCCGTCTCTCAACGTCCGGTCTACAACACGATATATACTTATTAGTGCCGACTCTACTACGATTAGGGTGAGGCGATATTTTTAGAAGAAGCCTCCTAAACTAAAATAGTTAAAATTTGTGTTCATAGTGGTGGCAGAAAAAGCCCCCTTAAATTGTGAATCATTGTCCTAGTGGGCAATGATAGAGATCTTCAATTGTTCATGTATTGTTGGGATTGGCTTCATGTGGAAATCGCAAAGTCCACGAATAATTTTGAAAGTTATCGACATATAGTGTTTATTGGAAGAACATTGTGTTTTAAAAGTCAACAGGAGTAAAAACGCAGAGAACTGATATATAATTAGTAAGGCTGCATCAAAAGATAGAAGAAGATTACGAACTCGCAAAATTACGTAGTCCGTGTTCGGGTTGTGTGAACCCCGCAGGACTTGTGAAAAAGGACGCCAATCCTGAATATTTGTATTATTGTTTGTGACTTGAAGGAACAATAAATGAGTATATTCAAAAGAGAAAAAGGAAATTTAATCTTCCTTGTAAGACGTAGGCCCGTACCACGCCCTGAGGTACATCGAGAACTTCGATGAAAAGCTTCATGAGTCTCATCGCTTCATTCACCGGTAAATTCTTCTGATCTTATTTGTTCCCGTCAACTTCCCCACTTTCGCATATCTTTGAAGAAGAAGGAGGCTCGAATGAACGTTCCAAATGGCGCCTCAACGCTAGGCTCGAATTGGGTCAACGCGAGGTAAAAGAAGAAGAAACGAGGAACCCAAGGACAGCGAAGGTCGCTAGAAGAGAGGAGAAATTAGTGAAGTGAAATATTTGACAAGTAAGACTGTTCTAATTATATGTAAAAATTAAACAAAAATAATTAATTTTGGACAATAGTTTAAATGATACTGAGAAATAGGAAATTAGTAAAAAAAATGGAGAATGTTCAAGAGTTAAGTGGTAGTAAAGAGGGAGAGAAAAGTGAAGAATCAGTGGTAAAGGTTTGTGAGACAGAATTAGGATTGAAAGAATACATGCAATTATTCTCTACATAGATGATTGAGTTATCTCAAAAGATGGATAGTAGTTTAAATGAAATAAAATTGGAATTATACAAAAATAAGTCAGACTTAGAAAATAAAATGGATAGTAATGAGAGTAGTTTAAATGAAATAAAGTTGGAATTATAAAAAAATAAGTCAGACTTAGAGAATAAATTGGATAGTAATGAGAGTAGTTTAAATGAAATAAAGTTGGAATTAAATAACAAGATGGATAGTAGTTTAGTTACAGTGACTGAGAGAATTGAACTGGGTAGGAAGGAATGTAAAGAAGAACTGAAAATATTGTCTTTAGAATTAAGGGCAGAAATTGGATCTAGTAAAAATGATATAATTAAGTTAGAAGAACTAGTAAATGAAATCAAGTTAGGGCAAGAAAGAGTAGTGAAAGACATGCAGACTGAAATGGTTAAAGAGTTAGATGAGTTTAAGAAACAGCAGGATGAGAAATTGGATAAACAAAGAGTAGATTTAGAAATGTTAGAGAATAAAATGAAGCATGAGATAGATGCAATAGCAGAAAATTCTAAGACAGTTCCTAATGAAAATAAATTAGCTCAGGGTAATCTTGCTGTAGAAATTAGTAACCCAAGCAGTGTTGTGAAAACTATGGGTACTGAAATGCAATTACAACGTGAGGAGTTCAGTAAGTTCAGTGGGGAAGCAAAAATTAACATGCAGGAATTGCAAGATAATCTAGAAAAAGGAAAAGAAAATCCTGGGAAGTTAACCCAAGCTGTAATTGCATTGCAGGCCAATAATGTTAACGAAAATCAAAATGTAAATGTAGATAGGAATGTGACTGAGATTGACTTACCTGACAATGGTAGTAACATTGTTAACCTCCATGGAAATGTTTTGACTAAAATCTATCACATAGCAAATCAAGGTCACCCTTACAATATGAATTACCTGTTACGTGGCTTAACCCAATAATCTTTTGATGAGGAAGTTAGTGACAACGAGCAATACCAACATGAGAAAATAAGGTTAGGAACTCAAAGTGACAAAAATGTACGGCACTCGCAAAGGAAAAATACGAGAGGCGAGGCATACAGACATAATGTTAAGGATGACCAAACAGACAGTAATTCCATCAAGAGGTTACGGTATGGAAACCACAAAGTTAAAAAAAATCAGATATTGTGACAATGTATATAGATGTTTGTTATGTATATGTTCATGTTTGTATTAACGTTACGATTGTTAACATGTTTGTAATTTAAATTGTCGAGAGGCATTCATCAGAATGTATGTAATATAGGTACTGTTTTGTTTTGCGCTTGTTACATTTCTTTTGTGTTTGTTAGAAATTACATACATTCTCATGAGAGGCATTGTAGGCGATATTTTTAGAAGAAGCCTCCTAAACTAAAATAGTTAAAATTTGTGTTCATTGTGGTGGGAGAAAAAGCCCCCTTAAATTGTGAATCATTGTCCTAGTGGGCAATGATAGAGATCTTCAATTGTCTTGGCTTGTTCATGTATTGTTGGGATTGGGGTCATGTGGAAATCGCAAAGTCCGCGAATAATTTTGAAAGTTATCGACATATAGTGTTTATTGGAAGAACATTGTGTTTTAAAAGTCAACAGGAGTAAAAACGCAGAGAACTGATATATAATTAGTAAGGCTGCATCAAAAGATAGAAGAAGATTACGAACTCGCAAAATTACATAGTCCGTGTTCGGGTTGTGTGAACCCTGCAGGGCTTGTGAAAAAGGACGCCAATCCTGAATATTTGTATTATTGTTTGTGACTTGAAGGAACAATAAATGAGTATATTCAAAAGAGAAAAAGGAAATTTAATCTTCCTTGTAAGACGTAGGCCCGTACCACGCCCTGAGGTACATCGAGAATTGTTGTTTGTTGTGTTTAACGCCCGCTTTTACTACTACGGCACCGCAGGCGGTGACACTGATGATACATGGAATGAAGATGGAGCACCGGTGGAATGAGATGGCGGGGGAAACCGGAGTACCCGGAGAAAACCCGCCCTGACGCCGCTTCGTCCACCACGAATACCACATGCGGGTCCCTGGGATCGAACCCGGGCCGCCTAGGTGGTAGGCGAGCGCGCTAACCACTCGGCCACGGCGCCGCCAATACATCGAGAACTTCGATGAAAAGCTTCAAGAGTCTCATCGCTTCATTCACCGGTAAATTCTTCTGATCTTATTTGTTCCCGTCAACTTCACCACTTTCGCATATCTTTGAAGAAGGAGGCTCGAATAAACGTTCCAAGGGTTACAACTCAATGTCCTTAAACGTCAATATATTTTCTTTAACCAGGTGAATATTGCAAAAAAAAAAAAAAACAAACAAACAAACAAACAAACAAACTTAGAAACAGACTCTGAACAAATACACTTTCCGCCATTCTGAGTGAAAAGTATGGTTTGAGATGTACATATAAGTGCTGCTTTTAGTTTACTATATAAAGTAGAGGAGGTACTGTAATCCACCAAAAAATTCGATGTCGAGATTTCACCGGAAATAGATTTTTGAGACCCCTGAAGCAAAAAGAAAAAAAAAAAAAAAAAGCATTTTTAGAAAATGGTTCGTGTGTCAGCCTGTGGACAGCATAACTGAAAAACGAAAAGTTGGTCACAAACCAAAGTTGATATTTAAGTTTAATATCTTTCAAGGATGCGACACGAAGATTTTGAAGAAACTTGCTCCACCCTAAACTACCCTTTGCATGGAAAATTTTTCGAAAACTTTGATTTTCTTGAAAATGGCTCTAACGATTATGATTAAAATGCCATAGGTTTGAGATATTTTTATGACAAATTAAACGTATGGGTATTTTGAATTTTCTGGCTATAACCTCTGTAGTCGTATTTACTCTGGAGGACTTTTGAATAACTGGTAAGAAGTTAGAGATAGACCAAATCTTACTATGCAAAAATGTAGATCTTTCTAAAATACACAATTTATGTCTGAATACTTTTTTTATAGAGTTAGCCATTCCGGAGATATGCCTTGTTGTTTGTATTTATATAAAATGGAACATCGTTATTCAATTCTTTATGTTAACCCTGCAAAGAGAACGGAATTTGAAAGCTTGAAAAGATTTGACAATCGTTCAAAGCCTATGATATTCCCAGATTCTCCTTCCACCTACAAGGAAATAAGCAATAAGATAATTTCTGCAAATGTTTATCTCAATTAACACGAAAAAGATATAGGAAAAAGAGTTTGTAGGAATGGTTAGTACAAAAGTAGAGAAAGTCATGTGAGTGTAACACATCAAATTTTTCATGCGAAGTCCCAGACGAAATATTGAACCTTTTTGGTACAAATGCTGAATGTGAGCCCAAGGGAAATCCCAGTCGCAGCAGTAGAAATGAGGCAGAGGAGGATGACGAAGGCCACATTTATTTTTTCAGGGTGAGTCATGCGAATTTTTTTAATAATGTAGTTTACTAATGTTTATATAGGTATTAAAATACAATCTAGCCTTTTTGGCAAGCCGATTTAGCTTGTTTTATTGAATGATAGTTGGCAACACTGTATTCCGTCTCAAAGCTCATGCATTTTGTCCTATAGTGCTGTGATTCTGTCTCTCTTCAACTTCTGTGGCATTAGTGTGGTATCTGTAGAACGTGGTGAAAGAAAATGGTAAGTATAAATTAACCATGTTCGGTTAGAAAATGTTTGTGATAATGTTTTATTAGATAGCTGCGTTGTATATGTTCTCCGTGCTTCCTAACACTTTTTACCCTAATTATACGTTTTATATACTTGTTGGCATTAATTCCACGTGGTGGTGTCGCGCTTACACTGATCATGGAGTTTACCTGGGTTGCTAAGTTAAAGAAATTCACTTACATTATGCTTTTCATACACTTGTTAGCAATAATTCCACATGGTGGT
Source organism: Tenodera sinensis (assembly GCA_030765045.1). NCBI lineage: Eukaryota > Metazoa > Arthropoda > Insecta > Mantodea > Mantidae > Tenodera > Tenodera sinensis. The sequence continues at coordinate 128,398,679 of CM060964.1, read as the reverse complement.
GTTATGTTAATACTGCTAATCGTATTAAGTGAGAAGCATGCAGAGTAATTCGTGAATGCATATCTAGGGCCTGATTCGTCCTTCTCTGATTGTAAATTGTCCACGATTCATATATTCATGTTACGTATGAGGCTATCAACGTTTTTTTTTTTTTAAATTATGTATATATACCATAAATAATTTTATAAATTAAATTTTTTAGGTTGTGTATATATAACTAATTTCGACCGAACCATGTTCGGGTTAGGTGAGTTTTTGCCAAATACAACATATTGACTGACCGTTAGTCAGGTATTTAAATGATTTCAGTGCGTTGCGTCAAAGGACAAATGCTTCACTTCTTAGGTATTTGCATTTCCGTTTTGTTTTCTCGTTAACGTAGAATTGCATTCAGACTTGGTTAAACATAATATTAGTAGGTGTGGGCCTTCCGTTTTTACTTTCTTTAATACATTTAGTAATTAGGTGAAGTATTGCGTTCGACCCAAATTCCGATGTCGATATTTCACCGGAAACATGTTTTGAGGGCTCGTGGATTCAAAAAAAAAAAAAAAAAAAAGAGAGAGAGAGAGAAAAGATTGTGCATGTGCGCAACATGACTCAAAAACGAAAATTCGGTTAAAAACCAAAGTTAATATTTAAGTTTATCGTCTTTCAAGGATGCCACACAAAGGATTTGAAGAAAATTCCTCCATCCTAAACTATCCTGTACATGCAAAATTTTGAATTTTCTTAAAAATGGCTAACGATTTTGATCAAAATGCCATATGTTTACTTGGGATGACTTGCATAACTGGTGATCTGTAAGAGATAAACCAAATCTTCCTCTACAAAAAATGTTGATCTTGTTAAAACATAAAAGTTAGATACAAAGGCACTTTTTTGTGGAGTGCACCGTTTCGGAGATATTCCTTGTTATTTGTGCAAGTTTTGCAGTACTTATTTTCTCAAGGGGAAGGTTGTTATTCACTTCATCTGTTTTGTCGTGCAAAGAGAATGGAGTTTCAAAGCTTTAAAAGATTTGACTATCGCTCAAAGCTTACTGTATTCCTATATCCCCCTTGCATCTATAATAAAATCAGTGAGAATTTATGCAAATGTTTACCTCGACTAACATGAAAATAAAGGAATAAGAGTTGGTAAGAATAGAGTACAAGAGTAGTGAAAGAACTTAAGTGCTACACTTACAATTTTTTTTAGTTTTTGTGTATAAGATAGATGACAAATTTACTATTTTTTCCTGTTGCAATTATTTCATGTTTTTGTGCCAATAAATTTCGTTTTTACATGGAAAAACTAGTTTAATCCTTGTTTTATAATTTAAAACAAATTTGGTAGGTAGTGTTTCCTAGTCCTGTTCGGATTAAGCAGATTTTTGGATTAGTGAGGTTCGCATTGGCAGGACTCTACGGTATGTGTGTGTGTGTGTAATATATATATATACACAGTCATGGACACAAGTATTCATACAGTTGCAAATGCAAACTAAAATATCTTATTTTGAATATTTGCCAGTCACAAAATTTGGAACAAGGTTCACAATATGAGCTTTAACACACCTTGTTAATGTACAGATATAATGGAGTTAAATTTGCTTTGTTCTACATTAACAAACCAAATATTTGTTCTCATAGGTTGAATTTTAAGGAGGACATAAATATTTGTGCAGGAATATGACATCGTGTATATGGACATAAAAAATTTAAAAGAATCTTCCTAATATTTTGTGTGCCAATCTCTTCTATAAAACACTTCTCTCAGCCGTTTGGACATTGAGTGGACAAGTTTTCTAGTTTCTGCACCAAGATTGTCATTCTGTCACAAGTAGCTGTTTGAGTTGAGATTTGCTGGATGTGGTTTTTCTTATTCTGCCTTCTAGCTCTCTCCATAGGTGCTCAATGGAGTTGAGATCTGGAGATTGTCCAGCTGTTTTTAGTGTGTGGAATACTACACAGCAACCACAGATGGACAATCTCTGCAGTATGTTCTGCTGGAACTGGTAATAGTCATCTAAATTCAGCTTCTCTGCACTCTTCTGTTGCTTGCATATTCTGAATATCTGATGTTGTACTCGGCTTTCTCCACATTTGCACTCGGCCATCATTAGGAAATACATCATATTTACGTTCATCTACAAATAAAATTCTCTCCCAGAATGCATTATCTTATGAATTCCTTTGCAAACACTAACCTGCTCTTTTAATTTTTTCTGCTGATACATAGCATTCTGGGTACCCTGCAATGGAATCCAGTACGATTGAGGAGTCGTCTTCTGTCTTTGGCGTTACTGCTTCCTATACTGTTCTACATATGCAGCCATTTCAGAAGACCATTTGCAGATTTTTCTTAACCATTTTCATCACCTGACTTTGTTCTCAAGAATTTAGTTTCTGTGGATGCTCCTTTTTCTTCATTTATTAGCATGTGGGTTTCTTTAAAATGTTTAATGATGCTCTGCTCTGTTGAATGACATCTTCCTACGATGCATGATATTTCAAAATACTATTTTTTCTTTTTATGTAATGAAACGGTCATCTCCCTTAGGTCTAAAAGTGTTTCCTTCCCTTTGCAACCCATTTTAAACTTCTATAGCTCACCAGTCACCTCAGTCTGGGTGGCTCAGTTGGTTGGGCACTGGTCTACTGATCCTAAGGTCACAGGTTCAAATCCGGCTCAGAACGGTGGTTTTTAAGTGTGCTTAAAAACGACAGCTCCACGTCAGTAGATTTACTGGCATGTAAAAGAAATTCTGTGGCACAAAATTCCGGCACACCGGTGGCGCTGATGTGATCTTGGCTATTGACAGCGTCATTAAACAATAAAATAATTTTAATCTCACCAGTCACTTCATACAACACGACTAGCATACAGCACTGCAGCAGTACGTGACAGGCACGTTATGGGTTACCAGATAACCATTTGTTCTCAGTCACTCCATACATGACTAGCATACGGCACTGCAGTAGTAGGTAACAGGCACGTTATGGGTTCCCAGATAACCATTTGTTCTCAGTCACTCCATACATGACTGGCATACAGCACTGCAGCAGTAGGCGACAGGCACGTTATGGGTTACCACATAACCATTTGTTCTCAGTCACTCCATACATGACTAGCATACAGCACGGCAGCAGTAGGCGACAGGCACGTTATGGGTTACCACATAACCATTTGTTTTCAGTCACTCCATACATGACTAGCATACAGCACGGCAGCAGTAGGCGACAGGCACGTTATGGGTTATCAGATAACCATTTGTTCTCAGTCTCTCCATACAACATGACTAGCATACAGCACTGCAGCAGTAGGCGACAGGCACGTTATGGGTTATCAGATAACCATTTGTTCTCAGTCTCTCCATACAACATGACTAGCATACGGCACTGCAGCAGTAGACGACAGGCACGTTATAGGATGACTAGCATACAGCACTGCAGCAGTAGGTGACCGGCACGTTACAGGTTATCAGATAACCATTTGTTCTCAGTCACTCCATACATGACTAGCATACTGCACTGCAGCAGTAGGTGACAGGCCGTTATGGGTTATCAGATAACCATTTGTTCTCAGTCACTCCATACATGACTAGCATACAGCACTGCAGCAGTAGGCGACAGGGACGTTATATGTTATCAGATAACCATTTGTTCTCAGTGACTCCATACATGACTAGCATGCAGCACTGCAGCAGTAGGCGACAGGGACGTTATATGTTATCAGATAACCATTTGTTCTCAGTGACTCCATACATGACTAGCATACAGCACTGCAGCAGTAGGCCACAGGGACGTTATATGTTATCAGATAACCATTTGTTCTCAGTGACTCCATACATGACTAGCATACAGCACTGCAGCATTAAGCGACAGGCACGTTTTATGTTAGATAACCATTTGTTCTCAGTGACTCCATACATGACTAGCATACAGCACTCCAGCAGTTGGCGACAGGCACGTTATAGGATGACTAGCATACAGCACTACAGCATTAAGCGACAGGCACGTTTTATGTTAGATAACCATTTGTTCTCAGTGACTCCATACATGACTAGCATACAGCACTGCAGCAGTTGGCGACAGGCACGTTATAGGATGACTAGCATACAGCACTACAGCATTAAGCGACAGGCACGTTTTATGTTAGATAACCATTTGTTCTCAGTTACTCCATACATGACTAGCATACATCACTGCAGCAGTAAGCGACAGGCACGTTATAGGATGACTAGCATACAGCACTGCAGCAGTAAGCGACAGGCATGTTATAGGATGACTAGCATACAGCACTGCAGCAGTTGGCGACAGGCACCTTATAGGTTATCAGATAACCATTTGTTCTCAGTCACTCCATACATGACTAGCATACAGCACCACTGCAGTAGGTGACAGGCACGTTATAGGTTATCAGATAACCATTTCTCAGTCACTCCATACATGACTAGCATACTGCACTTCAGCAGTAGGTGACAAGCACGTTATATGATATAAGTTAAGCATTTGTTCCCAGTCAGTCCATACATGACTAGCATTCAGCACTGCAGCGGTAGGGGACAGGCACGTTATATGTTATCAGATAGCCATTTGTTCTCAGTCACTCCATACAACACGACTAGCATACAGCACTGCAGCTGTAGGCGACAGGCACGTTATATGTTATCAGATAACCATTTGTTCTCAGTCACTCCATACGTGACTAGCATACAGCACCACAGTAGTAGGCGACAGGCACGTTATATGTTATCAGATAACCATTTGTTCTCAGTCACTCCATACGTGACTAGCATACAGCACCACAGTAGTAGGCGACAGGCACGTTATATGTTATCAGATAACCATTTGTTCTCAGTCACTCCATACATGACTAGCATACAGCACTGCAGCAGTAGGTGACAGGCACGTTATATGTTATTAGATAACCATTTGTTCTCAGTCACTCCATACATGACTAGCATACGGCACTGCAGCAGTAGGTGACAGGCACGTTATAGGTTGTCAGATAACCATTTTTCTCAGTCACTCCATACATGACTAGCATACCACACTGCAGCAGTAGGTGACAGGCACGTTATAGGTTGTCAGAGAACCATTTTTCTCAGTCACTCCATACATGACTAGCATACCACACTGCAGCAGTTGGCGACAGGCATGCTTTAGGTTGTCAGATAACCATTTGTTCTGTCACTCCATACAACATGACTAGCATACAGCACTGCAGCAGTAGGCAACAGGCACGTTATAGGTTATCAGTTAACCATTTGTTTTCAGTCATTCCATACAACATGCCTAGCATACAGCATTGCAGCAGTAGGTGACAGGCACGTTATATGTTATCAGATAACCATTTGTTCTCAGTCACTCCATACATGACTAGCATACAGCACCGCTGCAGTAGGTGACAGGCACGTTATAGGTTATCAGATAACCATTTCTCAGTCACTCCATACATGACTAGCATACTGCACTGCAGCAGTAGGCGACAAGCACGCTTTATATCAGTTAACCATTTGTTCCCAGTCAGTCCATATATGACTAGCATACAGCACTGCAGCAGTAGGGGACAGGCACGTTATATGTTATCAGATAACCATTTCTCAGTCACTCCATACATGACTAGCATACTGCACTTCAGCAGTAGGTGACAAGCACGTTATATGATATCAGTTAACCATTTGTTCCCAGTCAGTCCATACATGACTAGCATACAGCACTGCAGCAGTAGGGGACAGGCACGTTATATGTTATCAGATAGCCATTTGTTCTCAGTCACTCCATACAACACGACTAGCATACAGCACTGCAGCAGTAGGGGACAGGCACGTTATATCTTATCAGATAACCATTTGTTCTCAGTCACTCCATACGTGACTAGCATACAGCACCACAGTAGTAGGCGACAGGCACGTTATATGTTATCAGATAACCATTTGTTCTCAGTCACTCCATACGTGACTAGCATACAGCACCACAGTAGTAGGCGACAGGCACGTTATATGTTATCAGATAACCATTTGTTCTCAGTCACTCCATACATGACTAGCATACAGCACTGCAGCAGTAGGTGACAGGCACATTATATGTTATTAGATAACCATTTGTTCTCCGTCACTCCATACATGACTAGCATACGGCACTGCAGCAGTAGGTGACAGGCACGTTATAGGATGACTAGCATACGGCACTGCAGCAGTAGGTGACAGGCACGTTATAGGATGACTAGCATACAGCACTGCAGCAGTAGGTGACAGGCACGTTATAGGTTATCAGATAACCATTTGTTCTCAGTCACTCCATACATGACAAGCATACAGCACTGCAGCAGTAGGTGACAGGCACGTTATAGGTTATCAGATAACCATTTGTTCTCAGTCACTCCATACATGACTAGCATACAGCACTGCTGCAGTAGGTGACAGGCACGTTATATGTTATTAGATAACCATTTGTTCTCAGTCACTCCATACATGACTAGCATACGGCACTGCAGCAGTAGGTGACAGGCACGTTATAGGATGACTAGCATACGGCACTGCAGCAGTAGGTGACAGGCACGTTATAGGATGACTAGCATACAGCACTGCAGCAGTAGGTGACAGGCACGTTATAGGTTATCAGATAACCATTTGTTCTCAGTCACTCCATACATGACAAGCATACAGCACTGCAGCAGTAGGTGACAGGCACGTTATAGGTTATCAGATAACCATTTGTTCTCAGTCACTCCATACATGACTAGCATACAGCACTGCAGCAGTAGGTGACAGGCACGTTATAGGTTATCAGATAACCATTTGTTCTCAGTCACTCCATACATGACAAGCATACTGCACTGCAGCAGTAGGCGACAGGCACGTTATGGGTTATCACATAACCATTTGTTCTCAGTCACTGCAAACGTGACTAGCATACAGCACCGCAGCAGTAGGCAACAGGCACGTTATATGTTATCAGATAACCATTTGTTCTCAGTCAGTCCATACATGACTAGCATACAGCACTGCAGCAGTAGGCGACAGGCACGTTATGGGTTATCAGATAACCATTTGTTCTCTGTCACTCCATACAACATGACTAGCATACAGCACCGCAGCAGTAGGCGACAGGCCCGTTATGGGTTATCAGATAACCATTTGTTCTGAGTCACTCCATACAACATGACTAGCATACAGCACTGCAGCAGTACGTGAAAGGCACGTTATGGGTTATCAGATAACCATTTGTTCTCAGTCACTCCATACAACATGACTAGCATACAGCACCGCAGCAGTAGGCGACAGGCCCGTTATGGGTTATCAGATAACCATTTGTTCTCTGTCACTCCATACAACATGACTAGCATACAGCACCGCAGCAGTAGGCGACAGGCCCGTTATGGGTTATCAGATAACCATTTTTCTCAGTCACTCCATACATGACTAGCATACCACACTGCAGCAGTTGGCGACAGGCATGCTTTAGGTTGTCAGATAACCATTTGTTCTGTCACTCCATACAACATGACTAGCATACAGCACTGCAGCAGTAGGCAACAGGCACGTTATAGGTTATCAGTTAACCATTTGTTTTCAGTCATTCCATACAACATGCCTAGCATACAGCATTGCAGCAGTAGGTGACAGGCACGTTATATGTTATCAGATAACCATTTGTTCTCAGTCACTCCATACATGACTAGCATACAGCACCGCTGCAGTAGGTGACAGGCACGTTATAGGTTATCAGATAACCATTTCTCAGTCACTCCATACATGACTAGCATACTGCACTGCAGCAGTAGGCGACAAGCACGCTTTATATCAGTTAACCATTTGTTCCCAGTCAGTCCATATATGACTAGCATACAGCACTGCAGCAGTAGGGGACAGGCACGTTATATGTTATCAGATAACCATTTCTCAGTCACTCCATACATGACTAGCATACTGCACTTCAGCAGTAGGTGACAAGCACGTTATATGATATCAGTTAACCATTTGTTCCCAGTCAGTCCATACATGACTAGCATACAGCACTGCAGCAGTAGGGGACAGGCACGTTATATGTTATCAGATAGCCATTTGTTCTCAGTCACTCCATACAACACGACTAGCATACAGCACTGCAGCAGTAGGGGACAGGCACGTTATATCTTATCAGATAACCATTTGTTCTCAGTCACTCCATACGTGACTAGCATACAGCACCACAGTAGTAGGCGACAGGCACGTTATATGTTATCAGATAACCATTTGTTCTCAGTCACTCCATACGTGACTAGCATACAGCACCACAGTAGTAGGCGACAGGCACGTTATATGTTATCAGATAACCATTTGTTCTCAGTCACTCCATACATGACTAGCATACAGCACTGCAGCAGTAGGTGACAGGCACATTATATGTTATTAGATAACCATTTGTTCTCCGTCACTCCATACATGACTAGCATACGGCACTGCAGCAGTAGGTGACAGGCACGTTATAGGATGACTAGCATACGGCACTGCAGCAGTAGGTGACAGGCACGTTATAGGATGACTAGCATACAGCACTGCAGCAGTAGGTGACAGGCACGTTATAGGTTATCAGATAACCATTTGTTCTCAGTCACTCCATACATGACAAGCATACAGCACTGCAGCAGTAGGTGACAGGCACGTTATAGGTTATCAGATAACCATTTGTTCTCAGTCACTCCATACATGACTAGCATACAGCACTGCTGCAGTAGGTGACAGGCACGTTATATGTTATTAGATAACCATTTGTTCTCAGTCACTCCATACATGACTAGCATACGGCACTGCAGCAGTAGGTGACAGGCACGTTATAGGATGACTAGCATACGGCACTGCAGCAGTAGGTGACAGGCACGTTATAGGTTATCAGATAACCATTTGTTCTCAGTCACTCCATACATGACAAGCATACAGCACTGCAGCAGTAGGTGACAGGCACGTTATAGGTTATCAGATAACCATTTGTTCTCAGTCACTCCATACATGACTAGCATACAGCACTGCTGCAGTAGGTGACAGGCACGTTATAGGTTATCAGATAACCATTTGTTCTCAGTCACTCCATACATGACAAGCATACTGCACTGCAGCAGTAGGCGACAGGCACGTTATGGGTTATCACATAACCATTTGTTCTCAGTCACTGCAAACGTGACTAGCATACAGCACCGCAGCAGTAGGCAACAGGCACGTTATATGTTATCAGATAACCATTTGTTCTCAGTCAGTCCATACATGACTAGCATACAGCACTGCAGCAGTAGGCGACAGGCACATTAAGGGTTATCAGATAACCATTTGTTCTCAGTCACTCCATACAACATGACTAGCATACAGCACCGCAGCAGTAGGCGACAGGCCCGTTATGGGTTATCAGATAACCATTTGTTCTCTGTCACTCCATACAACATGACTAGCATACAGCACCGCAGCAGTAGGCGACAGGCCCGTTATGGGTTATCAGATAACCATTTGTTCTGAGTCACTCCATACAACATGACTAGCATACAGCACTGCAGCAGTAGGTGAAAGGCACGTTATGGGTTATCAGATAACCATTTGTTCTCAGTCACTCCATGCAACATGACTAGCATACAGCACCGCAGCAGTAGGCGACAGGCCCGTTATGGGTTATCAGATAACCATTTGTTCTCAATCACTCCATACAACATGACTAGCATACAGCACTGCAGCAGTAGGGGACAGGCACGTTATATGTTATCAGATAGCCATTTGTTCTCAGTCACTCCATACAACACGACTAGCATACAGCACTGCAGCAGTAGGGGACAGGCACGTTATATCTTATCAGATAACCATTTGTTCTCAGTCACTCCATACGTGACTAGCATACAGCACCACAGTAGTAGGCGACAGGCACGTTATATGTTATCAGATAACCATTTGTTCTCAGTCACTCCATACGTGACTAGCATACAGCACCACAGTAGTAGGCGACAGGCACGTTATATGTTATCAGATAACCAGATGTTCTCAGTCACTCCATACATGACTAGCATACAGCACTGCAGCAGTAGGTGACAGGCACGTTATATGTTATTAGATAACCATTTGTTCTCAGTCACTCCATACATGACTACCATACGGCACTGCAGCAGTAGGTGACAGGCACGTTATAGGATGACTAGCATACGGCACTGCAGCAGTAGGTGACAGGCACGTTATAGGATGACTAGCATACAGCACTGCAGCAGTAGGTGACAGGCACGTTATAGGTTATCAGATAACCATTTGTTCTCAGTCACTCCATACATGACAAGCATACAGCACTGCAGCAGTAGGTGACAGGCACGTTATAGGTTATCAGATAACCATTTGTTCTCAGTCACTCCATACATGACTAGCATACAGCACTGCAGCAGTAGGCGACAGGCACATTAAGGGTTATCAGATAACCATTTGTTCTCAGTCACTCCATACAACATGACTAGCATACAGCACCGCAGCAGTAGGCGACAGGCCCGTTATGGGTTATCAGATAACCATTTGTTCTCTGTCACTCCATACAACATGACTAGCATACAGCACCGCAGCAGTAGGCGACAGGCCCGTTATGGGTTATCAGATAACCATTTGTTCTGAGTCACTCCATACAACATGACTAGCATACAGCACTGCAGCAGTACGTGAAAGGCACGTTATGGGTTATCAGATAACCATTTGTTCTCAGTCACTCCATACAACATGACTAGCATACAGCACCGCAGCAGTAGGCGACAGGCCCGTTATGGGTTATCAGATAACCATTTGTTCTCTGTCACTCCATACAACATGACTAGCATACAGCACCGCAGCAGTAGGCGACAGGCCCGTTATGGGTTATCAGATAACCATTTGTTCTGAGTCACTCCATACAACATGACTAGCATACAGCACTGCAGCAGTAGGTGAAAGGCACGTTATGGGTTATCAGATAACCATTTGTTCTCAGTCACTCCATACAACATGACTAGCATACGGCACTGCAGCAGTAGGTGACAGGCACGTTATAGGTTGTCAGATAACCATTTTTCTCAGTCACTCCATACATGACTAGCATACCACACTGCAGCAGTAGGTGACAGGCACGTTATAGGTTGTCAGAGAACCATTTTTCTCAGTCACTCCATACATGACTAGCATACCACACTGCAGCAGTTGGCGACAGGCATGCTTTAGGTTGTCAGATAACCATTTGTTCTGTCACTCCATACAACATGACTAGCATACAGCACTGCAGCAGTAGGCAACAGGCACGTTATAGGTTATCAGTTAACCATTTGTTTTCAGTCATTCCATACAACATGCCTAGCATACAGCATTGCAGCAGTAGGTGACAGGCACGTTATATGTTATCAGATAACCATTTGTTCTCAGTCACTCCATACATGACTAGCATACAGCACCGCTGCAGTAGGTGACAGGCACGTTATAGGTTATCAGATAACCATTTCTCAGTCACTCCATACATGACTAGCATACTGCACTGCAGCAGTAGGCGACAAGCACGCTTTATATCAGTTAACCATTTGTTCCCAGTCAGTCCATATATGACTAGCATACAGCACTGCAGCAGTAGGGGACAGGCACGTTATATGTTATCAGATAACCATTTCTCAGTCACTCCATACATGACTAGCATACTGCACTTCAGCAGTAGGTGACAAGCACGTTATATGATATCAGTTAACCATTTGTTCCCAGTCAGTCCATACATGACTAGCATACAGCACTGCAGCAGTAGGGGACAGGCACGTTATATGTTATCAGATAGCCATTTGTTCTCAGTCACTCCATACAACACGACTAGCATACAGCACTGCAGCAGTAGGGGACAGGCACGTTATATCTTATCAGATAACCATTTGTTCTCAGTCACTCCATACGTGACTAGCATACAGCACCACAGTAGTAGGCGACAGGCACGTTATATGTTATCAGATAACCATTTGTTCTCAGTCACTCCATACGTGACTAGCATACAGCACCACAGTAGTAGGCGACAGGCACGTTATATGTTATCAGATAACCATTTGTTCTCAGTCACTCCATACATGACTAGCATACAGCACTGCAGCAGTAGGTGACAGGCACGTTATATGTTATTAGATAACCATTTGTTCTCAGTCACTCCATACATGACTAGCATACGGCACTGCAGCAGTAGGTGACAGGCACGTTATAGGATGACTAGCATACGGCACTGCAGCAGTAGGTGACAGGCACGTTATAGGATGACTAGCATACAGCACTGCAGCAGTAGGTGACAGGCACGTTATAGGTTATCAGATAACCATTTGTTCTAAGTCACTCCATACATGACAAGCATACAGCACTGCAGCAGTAGGTGACAGGCACGTTATAGGTTATCAGATAACCATTTGTTCTCAGTCACTCCATACATGACTAGCATACAGCACTGCAGCAGTAGGTGACAGGCACGTTATAGGTTATCAGATAACCATTTGTTCTCAGTCACTCCATACATGACTAGCATACAGCACTGCAGCAGTAGGTGACAGGCACGTTATAGGTTATCAGATAACCATTTGTTCTCAGTCACTCCATACATGACAAGCATACTGCACTGCAGCAGTAGGCGACAGGCACGTTATGGGTTATCACATAACCATTTGTTCTCAGTCACTGCAAACGTGACTAGCATACAGCACCGCAGCAGTAGGCAACAGGCACGTTATATGTTATCAGATAACCATTTGTTCTCAGTCAGTCCATACATGACTAGCATACAGCACTGCAGCAGTAGGCGACAGGCACATTAAGGGTTATCAGATAACCATTTGTTCTCAGTCACTCCATACAACATGACTAGCATACAGCACCGCAGCAGTAGGCGACAGGCCCGTTATGGGTTATCAGATAACCATTTGTTCTCTGTCACTCCATACAACATGACTAGCATACAGCACCGCAGCAGTAGGCGACAGGCCCGTTATGGGTTATCAGATAACCATTTGTTCTGAGTCACTCCATACAACATGACTAGCATACAGCACTGCAGCAGTACGTGAAAGGCACGTTATGGGTTATCAGATAACCATTTGTTCTCAGTCACTCCATACAACATGACTAGCATACAGCACCGCAGCAGTAGGCGACAGGCCCGTTATGGGTTATCAGATAACCATTTGTTCTCTGTCACTCCATACAACATGACTAGCATACAGCACCGCAGCAGTAGGCGACAGGCCCGTTATGGGTTATCAGATAACCATTTGTTCTGAGTCACTCCATACAACATGACTAGCATACAGCACTGCAGCAGTAGGTGAAAGGCACGTTATGGGTTATCAGATAACCATTTGTTCTCAGTCACTCCATACAACATGACTAGCATACGGCACTGCAGCAGTAGGTGACAGGCACGTTATAGGTTGTCAGATAACCATTTTTCTCAGTCACTCCATACATGACTAGCATACCACACTGCAGCAGTAGGTGACAGGCACGTTATAGGTTGTCAGAGAACCATTTTTCTCAGTCACTCCATACATGACTAGCATACCACACTGCAGCAGTTGGCGACAGGCATGCTTTAGGTTGTCAGATAACCATTTGTTCTGTCACTCCATACAACATGACTAGCATACAGCACTGCAGCAGTAGGCAACAGGCACGTTATAGGTTATCAGTTAACCATTTGTTTTCAGTCATTCCATACAACATGCCTAGCATACAGCATTGCAGCAGTAGGTGACAGGCACGTTATATGTTATCAGATAACCATTTGTTCTCAGTCACTCCATACATGACTAGCATACAGCACCGCTGCAGTAGGTGACAGGCACGTTATAGGTTATCAGATAACCATTTCTCAGTCACTCCATACATGACTAGCATACTGCACTGCAGCAGTAGGCGACAAGCACGCTTTATATCAGTTAACCATTTGTTCCCAGTCAGTCCATATATGACTAGCATACAGCACTGCAGCAGTAGGGGACAGGCACGTTATATGTTAACAGATAACCATTTCTCAGTCACTCCATACATGACTAGCATACTGCACTTCAGCAGTAGGTGACAAGCACGTTATATGATATCAGTTAACCATTTGTTCCCAGTCAGTCCATACATGACTAGCATACAGCACTGCAGCAGTAGGGGACAGGCACGTTATATGTTATCAGATAGCCATTTGTTCTCAGTCACTCCATACAACACGACTAGCATACAGCACTGCAGCAGTAGGGGACAGGCACGTTATATCTTATCAGATAACCATTTGTTCTCAGTCACTCCATACGTGACTAGCATACAGCACCACAGTAGTAGGCGACAGGCACGTTATATGTTATCAGATAACCATTTGTTCTCAGTCACTCCATACGTGACTAGCATACAGCACCACAGTAGTAGGCGACAGGCACGTTATATGTTATCAGATAACCATTTGTTCTCAGTCACTCCATACATGACTAGCATACAGCACTGCAGCAGTAGGTGACAGGCACGTTATATGTTATTAGATAACCATTTGTTCTCAGTCACTCCATACATGACTAGCATACGGCACTGCAGCAGTAGGTGACAGGCACGTTATAGGATGACTAGCATACGGCACTGCAGCAGTAGGTGACAGGCACGTTATAGGATGACTAGCATACAGCACTGCAGCAGTAGGTGACAGGCACGTTATAGGTTATCAGATAACCATTTGTTCTAAGTCACTCCATACATGACAAGCATACAGCACTGCAGCAGTAGGTGACAGGCACGTTATAGGTTATCAGATAACCATTTGTTCTCAGTCACTCCATACATGACTAGCATACAGCACTGCAGCAGTAGGTGACAGGCACGTTATAGGTTATCAGATAACCATTTGTTCTCAGTCACTCCATACATGACTAGCATACAGCACTGCAGCAGTAGGTGACAGGCACGTTATAGGTTATCAGATAACCATTTGTTCTCAGTCACTCCATACATGACAAGCATACTGCACTGCAGCAGTAGGCGACAGGCACGTTATGGGTTATCACATAACCATTTGTTCTCAGTCACTGCAAACGTGACTAGCATACAGCACCGCAGCAGTAGGCAACAGGCACGTTATATGTTATCAGATAACCATTTGTTCTCAGTCAGTCCATACATGACTAGCATACAGCACTGCAGCAGTAGGCGACAGGCACATTAAGGGTTATCAGATAACCATTTGTTCTCAGTCACTCCATACAACATGACTAGCATACAGCACCGCAGCAGTAGGCGACAGGCCCGTTATGGGTTATCAGATAACCATTTGTTCTCTGTCACTCCATACAACATGACTAGCATACAGCACCGCAGCAGTAGGCGACAGGCCCGTTATGGGTTATCAGATAACCATTTGTTCTGAGTCACTCCATACAACATGACTAGCATACAGCACTGCAGCAGTACGTGAAAGGCACGTTATGGGTTATCAGATAACCATTTGTTCTCAGTCACTCCATACAACATGACTAGCATACAGCACCGCAGCAGTAGGCGACAGGCCCGTTATGGGTTATCAGATAACCATTTGTTCTCTGTCACTCCATACAACATGACTAGCATACAGCACCGCAGCAGTAGGCGACAGGCCCGTTATGGGTTATCAGATAACCATTTGTTCTGAGTCACTCCATACAACATGACTAGCATACAGCACTGCAGCAGTAGGTGAAAGGCACGTTATGGGTTATCAGATAACCATTTGTTCTCAGTCACTCCATACAACATGACTAGCATACGGCACTGCAGCAGTAGGTGACAGGCACGTTATAGGTTGTCAGATAACCATTTTTCTCAGTCACTCCATACATGACTAGCATACCACACTGCAGCAGTAGGTGACAGGCACGTTATAGGTTGTCAGAGAACCATTTTTCTCAGTCACTCCATACATGACTAGCATACCACACTGCAGCAGTTGGCGACAGGCATGCTTTAGGTTGTCAGATAACCATTTGTTCTGTCACTCCATACAACATGACTAGCATACAGCACTGCAGCAGTAGGCAACAGGCACGTTATAGGTTATCAGTTAACCATTTGTTTTCAGTCATTCCATACAACATGCCTAGCATACAGCATTGCAGCAGTAGGTGACAGGCACGTTATATGTTATCAGATAACCATTTGTTCTCAGTCACTCCATACATGACTAGCATACAGCACCGCTGCAGTAGGTGACAGGCACGTTATAGGTTATCAGATAACCATTTCTCAGTCACTCCATACATGACTAGCATACTGCACTGCAGCAGTAGGCGACAAGCACGCTTTATATCAGTTAACCATTTGTTCCCAGTCAGTCCATATATGACTAGCATACAGCACTGCAGCAGTAGGGGACAGGCACGTTATATGTTAACAGATAACCATTTCTCAGTCACTCCATACATGACTAGCATACTGCACTTCAGCAGTAGGTGACAAGCACGTTATATGATATCAGTTAACCATTTGTTCCCAGTCAGTCCATACATGACTAGCATACAGCACTGCAGCAGTAGGGGACAGGCACGTTATATGTTATCAGATAGCCATTTGTTCTCAGTCACTCCATACAACACGACTAGCATACAGCACTGCAGCAGTAGGGGACAGGCACGTTATATCTTATCAGATAACCATTTGTTCTCAGTCACTCCATACGTGACTAGCATACAGCACCACAGTAGTAGGCGACAGGCACGTTATATGTTATCAGATAACCATTTGTTCTCAGTCACTCCATACGTGACTAGCATACAGCACCACAGTAGTAGGCGACAGGCACGTTATATGTTATCAGATAACCATTTGTTCTCAGTCACTCCATACATGACTAGCATACAGCACTGCAGCAGTAGGTGACAGGCACGTTATATGTTATTAGATAACCATTTGTTCTCAGTCACTCCATACATGACTAGCATACGGCACTGCAGCAGTAGGTGACAGGCACGTTATAGGATGACTAGCATACGGCACTGCAGCAGTAGGTGACAGGCACGTTATAGGATGACTAGCATACAGCACTGCAGCAGTAGGTGACAGGCACGTTATAGGTTATCAGATAACCATTTGTTCTAAGTCACTCCATACATGACAAGCATACAGCACTGCAGCAGTAGGTGACAGGCACGTTATAGGTTATCAGATAACCATTTGTTCTCAGTCACTCCATACATGACTAGCATACAGCACTGCAGCAGTAGGTGACAGGCACGTTATAGGTTATCAGATAACCATTTGTTCTCAGTCACTCCATACATGACAAGCATACTGCACTGCAGCAGTAGGCGACAGGCACGTTATGGGTTATCACATAACCATTTGTTCTCAGTCACTGCAAACGTGACTAGCATACAGCACCGCAGCAGTAGGCAACAGGCACGTTATATGTTATCAGATAACCATTTGTTCTCAGTCAGTCCATACATGACTAGCATACAGCACTGCAGCAGTAGGCGACAGGCACATTAAGGGTTATCAGATAACCATTTGTTCTCAGTCACTCCATACAACATGACTAGCATACAGCACCGCAGCAGTAGGCGACAGGCCCGTTATGGGTTATCAGATAACCATTTGTTCTCAGTCACTCCATACAACATGACTAGCATACAGCACTGCAGCAGTAGGTGACAGGCATGTTATGGGTTATCAGATAACCATTTGTTCTTAGTCACTCCATACAACATGACTAGCATACAGCACCGCAGCAGTAGGCGACAGGCCCGTTATGGGTTATCAGATAACCATTTGTTCTCAATCACTCCATACAACATGACTAGCATACAGCACTGCAGCAGTAGGCAACAGGCACGTTGTGGGTTATCAGATAACCATTTGTTCTCAGTCATTCCATACAACATGACTAGCATACAGCACTGCAGCAGTAGGCGACAGGCACGTTTTATGTTAGATAACCATTTGTTCTCAGTCACTCCATACAACATGACTAGCATGCAGACTGCAGTAGTAGGTGACTGGCACGTATGTGTTATCAGATAACCATTTGTTCTCAGTCCCTCCGTACAAAATAACTAGCATACAGCACTGCAGCAGTAGGCGACAGGCCCGTTATGGGTTATCAGATAACCATTTGCTCTGTCACTCCATACAACATGACTAGCATACAGCACTGCAGCAGTAGGCGACAGGCCCCTTATGGGTTATCAGATAACCATTTGCTCTGTCACTCCATACAACATGACTAGCATACAGCACTGCAGCAGTAGGCGACAGGCCCGTTATGGGTTATCAGATAACCATTTGTTCTGAGTCACTCCATACAACATGACTAGCATACAGCACTGCAGCAGTAGGTGACAGGCACGTTATGGGTTATCAGACAACCATTTGTTCTCAGTCACTCCGTACAACATGACTAGCGTAGAGCACTGCAGCAGTAGGTGACAGGCACGTTATGGGTTATCAGTTAACCATTTGTTCTCAGTCACTCCCTACAACATGACTAGTAGACAGCACCGCAGCAGTAGGCGACAGGCCCGTTATGGCTTATCAAATAACCATTTGTTCTCAGTCACTCCATGCAATATGACTAGTATACAGCACTGCAGCAGTAGGTGACAGGCATGTAATGGGATCAGATAACCATGTGGTCTGTCACTCCCTATAACATGAGTAGCATACAACACCGCTGGAGTAGGCAACCGGCACATTATAGGTTATCAGATAACCATTTGTTCTCAGTCAATCCATACATGACTAGCATACAATATTGCAGCAGTAGGCGACAGGCACGTTATAGGATGACTAGCATACAGCACTGCAGTAGTAGGCGACAGCCACATTATAGGTTATCAGATAACCATTTGTTCTCAGTCACTCCATATATGACTAGCATACAGCACTGCAGCAGTAGGCGACAGGCACGTTATAGGTTATCAGATAACCATTTGATCTCAGTCACTCCATATGACTAGCATACAGCACTGCAGCAGTAGGTGACAGGCACGTTATATGTTATCGAATAACCATTTGTTCTCAGTCACTCCATACATGACTAGCATACAGCACTGCAGCAGTAGGCGACAGGCACATTAAGGGTTATCAGATAACCATTTGTTCTCAGTCACTCCATACAACATGACTAGCATACAGCACCGCAGCAGTAGGCGACAGGCCCGTTATGGGTTATCAGATAACCATTTGTTCTCTGTCACTCCATACAACATGACTAGCATACAGCACCGCAGCAGTAGGCGACAGGCCCGTTATGGGTTATCAGATAACCATTTGTTCTGAGTCACTCCATACAACATGACTAGCATACAGCACTGCAGCAGTAGGTGAAAGGCACGTTATGGGTTATCAGATAACCATTTGTTCTCAGTCACTCCATACAACATGACTAGCATACAGCACCGCAGCAGTAGGCGACAGGCCCGTTATGGGTTATCAGATAACCATTTGTTCTCTGTCACTCCATACAACATGACTAGCATACTGCAGCAGTAGGCGACAGGCCCGTTATGGGTTATCAGATAACCATTTGTTCTGAGTCACTCCATACAACATGACTAGCATACAGCACTGCAGCAGTAGGTGAAAGGCACGTTATGGGTTATCAGATAACCATTTGTTCTCAGTCACTCCATACAACATGACTAGCATACGGCACTGCAGCAGTAGGTGACAGGCACGTTATAGGTTGTCAGATAACCATTTTTCTCAGTCACTCCATACATGACTAGCATACCACACTGCAGCAGTAGGTGACAGGCACGTTATAGGTTGTCAGAGAACCATTTTTCTCAGTCACTCCATACATGACTAGCATACCACACTGCAGCAGTTGGCGACAGGCATGCTTTAGGTTGTCAGATAACCATTTGTTCTGTCACTCCATACAACATGACTAGCATACAGCACTGCAGCAGTAGGCAACAGGCACGTTATAGGTTATCAGTTAACCATTTGTTTTCAGTCATTCCATACAACATGCCTAGCATACAGCATTGCAGCAGTAGGTGACAGGCACGTTATATGTTATCAGATAACCATTTGTTCTCAGTCACTCCATACATGACTAGCATACAGCACCGCTGCAGTAGGTGACAGGCACGTTATAGGTTATCAGATAACCATTTCTCAGTCACTCCATACATGACTAGCATACTGCACTGCAGCAGTAGGCGACAAGCACGCTTTATATCAGTTAACCATTTGTTCCCAGTCAGTCCATATATGACTAGCATACAGCACTGCAGCAGTAGGGGACAGGCACGTTATATGTTATCAGATAACCATTTCTCAGTCACTCCATACATGACTAGCATACTGCACTTCAGCAGTAGGTGACAAGCACGTTATATGATATCAGTTAACCATTTGTTCCCAGTCAGTCCATACATGACTAGCATACAGCACTGCAGCAGTAGGGGACAGGCACGTTATATGTTATCAGATAGCCATTTGTTCTCAGTCACTCCATACAACACGACTAGCATACAGCACTGCAGCAGTAGGGGACAGGCACGTTATATCTTATCAGATAACCATTTGTTCTCAGTCACTCCATACGTGACTAGCATACAGCACCACAGTAGTAGGCGACAGGCACGTTATATGTTATCAGATAACCATTTGTTCTCAGTCACTCCATACGTGACTAGCATACAGCACCACAGTAGTAGGCGACAGGCACGTTATATGTTATCAGATAACCATTTGTTCTCAGTCACTCCATACATGACTAGCATACAGCACTGCAGCAGTAGGTGACAGGCACGTTATATGTTATTAGATAACCATTTGTTCTCAGTCACTCCATACATGACTAGCATACGGCACTGCAGCAGTAGGTGACAGGCACGTTATAGGATGACTAGCATACGGCACTGCAGCAGTAGGTGACAGGCACGTTATAGGATGACTAGCATACAGCACTGCAGCAGTAGGTGACAGGCACGTTATAGGTTATCAGATAACCATTTGTTCTCAGTCACTCCATACATGACTAGCATACAGCACTGCAGCAGTAGGTGACAGGCACGTTATAGGTTATCAGATAACCATTTGTTCTCAGTCACTCCATACATGACTAGCATACAGCACTGCAGCAGTAGGTGACAGGCACGTTATAGGTTATCAGATAACCATTTGTTCTCAGTCACTCCATACATGACTAGCATACAGCACTGCAGCAGTAGGTGACAGGCACGTTATAGGTTATCAGATAACCATTTGTTCTCAGTCACTCCATACAACATGACAAGCATACAGCACTGCAGCAGTAGGTGACAGGCACGTTATAGGTTATCAGATAACCATTTGTTCTCAGTCACTCCATACATGACTAGCATACTGCACTGCAGCAGTAGGCGACAGGCACGTTATAGGTTATCAGATAACCATTTGTTCTCAGTCACTCCATACATGACTAGCATACGGCACTGCAGCAGTAGGTGACAGGCACGTTATAGGTTATCAGATAACCATTTGTTCTCAGTCACTCCATACATGACAAGCATACTGCACTGCAGCAGTAGGCGACAGGCACGTTATGGGTTATCACATAACCATTTGTTCTCAGTCACTGCAAACGTGACTAGCATACAGCACCGCAGCAGTAGGCAACAGGCACGTTATATGTTATCAGATAACCATTTGTTCTCAGTCAGTCCATACATGACTAGCATACAGCACTGCAGCAGTAGGCGACAGGCACATTAAGGGTTATCAGATAACCATTTGTTCTCAGTCACTCCATACAACATGACTAGCATACAGCACCGCAGCAGTAGGCGACAGGCCCGTTATGGGTTATCAGATAACCATTTGTTCTCAGTCACTCCATACAACATGACTAGCATACAGCACTGCAGCAGTAGGTGACAGGCATGTTATGGGTTATCAGATAACCATTTGTTCTTAGTCACTCCATACAACATGACTAGCATACAGCACCGCAGCAGTAGGCGACAGGCCCGTTACGGGTTATCAGATAACCATTTGTTCTCAATCACTCCATACAACATGACTAGCATACAGCACTGCAGCAGTAGGCAACAGGCACGTTGTGGGTTATCAGATAACCATTTGTTCTCAGTCATTCCATACAACATGACTAGCATACAGCACTGCAGCAGTAGGCGACAGGCACGTTTTATGTTAGATAACCATTTGTTCTCAGTCACTCCATACAACATGACTAGCATGCAGACTGCAGTAGTAGGTGACTGGCACGTATGTGTTATCAGATAACCATTTGTTCTCAGTCCCTCCGTACAAAATAACTAGCATACAGCACTGCAGCAGTAGGCGACAGGCCCGTTATGGGTTATCAGATAACCATTTGCTCTGTCACTCCATACAACATGACTAGCATACAGCACTGCAGCAGTAGGCGACAGGCCCGTTATGGGTTATCAGATAACCATTTGCTCTGTCACTCCATACAACATGACTAGCATACAGCACTGCAGCAGTAGGCGACAGGCCCGTTATGGGTTATCAGATAACCATTTGTTCTGAGTCACTCCATACAACATGACTAGCATACAGCACTGCAGCAGTAGGTGACAGGCACGTTATGGGTTATCAGACAACCATTTGTTCTCAGTCACTCCGTACAACATGACTAGCGTAGAGCACTGCAGCAGTAGGTGACAGGCACGTTATGGGTTATCAGTTAACCATTTGTTCTCAGTCACTCCCTACAACATGACTAGTAGACAGCACCGCAGCAGTAGGCGACAGGCCCGTTATGGCTTATCAAATAACCATTTGTTCTCAGTCACTCCATGCAATATGACTAGTATACAGCACTGCAGCAGTAGGTGACAGGCATGTAATGGGATCAGATAACCATGTGGTCTGTCACTCCCTATAACATGAGTAGCATACAACACCGCTGGAGTAGGCAACCGGCACATTATAGGTTATCAGATAACCATTTGTTCTCAGTCAATCCATACATGACTAGCATACAATATTGCAGCAGTAGGCGACAGGCACGTTATAGGATGACTAGCATACAGCACTGCAGTAGTAGGCGACAGCCACATTATAGGTTATCAGATAACCATTTGTTCTCAGTCACTCCATATATGACTAGCATACAGCACTGCAGCAGTAGGCGACAGGCACGTTATAGGTTATCAGATAACCATTTGATCTCAGTCACTCCATATGACTAGCATACAGCACTGCAGCAGTAGGTGACAGGCACGTTATATGTTATCGAATAACCATTTGTTCTCAGTCACTCCATACATGACTAGCATACAGCACTGGAGCAGTAGGCGACAGGCACGTTATATGTTATCAGATAACCATTTGTTTTCAGTCACTCCATACATGACTAGTATACAGCACTGCAGCAGTAGGCGACAGGCACGTTATGGGTTATCAGATAACTATTTGTTCTGTCACTCCATACAACATGACTAGCATACAGCACTGCAGCAGTAGGCGACAGGCCCGTTGCAGGTTATCAGATAGCCATTTGTTTTCAGTCACTCCATACATGACAAGCATACAGCACTGCAGCAGTAGGTGACAGGCACGTTGCAGGTTATCAGATAGCCATTTGTTCTCAGTCACTCCATACATGACTAGCATACAGCACTGCAGCAGTAGGCGACAGGCACGTTATGGGTTATCAGATAACTATTTGTTCTGTCACTCCGTACAACATGACTAGCGTACAGCACTGCAGCAGTAGGTGACTGGCACGTTATGGGTTATCAGATAACTATTTGTTCTGTCACTCCATACAACATGACTAGCATACTGCACTGCAGCAGTAGGTGACAGGCATGTTATGGGTTATCAGATAACCATTTGTTCTCAAGTCACTCCATACATGACTAGCATACTGCAATGCAGCAGTAGGTGACAGGCACGTTATGGGTTATCAGATAACCATTTGTTCTCAAGTCACTCCATACATGACTAGCATACAGTACTGCAGCAGTAGGTGATCAGATAACCATTTGTTCTCAGTCACTCCATACATGACAAGCATACAGCACTGCAGCAGTAGGCGACAGGCACGTTATAGGTTATCAGATAACCATTTGTTCTCAGTCACTCCATACATACCTAGCATACTGCACTGCATCGTAGGCGACAGGCACGTTATAGGTTATCAGATAACCATTTGTTCTCAGTCACTCCATACATGACTAGCATACTGCACTGCAGCAGTAGGCAACAGGCACGTTATAGGTTATCAGATAACCATTTGTTCTCAGTCAGTCCATACATGACTAGCATTCAGCACCGCAGCAGTGGGCGACAGGCACGTTATATGTTATCAGATAACCATTTCTTCTCAGTTGCTCCATACATGACTAGCATACAGCACCGCAGCAGTAGGCAACAGGCACATTATAGGTTATCAGATAACCATTTGTTCTCAGTCACTCCATACATGACTAGCATACAGCAATGCAGCAGTAGGTGACAGGCACGTTATATGTTATGAGATAACCATTTGTTCTCAGTCACTCCATACATGACTAGCATACGGCACTGCAGCAGTAGGCGACAGGCACGTTATAGGTTATCAGATAACCATTTGTTCTCAGTCACTCCATACATGACTAGCATACGGCACTGCAGCAGTAGGTGACAGGCACGTTATAGGTTATCAGATAACCATTTGTTCTCAGTCACTCCATACATGACTAGCATACAGCAATGCAGCAGTAGGTGACAGGCACGTTATATGTTATGAGATAACCATTTGTTCTCAGTCACTCCATACATGACTAGCATACAGCACTGCAGCAGTAGGCGACAGGCCCGTTGCAGGTTATCAGATAGCCATTTGTTTTCAGTCACTCCATACATGACAAGCATACAGCACTGCAGCAGTAGGTGACAGGCACGTTGCAGGTTATCAGATAGCCATTTGTTCTCAGTCACTCCATACATGACTAGCATACAGCACTGCAGCAGTAGGCGACAGGCACGTTATGGGTTATCAGATAACTATTTGTTCTGTCACTCCATACAACATGACTAGCATACTGCACTGCAGCAGTAGGTGACAGGCATGTTATGGGTTATCAGATAACCATTTGTTCTCAAGTCACTCCATACATGACTAGCATACTGCAATGCAGCAGTAGGTGACAGGCACGTTATGGGTTATCAGATAACCATTTGTTCTCAAGTCACTCCATACATGACTAGCATACAGTACTGCAGCAGTAGGTGATCAGATAACCATTTGTTCTCAGTCACTCCATACATGACAAGCATACAGCACTGCAGCAGTAGGCGACAGGCACGTTATAGGTTATCAGATAACCATTTGTTCTCAGTCACTCCATACATACCTAGCATACTGCACTGCATCGTAGGCGACAGGCACGTTATAGGTTATCAGATAACCATTTGTTCTCAGTCACTCCATACATGACTAGCATACTGCACTGCAGCAGTAGGCAACAGGCACGTTATAGGTTATCAGATAACCATTTGTTCTCAGTCAGTCCATACATGACTAGCATTCAGCACCGCAGCAGTGGGCGACAGGCACGTTATATGTTATCAGATAACCATTTCTTCTCAGTTGCTCCATACATGACTAGCATACAGCACCGCAGCAGTAGGCAACAGGCACATTATAGGTTATCAGATAACCATTTGTTCTCAGTCACTCCATACATGACTAGCATACAGCAATGCAGCAGTAGGTGACAGGCACGTTATATGTTATGAGATAACCATTTGTTCTCAGTCACTCCATACATGACTAGCATACGGCACTGCAGCAGTAGGCGACAGGCACGTTATAGGTTATCAGATAACCATTTGTTCTCAGTCACTCCATACATGACTAGCATACGGCACTGCAGCAGTAGGTGACAGGCACGTTATAGGTTATCAGATAACCATTTGTTCTCAGTCACTCCATACATGACTAGCATACAGCAATGCAGCAGTAGGTGACAGGCACGTTATATGTTATGAGATAACCATTTGTTCTCAGTCACTCCATACATGACTAGCATACGGCACTGCAGCAGTAGGTGACAGGCACGTTATAGGTTATCAGATAACCATTTGTTCTCAGTCACTCCATACATGACTAGCATACAGCAATGCAGCAGTAGGTGACAGGCACGTTATATGTTATGAGATAACCATTTGTTCTCAGTCACTCCATACATGACTAGCATACGGCACTGCAGCAGTAGGTGACAGGCACGTTATATGTTATGAGATAACCATTTGTTCTCAGTCACTCCATACATGACTAGCATACGGCACTGCAGCAGTAGGTGACAGGCACGTTATAGGTTATCAGATAACCATTTGTTCTCAGTCACTCCATACATGACAAGCATACTGCACTGCAGCAGTAGGCGACAGGCACGTTATGGGTTATCACATAACCATTTGTTCTCAGTCACTGCAAACGTGACTAGCATACAGCACCGCAGCAGTAGGCAACAGGCACGTTATGGGTTATCAGATAACCATTTGTTCTCAGTCAGTCCATACATGACTAGCATACAGCACTGCAGCAGTAGGCGACAGGCACATTAAGGGTTATCAGATAACCATTTGTTCTCAGTCACTCCATACAACATGACTAGCATACAGCACCGCAGCAGTAGGCGACAGGCCCGTTATGGGTTATCAGATAACCATTTGTTCTCAGTCACTCCATACAACATGACTAGCATACAGCACTGCAGCAGTAGGTGACAGGCATGTTATGGGTTATCAGATAACCATTTGTTCTCAGTCACTCCATACAACATGACTAGCATACAGCACCGCAGCAGTAGGCGACAGGCCCGTTATGGGTTATCAGATAACCATTTGTTCTCAATCACTCCATACAACATGACTAGCATACAGCACTGCAGCAGTAGGCAACAGGCACGTTGTGGGTTATCAGATAACCATTTGTTCTCAGTCATTCCATACAACATGACTAGCATACAGCACTGCAGCAGTAGGCGACAGGCACATTTTATGTTAGATAACCATTTGTTCTCAGTCACTCCATACAACATGACTAGCATGCAGACTGCAGTAGTAGGTGACTGGCACGTATGTGTTATCAGATAACCATTTGTTCTCAGTCCCTCCGTACAAAATAACTAGCATACAGCACTGCAGCAGTAGGCGACAGGCCCGTTATGGGTTATCAGATAACCATTTGCTCTGTCACTCCATACAACATGACTAGCATACAGCACTGCAGCAGTAGGCGAGAGGCCCGTTATGGGTTATCAGATAACCATTTGCTCTGTCACTCCATACAACATGACTAGCATACAGCACTGCAGCAGTAGGCGACAGGCCCGTTATGGGTTATCAGATAACCATTTGTTCTGAGTCACTCCATACAACATGACTAGCATACAGCACTGCAGCAGTAGGTGACAGGCACGTTATGGGTTATCAGATAACGATTTGTTCTCAGTCACTCCATACAACATGACTAGCATACAGCACCGCAGCAGTAGGCAACAGGCAAATTGTGGGTTATCAGACAACCATTTGTTCTCAGTCACTCCGTACAACATGACTAGTAGACAGCACTGCAGCAGTAGGTGACAGGCACGTTATGGGTTATCAGTTAACCATTTGTTCTCAGTCACTCCCTACAACATGACTAGTAGACAGCACCGCAGCAGTAGGCGACAGGCCCGTTATGGCTTATCAAATAACCATTTGTTCTCAGTCACTCCATGCAATATGACTAGTATACAGCACTGCAGCAGTAGGTGACAGGCATGTAATGGGATCAGATAACCATGTGGTCTGTCACTCCCTATAACATGAGTAGCATACAACACCGCTGGAGTAGGCAACCGGCACATTATAGGTTATCAGATAACCATTTGTTCTCAGTCACTCCATACATGACTAGCATACAATATTGCAGCAGTAGGCGACAGGCACGTTATAGGATGACTAGCATACAGCACTGCAGTAGTAGGCGACAGCCACATTATAGGTTATCAGATAACCATTTGGTCTCAGTCACTCCATATATGACTAGCATACAGCACTGCAGCAGTAGGCGACAGGCACGTTATAGGTTATCAGATAACCATTTGATCTCGGTCACTCCATATGACTAGCATACAGCACTGCAGCAGTAGGTGATAGGCACGTTATATGTTATCGAATAACCATTTGTTCTCAGTCACTCCATACATGACTAGCATACAGCACTGGAGCAGTAGGCTACAGGCACGTTATATGTTATCAGATAACCATTTGTTTTCAGTCACTCCATACATGACTAGCATACAGCACTGCAGCAGTAGGCGACAGGCACGTTATGGGTTATCAGATAACTATTTGTTCTGTCACTCCATACAACATGACTAGCATACGGCACTGCAGCAGTAGGTGACAGGCACGTTGCAGGTTATCAGATAGCCATTTGTTCTCAGTCACTCCATACATGACTAGCATACAGCACTGCAGCAGTAGGCGACAGGCACGTTATGGGTTATCAGATAACTATTTGTTCTGTCACTCCATACAACATGACTAGCATACTGCACTGCAGCAGTAGGTGACAGGCATGTTATGGGTTATCAGATAACCATTTGTTCTCAAGTCACTCCATACATGACTAGCATACTGCAATGCAGCAGTAGGTGACAGGCACGTTATGGGTTATCAGATAACCATTTGTTCTCAAGTCACTCCATACATGACTAGCATACAGTACTGCAGCAGTAGGTGATCAGATAACCATTTGTTCTCAGTCACTCCATACATGACTAGCATACAGCACTGCAGCAGTAGGCGACAGGCACGTTATAGGTTATCAGATAACCATTTGTTCTCAGTCACTCCATACATACCTAGCATACTGCACTGCATCGTAGGCGACAGGCACGTTATAGGTTATCAGATAACCATTTGTTCTCAGTCACTCCATACATGACTAGCATACTGCACTGCAGCAGTAGGCAACAGGCACGTTATAGGTTATCAGATAACCATTTGTTCTCAGTCAGTCCATACATGACTAGCATTCAGCACCGCAGCAGTGGGCGACAGGCACGTTATATGTTATCAGATAACCATTTCTTCTCAGTTGCTCCATACATGACTAGCATACAGCACCGCAGCAGTAGGCAACAGGCACATTATAGGTTATCAGATAACCATTTGTTCTCAGTCACTCTATACATGACTAGCATACAGCACTGCAGCAGTAGGCGACAGGCACGTTATATGTTATGAGATAGCCATTTGTTCTCATTCACTCCATACATGACTAGCATACAGCACTGCAGCAGTAGGCGACAGGCACGTTATATATTATCAGGTAACCATTTGTTCTCATTCACTCCATACATGACTAGCATACAGCACTGCAGCAGTAGGCGACAGGCACGTTATAGGATTACTAGCATACAGCACTGCAGCAGTTGGCGACAGGCACGTTATAGGATGACTAGCATACAGCACTGGAGCAGTAAGCGACAGACACGTTATAGGATGACTAGCATACAGCACTGCAGCAGTAAGCGACAGGCACGTTATAGGATGACTAGCATACAGCACTGCAGCAGTTGGCGACAGGCACGTTATAGGTTATCAGTTAACCATTTGTTCTCAGTCACTCCATACAACATGACTAGCATACAGCACTGCAGCAGTAGGCGACAGGCACGTTATAGGTTATCAGTTAACCATTTGTTCTCAGTCACTCCATACATGACTAGCATACAGCACTGGAGCAGTAGGCGACAGGCACGTTATATGTTATCAGATAACCATTTGTTTTCAGTCACTCCATACATGACTAGCATACAGCACTGCAGCAGTAGGCGACAGGCACGTTATGGGTTATCAGATAACTATTTGTTCTGTCACTCCATACAACATGACTAGCATACAGCACTGCAGCAGTAGGCGACAGGCCCGTTGCAGGTTATCAGATAGCCATTTGTTTTCAGTCACTCCATACATGACAAGCATACAGCACTGCAGCAGTAGGTGACAGGCACGTTGCAGGTTATCAGATAGCCATTTGTTCTCAGTCACTCCATACATGACTAGCATACAGCACTGCAGCAGTAGGCGACAGGCACGTTATGGGTTATCAGATAACTATTTGTTCTGTCACTCCATACAACATGACTAGCATACTGCACTGCAGCAGTAGGTGACAGGCATGTTATGGGTTATCAGATAACCATTTGTTCTCAAGTCACTCCATACATGACTAGCATACTGCAATGCAGCAGTAGGTGACAGGCACGTTATGGGTTATCAGATAACCATTTGTTCTCAAGTCACTCCATACATGACTAGCATACAGTACTGCAGCAGTAGGTGATCAGATAACCATTTGTTCTCAGTCACTCCATACATGACTAGCATACAGCACTGCAGCAGTAGGCGACAGGCAGGTTATAGGTTATCAGATAACCATTTGTTCTCAGTCACTCCATACATACCTAGCATACTGCACTGCATCGTAGGCGACAGGCACGTTATAGGTTATCAGATAACCATTTGTTCTCAGTCACTCCATACATGACTAGCATACTACACTGCAGCAGTAGGTGACAGGGACGTTATATGTTATCAGATAACCAATTGTTCTCAGTCACTCCATACATGACTAGCATACTGCACTGCAGCAGTAGGCGACGGGCACGTTATGGGTTATCAGATAACCATTTGTTCTCAGTCACTCCATACAACATGACTAGCATACAGCACTGCAGCAGTAGGCGACAGGTACGTTGTGGGTTATCAGATAACCATTTGTTCTCAGTCACTCCATACATGACTAGCATACTGCACTGCAGCAGTAGGCGACGGGCACGTTATGGGTTATCAGATAACCATTTGTTCTCAGTCACTCCATACATGACTAGCATACTGCACTGCAGCAGTAGGCGACGGGCACGTTATGGGTTATCAGATAACCATTTGTTCTCAGTCACTCCAAACGTGACTAGCATACAGCACCGCAGCAGTAGGCGACAGGTACGTTATGTTATCAGATAACCATTTGCTCTGTCAGTCCACACATGTCTAGCATACAGCACCGCAGCAGTAGGCGACAGGCACATTATGTTTTATCAGATAACCATTTGTTCTCAGTCACTCCATACAACATGACTAGCATACAGCACCGCAGCAGTAGGCGACAGGCCCGTTATGGGTTATCAGATAACCATTTGTTCTGTCACTCCATACAACATGACTAGCATACAGCACCGCAGCTGTAGGCGTCAGGCCCGTTATGGGTTATCAGATAACCATTTGTTCTCAGTCACTCCATATAACATGACTAGCATACAGCACTGCAGCAGTAGGCGACAGGCCCGTTATGGGTTATCAGATAACCATTTGTTCTCAATCACTCCATACAACATGACTAGCATACAGCACTGCAGCACTAGGCAACAGGCACGTTGTGGGTTATCAGATAACCATTTGTTCTCAGTCATTCCATACAACATGACTAGCATACAGCACTGCAGCAGTAGGCGACAGGCACGTTATATGTTAGATAACCATTTGTTCTCAGTCACTCCATACAACATGACTAGCATACAGCACCATAGCAGTAGGCGACAGGCCCGTTATGGGTTATCAGATAACCATTTGTTCTCAGTCACTCCGTACAACATGACTAGCATACAGCACTGCAGCAGTAGGCGACAGGCACGTTCTAGGTTATCAGATAACCATTTGTTCTCTGTCATTCCATACAACATGACTAGCATACAGCACTGCAGCATTAGGCGACAGGCACGTTATAGGTTATCAGATAACCATTTGTTCTGAGTCACTCCATACATGACTAGCATACAGCACTGCAGCAGTAGGCGACAGGCACGTTATAGGTTATCAGATAACAATTTCTCAGTCACTCCATACATGACTAGCATACAGCAGTAGGCGACAGGCACGTTTTATGTTATCAGATAACCATTTGTTCTCAGTCACTCCATACATGACTAGCATACAGCAGTGCAGCAGTATGTGACAGGCACATTATAGGTTATCAGATAATGTGTTCTGAGTCACTCCATACAGGACTAGCATACATCACTGCAGCAGTAGGTGACAGGCATGTTATGGGTTATCAGATAACCATTTGTTCTGGACTTAGCATCGTAGTACGAATAGTTATGTCCCACATGAAATTGGTCATATAACTCTTTCTCTGCTAATTGTGCACCTTATCCCAATTTTTTTGTAATGCAGTGGTATATCATGAACAATATTAGGTTTCTCAGAGCTCCGGTACCGGTTATTTTGTTTAAACTTATATCCACGAAGGTGGAACCAAGCTTCGTCCGTGAAAAAAATTAAATGTTGGTCAATTTTGCCATCATTGTATACACTATAGAGTCCACTTTCAAAATGTGCACCTAATTACAGGATCACCTAGTTGAAGAGCGTGTGCCACAGTTATTTTGTATGGTTTTAACTTCAGCAATGTAGTAGCTCTTTGCAAAGAGCCATAAGAAATGCCTGCCTGTTAAGTTAAAAACACCTAAGTGATTTTTTTTTTGGATGGGGTAGTCTAACGATGACCAATGTTGACTAATAGGAAAAGTTTCAAAATTTTAAAGTTTGCGTTAAAAAGTACCTCTAAGTCATTTTACTCTGTAGAAGAATAATTAAATAATAAATTAACCTGAAATGTGTGCTGCATGCTGTGTTCATATATGTCATTATAAAATTCCATTAAATGTTTGTTCACAGTAATATTTTGGGAATGTATTTTTTAACACTTTGCATACAAGTAAAACGTGTAATATGTAATGAGTAAGGCTGTAAAGGCAAAATAAGTAATATGTTCATGATTATAATTTTTGGTTGAAATATGAAATAGTTTTGTAGAAATGCCATTATGTGAGCAGCTTGCTAATTCTTTTATGTAATTTTGTCTTTTGATTTGTAAAAGTGCAGTGGTCATAAAAGCCAAAAGAAATGTGATTTAATGTTTTGGTTAATATGTTGAATTGTGATAAATTGATTACTATATCTGTTTTGTCTATCACAAAGTTAAAGTACAGAGACAATGTTGTTCCAGTATTCACTGTTTTGTACAAATGCCATTGATGTGTTCTTGTGAAAGTATAAGACACATATTTCATGGGTGTAAAGAATTATGCAATTACATAGCTTTTAATAGCCATGTATAGTGATTTCATGAGGTCAATACATACCATTAATTTGCATATTCAGAATATTATTTGTATACGTATAAGTACAACTTCTGAGACTCAGCCTATTAGTAAGCATTATGTAACAACAAAGGCTATAAAAGCTAAGTGGTTATTTGGTGCTTGTTGACAGCACCAAACTTTTTATGCATTAGAATTGATATTATATTTTAAGTAGTTATGCCTTTTATAACCAGAATCTGAATTTCTTTACCTATTGTGCATGTTTGTAATTGTGTGTTTTTGACACGTTCTATGTTGTGGGCTCTTTTGTTGTCATGGTCACTGTTTTAACCTGTCATTTTGAAGGTCTCTATAACTATATTAACCAGTATGATGAAATGTGGACCAAATCTTGCAACAGGAGTTGGAGTTGTCTTGCAGCTGAGCTGTTAACCACATGGCACTGGAAAATATGCAAGAAAATGGAAAACACATGGAATGATGATTTTAATAGAACCTACATCTATGTAGTACGTTGTCATAGCTAACATTTGCTGTCATAGTTCGGTGGTAGCATACACGCTGTAAGCCAAGGACTCAAATACTCCATACCCACCATATGATCATTCTTTTTATTCCAAAATTTTTACTTTGTAAGATGTAGTAACAAAGCAATTTGCAGTTCTCTTGCAGCTGAGCTATTTCCTTTAAGACACATGTCTGTCGCTTTGGACAAAGCATTTGAGGTTTTTGCTAAGTTCCTAGCACAAGAACATATATTTATGCACAATAATAGTGGTGTACATACCTCAAATATCACCCTGGGCTGGCTAACGAGGCATCCAAAAATAATTTCCATGGACTGGCCTTAAAGCTCTCCTGATCTAAATCCCATTGAATGTGTATTGGCCTTCATGGTAAAGGAATGGGAAGAACGTCAACCAGAGTGCAAGAGAATCTGGTTGCTCACATGCTGGAGGTTTGGCAGTGTCAGCAGAACCCAAACTGGTGTTCTGCACTTGATGCAAACATGCACTGAAAAATAAGCAATGTAATTGTATCTTGGGGGCAAACATACCAGGTTCTAAAACAAGATTTCATTTTTCTTTTCCATTCATTGTTCTGACAAATTACTTTTTCCGGAAGAAATACATTTTCTATCAACCTAAAGTGTTTCAGAATTTATCTCCAAATATATGAATTGGCTTGAGTATAAAATAGCAGTTTCTTAATTTTCATTTTAAGCGCCATTATCCTTTGCTATCGTCTTTGTGCTATTACTAATAGATAGGGCTAGGAAGTTCCTGCATTTGCATGTGAAAGTATTCTTTTACATTATGTGCATGAATTATGGAATTTTCAGTTATTTGGACATGATTTTATGGTGCATATAATTTCATATTTTCTTGATTTTGATAGTGCGTAATATTTCAATATTATAGCCCCTATGTTGGATATTTGAATGATTTTTATGGTTTTTTATTATTTTTTCTATCTGGATAATATTTTTCATAATGGTAGTATTGCACATGATGATGAAACTTGTGAAGATTGTAATATTATATCCCCTATATTGCATATTTTTATGGTTTTTATTATTTTTTCCATGTGTATAATATTTTTCATATTGGAAGTATTGCACATGATGATGCAACTCGCGAGGTGAGTCATGTTGTCACGCAGTGAACCCCCTGTTTCCATCCCTTCATTATATTTATATGCATAGAGAATAATCAATGCATTATCTGAGAGGTTTATATTAACAAAGATAAAGTGCAGATCAACGTTTTGAGCAGCACAATTATAGCAACGCATGCCTGCCCACCATTAGTTGTGCCATGGTCTTCGAATGCAAGTGTTGTGAACTGGTTTCCACCAAATTAAATTAAGCATATAAAATGTTAAAAAGCTCTTCAAATGCTGAAAATAAAATCAACTTCGAGTGCTAGATTAATTTACCGAAAGAGTTTTTGGGTTAATATCTACAGGTAATAGGGTACTGTTTTGTGGAGTGTGTGAGAAAAATGTAGGAAGTGAGAGAAGATTTCAAATAGTTCAGCACATTAACACAGCAAAACATAAGGAGAATTTAATCAGAAAACCTGCAAAGAACCTGTTCAAAAACAGCTAGTAGAGTGTTTAGGAAGTAGGGTTACTGAATTTTCCTATGACTTATGCCAAGCATTTTTAGCTGCTGATATTCCCTTGTTCAAATTTGCTAATCTGTCATTTAAAAACTTTCATGCCAGGTACACTCGACAACACGTGCCTGAAGAAAGTACACTGCGCAAGACTTATGTAAGACATAGTTACAATAACGTATTGTCAAACATACAAAATAATTAGTGGATCAGTTTGTGTGGTTGTTGATGAAATCCCTGATTCTGAGCGCCGTTCTATTGCTAATATAATCATGGGTGCTTGAAATAATGAACAAAAGACTACACCTTATCTTCTTAATTTGTGTGAATTGTCGACCACTGACAGTGTAACCGTGACCCAGTTTGTGATGGACTCTTTGAAATTACTATGGCCATGTGGAATCAAACGTGACTGGTTAATTTTATTTGTTACTGATGTAGGTCCTTATATGGTAAAATCAGGACAAACTCTGAAAGGTATTTTTCCTAACCTAATTCATAAAACTTGTTTGGCACATGCTCTTCATCGCATTTCTGAGACAATACGTGACTCTTTCTCATTTGCAGATACATTTGTGTCCAGTACAAAGAGAATTTTTGTTAAATCTCCTAGAAGAGTTAAGTTTAGATCAACAGCACCTAATATCCGACTTCCTCCTGCACCAGTGTTAACTCGGTGGGGAACATGGGTCGATGCAGTTTTATAATATGCGGAGCACATACAAATAGTCGAAGAGGTTAATTCATTGGACTTGAAAGATGCTTCATCAATAGAAACTGTGCAAAATATTCTGTCAGGCACTGCGTTAAAAGAGGATCTTGGTTTCATATCTGCCCATTTTTCTTTCTTACCAACAGCTATAACGACATTGGAAGCTGTAGGATCTCCTTTGCATGAATCACATACTGTCTTTGAAAAAACAATGTGATCTAAGTTCGGTTCCTGGTAGCATAGGACAAAAAGTGAAAGAGAAAGTGAATTATGTAATTTCAAAAAATTCTGGTTATAAACAGATGTGCAATATTCGAGACATCCTCGAAAGAAAACCATCTGCCACACCAAGAGACTTGACTCTCTCTGTGAAGCAGTTAACATCATTTAAGTATACCCCAATAACATCTGGTGACTTGGAGAGAAGTTTTTCACATTAGGAAAGTGTTTTGCGAGACAACAGACGATGTTTTACAGTTAAATTTGTGCATAGTGTTGGTTGTGAGCTGCAATTTAGCAGTTAATACTAGCAGTAGGACCATTTCTGCTTCAACCTGTAAAGAATAAGGTAACTTTATTTATTATTTATGCTAACTCGTCTACTGTAAAGAGACGTTAATTGTTTTAATTAAATAGTGCATGTTTCTTGGCATATTTTCAAGTTTTTAAGAGCATATTTGCATGCATATTTGTGTTTTTTAGGGCATGAACTTCCAAGCCCTACTAATAAATGAAATAACTACAGTATGTGCCAAAATATTCAGTATTCATTTTCATGGAGTGCACATGTGCATGCCTGAGCATCTACGTGTTTTTACATCGCCATGATGCATTGTTAGTTATGTAAAGAACGTTGTGCTCTGTGATTGGAAGTGACAATAGGTCTTGCAACAGAGGAAAGTGTTTATAGTGGGGTATTATTTTTGCTCATACGGAAACGGTTATCAAGGCAGGCCAAGTTTAAAGTTAGTGGCGGAACAGTATTGTGAACACTTCAATAAGCCGGCACCTAGCAACACAGTTATGCTATCTATTGTTGAAAAATGTCGTCGTACGGATAGTGTATTGTGTCAGTGCAAGGGAAGGTCTGGTAGACCACTGTGTCCACAAATGAAAATCATGGACGTGTCCTCAATCAGGTGTTGCAGTCTCCAAAGCAAAGTCTTTGGCGAACATCCCTGAAATTTCATCAGCAATACGTCACTTCGACGATTGTTTAAGGACATAGGTGGATTTCCGTACCGAATACCTGTTGGGCAACGACTGACGGAGCACGATAGGCATGTCAGCGTAGAATATTGTGCACGATTTTTGGCCATGGTGTACGAGGATCCAGATTTCTTGTTCGACGTGTGGTTCTCCAGCGAAAGTAACCTTCACTTCTATCAATCGCCAAACAACTCGCTGTTTTTGGTTTTGAGCTGCCAGAAGCCGCTACATAGTGTGTGATGATTTGGTGTGCAGTGTCAGGAAACAGTGTGCTAGGTCCGTATTTCATAGAGAATGATGGTCCATCTGGTACTGTTAACCAGGAATACTATAAGAACATGGTGATCGGGCCATTTATTCAGGATCTAAGATTTTGTCATGCCAGGGTCATGCAGATGAATACAGTGGTTCCAACAGGATGGGCCGACCTGCCACACTGCTCGACGGTGTATGGCTATGCTTCAAGGAACCTTTCCAGAATGAGTTGTTTCCAGTGGGGCTGAGATCCCCTACCCACCACATTCCCCCGATCTCACACTACCTAATGCTTACTTGTGGGGAATGTTAAAGGAGAAAGTTTTTTATTGTCCAGATCCGCCCAAAACTGTGCCTGCATTTCGTCAGAAGATCATCTTGTTCTTTGGAACTGTGCAGCAACCTACATTCCGAAATATGTTGGAAAATCTGCGTGATCATTATGAACACTGCCTACAGTGCAATGGAGCACATTTTGAACATTTATACTATCATCGCGATACGTAAGGTAATGGCAATAAGAGTAACATAATGTCCTGTATTGTATTTTTGGTCCATACTGTATATTGTAACTAACAGTTGCACAGAATACATCTTTTCAGTTTTGACGTGATGCTCCATTGGATTATACACATCATATGTACAGCTTTTTGTTTTTCTCAAGATGAGAATTTTTCAGTTTCCTTGACATTTTTGTGTTAGCTAATTATCAGATGGATTGTATACAGCATTTAGGATTTGGCTCCATTGAAATTATTCAACTTCCTGGCATTCTCTTCAAAATAATGTAGTAATAGCTTAGCTGCAAGAGCCATAAATTGATTCCATACTGCATGTTACGAAGTAAAAAGTTTGGAGTAAAAAGTATGATCACATGCTGGGGTTCGAACTACAAAATCCTTTACACACTTGACGCAGCGTGCATTGTACCTCTGAGGTACAACAGATGGTAGAGGTTAAAATGGCTACCATGACAGTATACATCTAAGACCACGGCCGATTTATTTTCACACCCCATATTTACAGAATGCCTGTTGTACTATTTCAGTAATGAATAAAAGTATGCAAGATGGCTGAGTGTAAGTATTACATTTAGTTAAGAGTTCTGAATTATTTTTGTGACCTATAATTACCCCCTCCCCTCCCCCCCTTACACACACACACACACACACTGCTGTTACCCATTTTATTCTAAATTTATTCACCATAGGGCTAAATGCTAAAACATGTTTACTGCAACATGAAGTTCTTTATTTGTTTTGCTAAATTTACAGACCTGCAAACGAAGAAATAGTGGCCGTTCCAAACATGGTCGTGGTCATGTGAATCCTGTCCGTTGCACAAATTGTGCTAGGTGTGTTCCTAAAGACAAGGCAATCAAGAAATTCGTCATCCGTAACATTGTGGAAGCTGCAGCTGTAAGAGACATCACAGAAGCTAGTGTATATACATGTGAGTAACAAACACAAGTTTTAGCTCCATATCAAGTTGCACCAATTGAGTATTCTGTGCCGTGAGGCCGAATTTATTCCTGAATCTTTGAGCGCTTTGTGAAGGATGGTGCCAAGTTTTCAGAAACAAGAGCCCCGCCTGCAGTGCCATAGTAGTAAAAGCGGGCGTTAAACTCTACAAAAAAAAAATTAATTCCCAATATTTTCTTTCTGCACTAATTTGTAATTAAGGTCCTTTGTTCAAACACCCCTTAATGTTTTGAATTAACTCGCCTTAAAAGGGTTGATTTTTTCAGTTCCAGTTAATGCATTCCACATGTGCACATTTATAGTTATTTTGCTTGTGTATTATATCAAAACATAGATTTGCATCACTTTTGAACTTATTTTCAAACAAATATATCCACTTGGAATTACAGGGGTATTTCATAACTCTACATTCCACTTCAATAAAATTTTGTAAGAAATAGTGAAAAGACAAACCTTACTACTAGTCTTAGGGCTGCATTTAATTCATTGAGAAAAGACAAGCTACAAGGGCTGATCAACAAAGACTGAGACTGATCTTTTTTTACAGATGTTTATTACTCTAATTCAATGTTTACATGATCTTTTTCAAAGTAGTCCCCTCCTACTTAAATGCACTTTTTATAGCGTGTCTGCCAGTCCTTGAACACGTGCTGCAGACCATTCTTTGTCAGGTCCTTGAGAAGCGCCTCACTTTTCTTGAGCACTGCTTCAGAGTTCTCAGATCGAATACCCCTAAGCTTTGCCTTTAGTGATGGGAATAAAAAAAAAGTCACAGGGTGCAAGATCGGGGCTATAAGGTGGGTGTGGTACACAGGTAATGTTGAATCGAGCCAGAAACTGCATGACTTGATTTGCGACGTAAGGCCATGCATTGTCATGATGACGCCACCCAATCTGAGAAAGCTCTGGTCGTTTCTTTGCAATGTGCTTCCTCAGTGTAGCCAACACTGACGTGTAGTATGCTGCATGCTGGTAAATCATTCCATTACAGTCAAAAAATGTGACCATCACTTTCCCTGCAGATGGAACAACTTATGCCTTTTTTTGTGTTGGAGAACTGGCGATTTCCACACTGTGCTGGCTTGTTTTCCTTCAGGATCATAATGATGCAGCCATGACTCATCACCGGTGATAATCAATTTAAAAAATGCATCCCCTCCCGCAGCAAAGAGATACAGCACCTCACGGCTTGTCTCCATTCGCATAGCCTTTTGTTCGGGAGTCAACAGACATGGCACCCAACGAGCACAAACTTGGGTCATCTGGAGATGGTCGTGCATAATTGTAAACACACTGTCATATGAAATTCTCAACACTTCACTGAGGTTACGTAATACTATACGCCGATCCTCTCAGACAATCACAGCAGCTGTGTTGATGTTGACGTCAGTCACAGCAGAAGCCGAAACACCAGGCCCACCTTGCTTAACACTGACAAGTTGGCCTTCTTTGAAGTTCTTGTTGCACGAGGTAGTGCATCTTCACTCTGCTTGCTTCAGCTTTTCATAAGTTTTGGTGGCTGCATGGTTTAAACGAAAACAGAATTTAATTGCACTGTACTGCTCCTCTCGTGTCACCTCCATTGTCTGGTATGCGAAATGCACATAGTCTACAAAATAGAGCATTACTACCAACCTACCAATACAAGAGTGCTGCCGCCTACCAACATTATACATAAAAACCCACTCTTTTCAAATATTTGTTACAGATACGAAACTATCACGGAAGCTGCAGGAATAAATAAGTCTTTGTTGATCAGCCCTCGTACATTAAAGTAGATGGGCTGGTAGCTCTTAAAGATCATTTGCACTCCAGCGAAAGAAAAGCAGGCATTACTATGGTCTGTGCATGTTAGTGATTTAACATTTGCTGAACACATAGGCCAGAGCTATAAAATGATGGTAGAGGACTAAAGTTTCATAATGGTGATCTGAGCCATGTGCAGGTGAACCAGTTTGAGCTAGAACATTTCTATAGCACTTAAGATGCGTCATTGTCACCAATACATCAAATATGATTAGCATGTGCCTGGTCAGCATCATTTAAGCAATACAGGCTTCTATCTCCTATTGTGACAGCATCAACAAATAATACTTTCCTGTAGCTTCTATCATGCTGTACACCATGCCATAGTCTCACCAAAACAGCAAACAGCTTTGAAGTATTTGGTATTGTGTAACCACAGGAATTGGTACAATTACCTATGAGAAGATTCAAACAAAGTAGACAACTGATTTCAACTTAATTTTTCTGTTGATAATAAGTAATATTTAACTTCTTAAGGATACGCATCTGTGTAAAAAGGCTAAAAATTTAAAAAATTGCCGAAAATGGGTTTTTTGGGTTTTTATTTTATCAAATAGTATAAATCTTCTGCTTTATTTTGATATGCTTTTCATAGCCTTACGGCCTTTTTAACTATGTCATGTGGCCATCTGATTGCCTGTAAGTGGTCGTGCCCATTTAAATCCATACAGTTCCATTATCCTTGCTATGACTTCAAACTTAGTTTTTCCATGGTTTTATTTTTAGCACTGTTTGCTCTTTAAAATGCTCCACACGATGCAATTTTCAGTACTTACGCTTGAAATTTGGTGTACCTGCTTAGAAATAACATTAAAAAGAAATGAGAATTTTTTCATAACGTGAATAACTGCTGAGTAATTAAATATTAAAGTTTACATTTCGAAATTTAAATGAAAAAGATAATGAATTTAAACTCTAATATTTATTTTTATCCGAACTAATAACAAGATTAAGAAATTATCTCATCAATTTGCTAACATTCTATTACAGGACATAACTGAAAATTATTAAGTTTTCAAATCAAAATTGCATCATGGGGAACCATTTATACAAACATTAAAAAATATATAATAAAATATTAATATGTTAGGAACTAATCTGACTAAATGTATAAAATTTGGCACAGTTACTCCTCACTATACAGTGATTATTGTGTTAAAATTTCAAATTAATCCAATGAAAACTATAGATTTTCAAAATTTCACAGATGGGTATCCTTAAAGGCTTATTGTGTACTCTGTTGTGTTCCAAAATATTTAATGTTATATTTGTGTTGGTATAAAACCTATGCACCTCTGTAGTGCAGTGGTAGCATGCCTGCCTCTGATGTGGAAGACCTGGGTTCAATCCCGGGTACCAGCATGGGGATTTTTTTCCCCACTGGAAGGTCTGGCACGGTGCACTAGCCTAATTAGGTCCCTGAAGGGCCAAAAGAAGTAGTGACCCAAGGCCGTGAAGGCTTGGAGGGTTCGGGGGATGCTGACCACATCCCACCTTTCAGTTCTGCACCCCACTCATAATGCTTGTAGTGGGCAGAGGCAGGCTGTGTCCTCATTCACTGCAATGTGCACACCTCGAGACACTGGGGTCCGTAATTGTGGCCTTGCAACAGGTATGGTATGAAAATAGTCTTGTGCACAACCTACAGGCTTTCCTTGTGCCGGCTCTAGCACTAGTCAGTCAAGTTCATGTAAGTTTCCAAAATGATTTAGATACTGTGCTTAGAGAGATTTCAGTATCTTCTGCTATGCCACACTGAAATTGCAGGTCTCCTAACTGCCACAGAAAAACATTCTCCTTTATCTCTGCTTAAAGCTTCACCTTTTGTTCCTGTTTTGGGAATAGAAGAGAATAAAGTTTGACAATTATGCTGTAACACAACATTGCATTGGTCTCTTCAGGTACATAAAATATGTCTTTGTACAATAGTGCAGTACATTTATATTAAATATTATTGGGAACTTAATGTATAAACATATATACACACCATTACAATTTTGTAACGATGAATTGGTGAGCTATTTAACATGCACTTAAAATGATTTAGGTATCCACTCATCTTGTGTAAACTGCTGCATTCATAGAATTCTTCTGTTGAGTAAAGCACTTTCTTTTTTTAACCATTTAGCAAGAGTTGTTTTGAATTTGTAAGTAGTGAGGTAGCATAATCTGGAAGTTCATTATACATATGTAATCCTAGGTATTTGTGACTATTATGTATAATAATCTTGATAATGGTTAATCTATGGTTGAATTGTTGAATAACTATGTATTGTCCATAGAGGTGCATATTTTTGTAAATTTTCTTTTACAAAGATCGGTAAATGGTAGATGTATAATCCTGGTATAGTAATGATTTCAAGTTTTTGGAAATATTATTTGCATGGATGTTTATGATCCAAATTAGCAATGCATCTAATTGCCTTTGGTACCATTTGAATATAGTTTATGCTCCTGTGGAATTGCCCCACAAAAGTATACAATGTGGTTGGATGGAAAGAAAGAAGGCAAAATATGCATAAATGGACAAGTTTTCACTGATATTATTGCAAAGCTTGTATAAGAGGAATATTACACAAGCTATTTTGCCACTTACATAGTTCATATGAAAAAAAGGTGATGCAAGCCACTGCAAATCTTCTTGTTGAGATCTATAAATTGCATTATAAAATCCCTCCAGGCTTTATAAAACTTCCTTCTGCACTTGGGGAACACCAAAAGTGCTACCAAGTCATCCATAAATTATTGCACAAACTGACACCTTGCATGTGAAGTTACCTACCAAGGTAACTTAGCAAATTGGTAGACTGTCTCCTGATAGGAAGATGTAGTTATGTTTTATTCAACAGCTTTCATTGCATAAGTGAATGAGACACTGTTTGCGATCAGGTCACATCCAGCTTAAGTTGTTGAGTATTACTTAACAGTATGAGATGTATTTCACAAATTGCACGTTTTAAGACATGTCTCACTTTTCTTTATACCACCAACTGCAATCTATGTTGTCCTTAGAATGGAAATACAGGATACCCATAGCCTTTTTAGCTGATCTACTGTTTTACACTACAATCTTTTCAGTTCACTGTGGATTAAAACTTGGCTAACATAAAGAAACAAAGTACAACTTTATGTGCTGCTTTATTTTAATTAGAAGCAAATCACAACCATGCCCAAAATGCTGTTTACTGAAGTGCTCCTGGGCAGTGCAGTCAACAGTTACATAGCCCAGATATTGCCTGTATGAGTGAACAAAGGGTTTATATGCAATGTCTCGTGTGTACTACAAATTTTTTTAAATTAAAATTATGCCCTTAACAGTAAAAATAAGTATTGTGTGAATACAGCTGAACTATATTATTATGACATAGGTTTTAGCTACGACTCTCGTTTTGTGGTACTGATATATTCGTCTTAAGGAATGTGTTTCTGAGCGACACTTAACATGACATGTATGCATCTGGGC
Source organism: Tenodera sinensis (assembly GCA_030765045.1). NCBI lineage: Eukaryota > Metazoa > Arthropoda > Insecta > Mantodea > Mantidae > Tenodera > Tenodera sinensis. Next base: position 128,354,528 of record CM060964.1, on the reverse strand, counting down.
CCAAATGACCTTGTCAACGGGTCCTTAAACCCCACTCACTCACTATATGCATCTGCCTTGTATGTGACCTCATTTTTAGCCTCAGTTTGAAATAAGACTTTCAAAAGACCAACGTATTTTAGGAAATCTCGTTGAAATCTGATTACCTGGCAAATTCTTTACCCTGTTCTGTCTGGAATAAAAATAGATTCCTCACCTCATTGTAACACTTGCACATTCATACTAATGTAATAACCACAATGTATTAACAGTACCTGAGGTGAGTTTCCATAAGTTTTTCATGCAATGCACACATTTTAGTGTAACAAGGCCAGTAAAAGAGCATTTTAATGTTCGAAGAAATTGGGAAGGGAATTTAAAAGTCTGATGTCATCAATTTGGCTTGGTTAATTCCACAGTTCAAATGATTTGGAATAACAAATATAAAATTGTTGCTGCATTTTAATGTAATGGATGCAAAAATAGCGTGGTTGCAAAAACATGAACAGAGAAACATCAGAGAAGCACTGCTCAAGGGGTTTAAGCAAATGGGAAGCTACAGTGTACCTATTATGGTCCGGTACTTATAGTAAAAGCAGAAGCATTTGCCAATAAATTAAAAGAGAAGAATCTGTGTGTGGCAATGGCTGGATTGAAAGATTCGAGGAATGTTACGGTACTTTTGGCAAAGTGAGTGGTGAAGCTAACCATGTGAATACTGAAACAATCAAAGAATGGTTTCCTACCGTATGGCCTAATATGTGCTAAGGATATTCTGATTGGACATCTTTAGTGCAGGTAAGACTGGCATTTTCTAAGATTGACACCTGACAAAACTCAGAAATTCAAACTGCAAAATGTGTTCATGGAAAGTTTAAGTTTTAGAGGAGGTGATGTAGGTTTAAGGGTGCTTAACTACATGGTCATCAGCACCCTTACATGGCAAAAGTCAAGATATGAACTTATAAAATTACTAATAAAAAGGGAAAGTACACATAAATACACAAAACAGAGTGGCAAAAGCCAGAATTAAAACAGTGATAAAGATGTCAAAAGGGTATAAAAACTAAGTATCTAAAGTTTCAAATTCTCAAACTCGTGTCACTCTCCAATAGAGACTTAACCCTTTCGTCTGCCAAGACCTGCAAGTTAGGCAGGCAGCTGCAGAGAGTCTCAAAGCTGCATCAGAGAGGCACAGTCTAACAGCATGTGGCGGACTGACAAAAGATTCACACAGCAGACAAAGGAGCAGGGTCCTGTTTAAAAAGGTAACCATGCAAAAAATTGCAGTGGTCAATGTGTAACCTAGCCAAGTTAACCTCCTTGCGATGAGATATGCGAAAGGAAGTTACCCAGTTTATTGGAAGTTCTTTCACTTCTTTAAGCTTATTACTGCGGAGAGCTGACCACTCTTTGCGACAGCACTGCTCTCTGCATTTCAAGCCTAAAGTCCTCCGAAGAAACACGAGATGGTAATGCTGGGTTCTATGGTTGCCACCTTTGCTGCCAAATCCACCATTTCATTCCCCGGCAATCCTATGTTGTCAGGAATCCATGCACTCCATGTTAATGCCAAAGCGTGTAAAATATGCAGGGCATCCTGTGTACATTGAATGGGAGTTGTACAGCTCACAAAGGCTCTGAAGTGTGCTAAGAGATTCACACAGTCACCTAATCTACAATGACATGCATCAAACGGCTCGGTATATTGCATACAGCTCTGCTGTATAAATGAAGTGCTATTATGAAAAGCGAATGTATGTGGTTCAGTTCCATACACATAAGCACATCCAACGCCGCTGGTGCTCTATGATTTATCAGTGTCAATAAAACATGGCCAGTGTAACGTGGCACAGGTACTAGAGATACGCATCGTGGACTCCTGTGTATGGTCATCCTAAGATGTACCTAGGGCATGCCAGGTAGCCAAGGGGGATAGAGCTTCTGGCCCTTGGGAAACATGTTAGGTATTTCATTTGCAAGCTTCCTTAGAAGCTCCTGGAAATGAAAACCTACTCGCTTAGGCCAAAGGCTGCTTTTCCTGTATGTTCTCTTAGCATGGTGGTAAAAATGAAGCAAACGTTGGGTGCTTAGGCATAGATCTAAGTTGTTGTTGTTTTCTAGTGCCTTGCATCTGGCAATGAAGCCATTAGCATTCGTGCTTTCCAATGCTTTTGAACTATAGTTTCTTCTGATCTTAATGCTTCACAGGTCTTCAGCATAGATCTAAGTGCACAACCATAATTTGCTAGGAGAATCTCACGCCAATATTGCAGAGGAGGTTCTGCAGATTTGGCATAAAAGCTCACAACTGGGCTTGTCAGAAAAGCTATTGCCATGCATATGCCCCTATTATGGACCGCGTATAATCTTCTCAGCACAGATGGTCGTGCTGACGAATAAGCAATAGACCCATAGTCTAGTTTGGATGTAACCAGTGTGCGATACATTTGCAGCAAAATTGTTCGATCCTCTCCCCATGATTTGCCATTTAGTACCTGCAAGATATTCAGGGATGGGTTACATGTTGCTCTTAGCTGTGCTGTATGTGATGACCAAATAAGCTTCCTATCCAAGATTAACCCCCAGGAAACACCGTTTTTGAACTAATGCAGATGAAACTGAGAAAATTGCTCATGATACCTGTATAAAAAATCATAGGTGCTTTAAATGTGTCACTACACTACAGAGCTAATAAAAAGGTTACTGGATTACATGTGAGCTGTTGAAAGCTGGAATGAGATATTGGGATTCAGAGCTTACAAGTCTAGAAAGGAAAATCTTGGGTCCTGTTGACAACTGTTCTGTGCATCCTGAATATTAAGCTTGTTTTTTATCCAAATACGACGAGGTTATTGGAGCCAATAGCTCGTGGAGTAATTAGGAGTCTGAAATGCCATTATTGTAACCTCATATTATTGAAAAGAAAGTGCAGCATTATTCTACTGCACTGATGGATGAGATAATATGCATTACCAAAGTTTTGTGCTAGTAACGACCTCCACTACAGAGAGAGCGAATGAACTAAGAACTAGCTGTGTAGTGTTTTTTTTTCACTGGACATGTAGATACTTGATTCTGTGCTACTTCTGCAGTCAAGGTTATGTTACAGACTTGGCTTTGCTCTGCTCAGGCTGTGCAGTATCCAGTTGGCAGTATAATTCAATTATTATGAGTTGTTTATTATTTTGTCCTGCATTTAGTATTAATGTATATTATGGTTCAGTACCTGTTTTCTACTGTACAATGTGTATTTATTTGATCTGTATGTGCTAACACAGTTCATTGAGTGAAAATACAATTCATGGCAAGATTTCCTGAAGTAAAAGTTCCAGACCACTAGAAGTGTTCAGTCTAAGAAACCTAAAAGACAGCGTAGGCTTCTTGCCGAAGAAACAAATATTAGATGACAGTGTTCATCATTTGGAGACTTCCCTTAAAAATCCTTAGGCATCTTTCACAACAGGCAAGCATTTCTTATCGCCCTGTGTAAAGAGCTGCTAAATTGACGTTGAAACCATATAAATAACTGGCACATGTTCATGAACTAAATGATCTTGTAATGAAATGCACATTTTCCGAGTTGATTCTCAGTAATTTATATAGTGGAGACCCATATTCAATATTTTTCTTGGACAAGGCTTGGTTCCACCTTCATGGCTGTGTGTATATAAAATTATTGGAACCCTGTCAAATCTAATTATGTTCATAAAACTTCTCCATGGCGGAAAAAATTGATATATGGCACGCCATGAGCAGAGAGTTATACTGCTGTCTCTTTTTTTCCTTTAAATCTATGGTTCACACCCCTACACATGTGCATATGATTTTGTCCTCATTTTTAGAGTTTTGTGGTTTCCCAACCTCACACCCAGGAGGTTTTCTATGGTAAATTAAACCATAAAGTGTAAAAGACCTCGAAGAATTAAAACAAAATATCTGCCAGGTAATTGGCAGTATTTTTCAGTGTGAGCTATGGTGAGTGATGAGTAGTTTTCTAGAGGTGTCAAAATGTATGGACAATGATGGTGGCCAGGTTCAACACCTCACATAAATTTGCCTTTAAGAGTAGTTTTAAAAATGTTGTAGGGTTGCATACGCACTATCCTATGATAGCTGCAGATGGCAACAAATGCTGGTAACATGAACAGGAGTAGCAGTGCACAGCAGTTCTTAGTTTATTGGTTCTCTCAGTATCAAGAATTTATTTCCACATATTGGTGAAGCTGAGATACCTATTCTGTAGAGATGACTTGCTAAGCAGTCTTGATTTGTCAGTAGTCGGAAGGCTGCAACCGCTGTTTTCCTTGGTCTCTGAGGGATTATATCTGGGTTGGAAAGTAGTGTAATCTATTTTTTATCTTTGGCATTTGTTTCTATTTCTTGTAGGTATGAATGAGAAAATTTTCTAATGATCAAGTGTTTTATTGAGGAATATGCGAAATTGAATTTAGACTTTTGTTTTATTGCTGTGCCTTTCTTTGCAAGTGAGTCTGCAGCTTCGTTCCCCATGACTCCAGGCTTTCATGTAACTGTTTTCTTAACGGGCACCAGTTTTACAATGTGGTAGTTACATCACCCGACTTAAACCCCCATTTTGCAAGGGGGACCACACCTATCGTTGGTCAACGGGTCCATCGGACCTAGCCGGGATGGACTAAATGATCCAGCAGAAATGAATGAAGACCACTTGAAGACCTGTGAAGCATTAAGATCAGAAGAAACTACAATTCAAAAGTATTGGAAAGCACGAATGCTAATGGCTTCATTGCCAGATGCAAGGCACTAGAAAACAACAACAGAATTTATTTCCATCATGTGGGAATCACGTCAACTGAAGATGCTTCTAGTGACAGTGATCTGCTATTATCTGCATTGCTGTGATTCTGTCACTATAACTGTGAAATGTATCCAACAACAGATCTAGTTACAACTGAAGTAAAAAGTGAAGACGAAATTGCAAGTGAAGAGTAAATGCTACGGTGATCATGAAGTGAGGGAGGTAGAGGATGAAAAAATTACCCAAGTGCCTATCCCTACAATGTGTAATGCTTTAGAAGCCATTAGAATTGTGACATGTTTTATGAAGCCAGAAGAAGGAATTCTTAAATTGCAACTGAAATAGTGAATATGTAACATAAAAATGTATTTGTAAATAGGATTCAGCATAGTAAAATGACTATGAAGAAGTTCGTTGAGTACTTGGCAAATTGTTTTAATTATAGTGTTCTTGTGCATGCGCTTAGAAATGAGTATACAGTGCGCAGTGCATTTGTAGATTGGCCAGACCTGCAGTGGCACTGGGCCAAGCAAGCACCGGCAAGCCCTACACCAGAGTTGCACAACTGGCAAGTCATGGGTATGGAGCACTAACTACTGTACTAACGTTAGGCTTACCTGCATCACAATAGATGTGAGCATATTCCCTACCTGGTTTACTTGCAAAAGATCATGTTTACTGATTGCCTGTATTTCTCTTGTGATTTTGTACTCCACTTCGTGGATTTGATGCTTATGCTCTATTCTTTAACATTCCCCATAAATAAAAATTGCATAGAAATGGGTCAGGGGAATGAGGTGGCCGCAATCCTCGAGTGATTATTCTGTCACCATATGTACTTCCCAATTTATACATAGAATTTGCAGCAGTGTGTGCCATAGCTGATCCTGCTGAAACCAGCCACACAGTCTTTCATTTCTTGTTAGTAACAGGAAAAAAAATAGAGTTTATATAAACATGGGCACTACATGCTGTCTCTAGAATTGTAATGTTCACCTGCTTTCAATTTTAATAAGGGAACTGCAGTTTCCTTAAATAATTCTTGTTTTCATATCCAGGAGGTCATTTTTAAGGCAGGAAGTAATTTCAAAGCTGTCTGGGATGAAATACTGTAATCAAATGATGGAACTTAGGTTAGCCTCAAAATTGTGCCAATTTATTCTATTCAACCAACCTTTGAATTTACTTGATCTCACTTTGGGAACTTATTAATACTTATTCCTACATCTGCATTTACATTTGTGGTTTTGAGCATTCAAAAATGCAACACTAGGTGTTTCTGGCAGTTTGGCATGCAAACTCGTGCATACAATGTCCCACAGGTTGCTTGGCCATATGATTATTGCTATTGTGGGCAGCTAGGGATCTGACATTGTGCTGGAAGCTTTGTTTTCTTAAAATTTGCGAGAATGAAGCATCTTACAAGTATGGTGTTTTCAAAGCTGAGTCACTTCATTTTAAGTTACAAGCCCCTTAAGGGAATGAACTGTTGAATGGTCCCTCTATTTATCTTATAGCAGGCTTTGCTGAGTTTAAGGGGTCAGGGGACTGATAATGTTATGCAAATTGCGATAGAGCTCCAACAATTCAGCAACAATAGCAGGTGTAAAATTTACTCTTGAAATAGCAAAGAAAAACAGTCCATAAAACAGCTATTTTGTTTGGGGTAAAAGGTTTTCTGATGTGCAAAAACTTAACGTGGTGTCGAGTCACTCCACATAGAGGCAGTGACCAGCATATGCACTGTGAAGTCCACACTAAGTTCCATAGAATACATACCAGAAGGCAGAACATTTGCCTGGCTTAAGCAGGAGAGTATACGTGTCTTAATTTGTCTTATTTATTTGTTGCAGCTTATCAGCTTCCAAAACTTTATGCAAAGTTACACTATTGCGTGTCATGCGCAATTCACTCCAAAGTAGTTCGCAATAGATCCAAGGCAGATCGACGAATACGGACACCACCAGCTCGCAATTTTCCAAGGGTAAGTAGCAAAGCTTAGATATTCCATTTTGGATCAACCAAGTGTTCATAAACTTTCCCAACACTGACACACTCATTTTTCTTCAATAACCATGAGTCTTAAAATACCGTATATAGCATTCAGGAGTTGGACAAGATCCATTCCTTCTTGGTAGTCCACTCTTTGGCTACAATGGTGTTCATGCACAAATGCTCCGGAACCATTTGATAGTAAGCGATACTCCTGTATATTTGTAACCATGCATGAGATTTCCTACTGTTCAGCATGAACCTAGATCAAGTTGTTCAGAAGACATGACATGGCTGGTGGCTATAGACTCAGAACCTTTGTCAAATTTCTGTGGATCTACTTTCACTTTCAACAAAATCATAGAATGCATTTTTCTGCATAAAAAATTGTCAGACTATAGCTGTACTGTTTGCTCAGGAAAAAGTTAGAAGGCTGGAATTGTTTTGTGCCCTTCACAAGTCAGCCTTCTTGGGGTGTCCCCTCCTACATAGGCCTTTAGTCAAGAGAATAGTACTTTAGACCAGTGGTGTTAGTTGTGGCCCCGAGTGGCAATGCTACAGAGAGAGCCAGTTGCTGTGCCCTGGACATAGCGGGCCAGTCCGTTAGAAACCAGTTCAGTGCAGTTTTCCGTGTGATGCAGGCAGAGCAATGGCGGCGTCCGAGAGAACAGACATGAGTCATTTGGATTCGCATGTTTCGAATGGGAAAACAATTCCTCTGCAAAGTTGTGGTAGTAGTATTCAGTACCTAACATGCAACCAGTATCTTGCATTAAAAAATACAACGTACAAAGTCATTACGAACATATATAAAGTAAATAATACAGCAGTTCACCTGAAGCTATTAGAAGTACAGTGTGAGTCACCTTCATGACAAGTTTACAATTCATGCTCAGATGCACTAATCGAATTCTACCGGAAACTTGACAATAGGCGTTTCCCAAATTTGATTCCCAACCAGCAAAAAGTATGGCTATGTCTGGCAGTACCTACCTTTGTGAACAGGGTTTCTCTATAATGCAGCTCCTGAAAACTCGCCACAGAAACAGACTCTCGGATAGCAATTTGGCATCCAGTCTTAGAATCTGTCTTTGTAAGCCAAATTTTGAAAAGCGTGTGAATTGAAAAATATGCCAAGTGACTGATTCTACAAATGTGTAACATGTGGTATTTTACTCAGGTTTTCAGTAAGATTGTCTTAAATTCATTATGCAAACGCTTAACACTAAAATACGTATCTTTAAGGACAGTAGTTTTCAAACAACTTGCATGTAGTCCTTTAATTTTGGAGGAAACCGCTAACCCCTGTTACTAATAATGTTTCATGTTATTTCACTTATTTGAAGATAATACAAGTAAATATTCTGTTATGTTTAATCAAAATAGCTAAGAATATTCATTTAAGGTATAACAGAATTTGAAAGCTGCTATTTACAAGTTTGTATTAAAAGCAGTATTATTAATACCGTGTAATTATTCTCTTATTCATTCATTCAAAATAGATTGACATTTTTACATCTGGGATTGAAAAGTAACAAAAACATCTTTAACCCTTCCCGAGCGGACGTGTTTTATAGCTCTGAGCGGAAGGCAATTTTGCTGAAGTATGAAACTCTAGTTAAAACTATATAAAATGCCCAAATGTACTAAAACACATAGTATACCTTGCTTTTTGTTGAACTGAATCATAATTGTCCTCCAGGAATGAAGTTTTGTTAATCCTCGTAAAAATGTTACAAAAACGGCATAAGTAGCACTTCTCCATTTTGTGCAGCGTAGTTCATACATGTAGGTTTTCACAAATAAACCAGCAGTGCTTCAGGAACTAAATAGTGTCACATTATATTTAATACTTCCATTTGTAATAACGGTAATGATAATAACACATAAAAGTTTTGATAGAAATGTGCAGTTACACCTAGCTAGGCCAGGGTATCTAAAATGTGTATATGATTTTCATAGCGACTTGTTTATCTCAATACTATTGAGTTAATACTATCTCAGTGCTTTTATGTCGGCAATTTCTGGGAGATTCCAAGAAGCAATCCTGGATTTATTCGTTGGTGTTGCCTGTTGTTGTTTCCGTGAATACAAGTCTCCTCAGTAATTTCTATAATTTCATCAAAAAATAGGCCGAAAAATTTTACTGGAAGTGTATTCTCATCAAAATGAGAAGCAAGTTGCACATTGTGCTTTGGGATACTAGATGTAAGGCCAGGGTCAGCATCACTTATGTCACTCTCGCTCTCACTTGCACTTACACACGAATTCACGCATATATCACTCTCATCACTGAGCACAAAATTCTATAACTCACTATCACTTTTGTTCAACAATTCTACAATTTCTTGCTCCATCAACCCTTTCTTTCCCGCCATTCTGTCAAAAAACTCTCGCTTACTGGATGCAGTCACCGCACTGTTTATTCCTACACTACTGAAAACTACGACAGAAATTATTAAATATGGAAAATCGGTGATGAACTGACCACAAACATCTGAAAGAACATTTCCTGCCATCTATTGGCAGTATACATGAATTATTTGAGCGAGAGGAGCTGATCACAATAGCTCTATGACTCCAAACCCATATATGGGTTTTTGCTCGTCAGGGTCCGGACAGGTCACCCATATATGGGTTTTTGCTCGCAAAGGGTTAAGAGGTATAAAGTGCATAAGTAGTGTACTTTCCAGTTTGAGAAACCTAACCCAAGAGCTAGGGTAGGTTTAATGGTACCTATAATTCAGCCTAATCATCAGAAGGTTGCAACTATTTTAATCAACTTTAATAACTACGTCAAGTAGTTTTCTATTTATGCGTGAGATGTACTGTTCCCCTTCGTAGATCCAACTTGTATCTGTGCTATGTATCCTTGTAGGCAATTTTGAAGGGAAAAAATTCATAAGGTGTACGCACTCCAAGAAAGGTTTTATTTGTGGACGCGACCAGCTTGCAAGTAAACAGGTGTCAATTGATAAAGCTTCTAGTGTTGTGTATTACGTCATGTTTGCCCCGCTGCATATAGCTGTTGCACACAGTTGAGCCCCGAAGTGCCTGTGATCTTGACACCACTGCTTTAGACTATGGTATTTAAAGAAAACATAGTACCTTATGGCTCAGTGTTCACTGTTGTGGAGTTCACTATTGTCATCTCATACAGTGGACTTATCCCTTTGCGGTCGAAGTCCTAGGAAGAAATTTCCGCAGCCAGGGTGGAGCTTTAAATTTGCTACTAGAGTTCTGCAGATGGGACCAAAACTTCATGCAAAAGTGGCCTGTTACTGTACTTCCCTACACTGCAGATGATTATCGAACATAGCTGGGCTAAATGGAGAATTGTTTGCACTGGAACAGTTTGTGGTGCTTGCACTATCCACTAATATGGAGATTTTTTAATTGTTTTAAGTTTGTAAACACTTCAGATCAAGATAAGGTATCCATGCCATAAAAAAACACATACCAATGAAATAGCGTTCGGCCATAAATAGTAATGTACATAAAATGCAAACAGACACACGAACACTATGTACACATATACACATCACACACTTCTCATTATGACAGAACAATTACTTTTTATAATTGACAAACATGTGATAGTGCTCGAAACATTCGGTGATACACATGGCCGGTTTATTTGCACATGTGTTGAAGTAGAAATACGTTTTTCTCACCCCCTTGACTTCTCGATTGCTGCAGGCAATACAGTCTGTTTTTTCCCACACAGTGGTATATAAAATGTGGTGCATTGTTTAGCCTTTCCTCTCTCTCTCATCCATACTAGGGTGTGGTCTTGGCCTTGGGTTTATGCCTTTCACCAAACTCTTGCAAGTGACCTGTATTTTACATGTGACAAGGGATGGGTGCTTGCCTGGGAATTTTGAACCTTGTACAAAATGTACGAGTTTACTGTTGCTACTTTCAGGCACCAGAAAACTAATTTGCACCACCACTTCGATTTTCGCATAAAAACATATGTTGCACAATAATGGTAACTGCGATCCACGCCTCCCATGTGTTTGGTATAATCAAGTACACACAGCGGTTAATCTACATCTTTCCTTGTTCCTCTCTTCAAAATTGTTGTAGTTTTCTGCATAGAGGTATCATGAAATGTAGAAATCAAGACTACCCTTTTGCCTTTCCACCCCATAACCAACACGTTGCCATTCCTGTGCCGTTTCGCCACATTTTAGTTTTTTCAAAACTCCCTGCTTCACAGGTTTTGGGTTGCCTACCCTACCAGCAATTATGGTGCCCATTGGTGTGGCATTCACGCCTGTCTAACTCCTGTGCTAAATCTACACTACTATAATAGCGATCTGTAAATAAATTATTGCCACTAACTCCAAAAGCACAAAGTCCAAGGCAATCTATCAGAGATAGTACAATTCTTGTACTGAATTGCTTTTCAGGATACGGTAAATTACAAAATTGTCCTGTGTACTTTCCATAGTAGGGAATAAGACTGTGAATATAGCCAGTATCGCTATCTGCCGAAACAAAAATCTTGTGGGTTTTTTAGGATTATGTTTTAAAATTTATTTTTCCTTTGAATACCACAGTTGATTCATCTGCAGCAATATTTTTGCCTGGTAAAAAGTGTTCTTGAAATTTTCTTTCCAGAAATTCAATTACACCATGAAACTTTTTGGTTCTTCTAAGCGATGGAGCAGTGATATTCTGTGAATCATCCCCTAAATGTAGCATACAAAAAATCTGCATAAATCTGTCCCAAGGCATAACATCACGGAAAAACTTTATTTCAGTTGTCCTATCAGTGGACCAGTAATCCTTTAGTTCCGGAAGTGAAACAAGCCCCATGTTCAATATTATCCCCAAAAACCCTTTCATTTCTACTACAGACACATCAGCCCAAGTTTTCCAAAGAGAGCATGGGGACAATTGTAACGCAGCAATTTTTTCTCTTGCATATCTGTTTCCTTAGCAATTTGAGATATTAGCTCATCAGTAAAAAATAAGCTGAAGTATTCAATTGGTTCAGCATCAATAGCTCATCAGTAAAAAATAAGCTGAAGTATTCAATTGGTTCAGCATCAAAGGCAAGATTCAGTTTTGGACCTACATTCTTGGAAAAAGTATATTCTTTGGGTTTCTGGTCAGTTTTGCCTATCAATTTCCATGTATCAACACACGCAACATTCGCAGCACTTGTGTTGCTTTCACTCTCACTTACGGACTCCTCAGCACCGGACAGCTCCACATCTTTCTCCTCTTCAAATTCATTGTCCACATCGTCATCACTTACTGCATCCAACTTAGATTGAATCATTAACCTTAATTCTTCCACATCTTCATCGCACAACACATCAAACTTTCATTTCTTAATCCCAGGAGGACCTGGTTTATACGTGCTCGAAGCCATTGCAAAATACTGTGCAACTGAGACAGAAACATTTCCTCTGTATGTTGAAATAATTTCCGAACAGATGGCAGTATAGGCTGGGTAAAGCTTCCACGAACACTATGATGCCTGTAACATGCTGCCAGAAGCGTTACTTCTTGTAATTAAGACGAGAAAATGTGAAGAGCTTTGCTGTTGATCATGTGTCGACATACGACTGCACAGGCATTGCTGTTGTCGATCATATATCGACATACGACCACAAATGGTTAATCAGTGACAAAATGGATATGCTGCAACAGTGTTCCTTTTTTCTGCACCTACTCCTAGAGACATTTTACCATTCATGCCTGTACCCCTAGCCCTAGAGTTACCCTTAATTCAAATTATACATAATCATATCTAAAATAGATTTAAAATCTTAAATTTTTTAAATATTACAGAAAGGAGGATTATGCTATAAATCAATAAAATAAATACAGAACTGTGTTACAGATAACACATACACAAAAAGTATATGAATTTGTGTATGCTTTCTGACCTGCTGATGAGATTATTGAGCTTTTTCTGGACACCAGCTGTTATGTTTGTGGCTGAATTTTCGTTGGTGCAAGTAGTTATGTTTATTTTTGATTCAATCATTTCATTTTGATTGCTGTGAATGCAGGGAAACTCTGCTCACACACACACATAATTATACGGGAATGAAAGGCATCTAATGGCTGTGTCATTACGTTTTGCGTACTCTTTGCGTGCATATCAACAGAACAAATGGACATGTTTTTGATCTTTATTTTCAGTGAATTTCAACAGACATTTCCATTTCCAGAGTACGTTCCTTTAATTTTGTGGGAAGATCAGAAAAATACATGTTGGTAGTGTATTGTCTCAATTTCTGTAAAGCATTTTAAAAACAGTAACCTGAGATTTTGTAGGTGGAATTTATTTCCAAAATTCCATCAGGAGTACTAACTGGTAGAGTAAGCAAACTGGATAGTTGGACAGAGAGCATTTCAAATATTTGTGGCTGAAATATTTTTTGCTATTTGCGATCATTCATTAAACCTGTAGTGACTATGCATATTTTAAAGTATAGCATTACTTTGTGTTATTTGTGAAAGTATGATACTGACTGTATGTGTATTTTAAATTTTGTATACCCCATAAGAATTCTTTGTGTACTCCAGGTTGAATAAAGTTTGTGCTACATTATCTACAATGCGTATACATTTTTACATATTATAGGCTTATCTCATGAGAAAATGTGAAGCACTCGTTCCTACTGTAGAAATTAATGTATGCCTTGAGCTATGGACATTGCCAGAGTAGTAAAGCAGTCCTTCCAAAGGTGTTTCTCCAGGGCGTCTGACACACTTTAAGTGTGGCTCAGCGGTGGTCATGGGCATTGTAATAAAAATTTTGAGCAAGGTTGCCACTTCAGAAAATGAACTTTGCTAGCTATAAGAGTGTGTTGCAACAATTGCACAGCCCAGTCAATATTGAGTCAGGTCTTGCATTTAGAGTGCTGAGTTATGTCTTAACATTTTCTTGCAGTGTTGTATGCGACCACAGCAGTATGAAGTTCATGCTTGGGAAACTGATGTAAAAAACTCAGTGAATTTAGTTTCACGGGTCTGCTGTGTCAAGATGACTCATGAATTGAAAATAGTATCTAGCTTCCTCATGAATGGGAGGGCACCCTTCATGGCTTCCATTTTCAGAAACTCCGTCTGACATTTGTGGATTGATTCAGATGAAACCCACTCACACTCTCTCACACACAATGATCCAGTGCCAAGTAGGTTTCAACTTCATTATTAGAGCAGGAAAATTGACTTAAAACAGAAAATATTGTGATGAAGGGGCATCTCGCTTCTCCAATAAAGTAGAGAAGCCTTTACATGGTAAATTGAATAATATTCCATGTACATGAATATCTGAGCATCAAATCAAAAAGCTTAGGTGTGCAACAAAGGGGAGAGGAAAAACTGACATCTTAAGCTTACCAGCACTTCTTAATGCTCTTTTTACCTAACTGTTTAAATGCCACTTTCCGAAATACTGTATGAACAAAATTATTTTTTTAATACTGTATTTGTAATTATTTATGACAGTGCATTTTGAACCAGTTACACTGAAAGTATTATCATAAGCATTAAGAAAAAATGGCAGAAAACTATATTATAATAAATTTAAATGCTATTAGAGAAGCAGTTCTATACTTTGCATTGTGAAATTTCCTCTTTTTTAGTGGGTCTTCTTATATTGTTTGGTTACTTCCATGAACACCTATGCATCAGTTTCTTTCAACGAACACAGCTGTGTCCATTTCGACAATGCCATTTCTTCCTTTAGACGGTGAAATTCATTCTGATCTCCACTACAGAATGCTGACTTGTCTATAACCTAAATGCAACTCAGCCTCATTTCTCCATTCACTCCTGAATCTCCTTTAAAACATTAAATGATGTACACTCAAATGTAATATCCTATTCCATTAGAAGTATGAAATGTTCAGAGAGATTGCAGAAAGTTCATTGGGTTTGTATCTTCATTGCTGTAGCTGAAGGATAATTCAAGAAAAGAGGGCTTAATGCCTCTTAGATTTTGTAAGACCTAACATGAAAGCCAACATAAGTCCTTTTAGTATCCTTTGCAAGATTTTACTACATATATATGGCAGTGTTACAATGAATTCATTTTAATGACATGACACAAGCTATTTACTTCAGTTTTATTTCTTTGCCTCTGCTTTCTGCATTTTTATTCTCATTGTTGCACCTCTACTGTTGCCTGTAATGATTATTTCCTCTTAATGCTGTGATACTTATGCAAGCGTACTATGATGCTGGCCTACTGATCCCAAGGTTGCGGGTTCAAATCCAGTCCAGACCGATGGTTTTTAAGTGTGCTTAAAAACGACAGCTCCATGTCAGATTTACTGGCATGTAAAGGAACTCCTGCAGGACAAAATTCCGGCACACCTGCGACGCTGATGTGAATTCTGCCAATTGACAGTGTCGTTAAACAATAAAATTAAGTCTACTGTGAGGTCACTAGATAAGTATTGAGAAATAAAATATTGCCCACCCTTAGAGATAACATTGTAGCTGGGTCTAAAATAGCTGACTTGGTATTCCAATGGCAGCAGGCAGAGATTTGTTGCATCATTCATTTTATGTTTAAAGCCTGGAAAGTGTGAACATTCTCACAAGTGCAATGGAGATTAAAGGAACACATTTTTGTGCAATGATTTTGTATGATCTCAAATGTAGCTTAAATGAAAGCTGCTTGAACCTTTAAGGGAGTTTTTCGGGGATCTTTCTCCGTCATGTATTGCTGTGTTCTGTTGGTTTGGAGAATTTTAAGAGGGCAGCAATCTCTTATAGATGAAGAGGAGTGCCAGGCCAATAACAGTAGGAACTGAACAAAATCTAGGACTTTGATATGATATTAAGGATTGGTTCATTGTGTCAACTATCCTTCATGAGCACCTTTGTGTAAGAAAAACTTTATCATGGATGTCCATAACTTCTCTAAAGTACAGGAACTTCAAAGGGTATAATGGTGTTAAGAAACACTAAAGATTTAACTGTGGGATGTCTCGCCATGTTTTAGATGTTTTGGGTGACAATACATTGATATATCAATTTGACTGTGAAACAGAACTCCAGCCCCCTCATTGGGTTGTTCTCAGATGACCACCCACCTGTCAAGGTCAACACATCGAGTGCAGGGACAAAAATGTTTGGTGGTTTCCTTCTCTACAAGTGATCATGTGGCAACCATTGGCTTGAAAATCAGAACTTTACTGTAAAATGATGCATAGTAATTTGCCCACCCCCTCCCTGCCCCCTAAGTGTTTCAGAAGATAAGAGAAAGCTGTCCAAGGATGCAACTAAGGGGCTGGAAAGAACAGGCAAAATTGTTGCCTTATCCACTGTATAATCCTGACCCAGCACAATGCTATTTATTCTGTTCCCTACTCTGAAGAATTGACTTTTGAGGTCACTAATTTTGCAGACCTAAAGTACTAGTTTCAGCATATGTGGAGGAATTGTCTGCAGTGCCAGAAATTGTGATGTAAATGCTTCCAAAAGTGGTTCCAGAGGATGGAATGTTGCATACTCTCTGAAACTGGGATAAACAAAACGTTTCTATGAACTGATTTTTTGTCACAATACTTACCTAGTGACTCTTGTAATAATTCCTTGACAGAGCTCCTTTTCTCAGACCTTCAAGTAAAGATTAATTTTCTTCATTTATCATGACATACTAGTGCTAACATCATCCAAGAAAGGGATACGACACAATATGCACATTTCTAGTTTCACAGAACACACACCAGTCGATGCATTTATGAAGTGTCATAAGTAATAATTTGCTTCAATTAAGTAGTGTGTTTTGTTTAATTTATCTCCGTGAGCTAAATGCTTTCTGAACCAAGTGCTGTATTTCAAAGCCATTTTACAATAGCAAAGAGTGCTTTTTGAAATTAATCTAGTGCACAGATATATTTGCATTATGGAAATGCATTTCATCTGTATGTGCACTTAGTGCGTTTTGTTCTGAAGCACCTCATTTGGTTAAAGTACAGACCATGATTACTTACTGTCTTGATTGCTTCAAAATGTGCAGTAAACAACGGCAGCATTTAACCATTTATCCTTTGGTTAGAACAGGCTGTGGTGACAAAGCTAAATGTGGCAGTATCTCTGAATGCAGCAATGTGAGCACAACCTGAACAATGGATTTAAAGAAAACCTTTAGTATGAAAATGTGGGGTTGTGCACTAGTTAAACCTAACGAGAAGTATATAACACACACATTTTATGCATTTATCTATTTATTTACCTTTGTGGAGGTTATCAAGGAGATTGCATCATACTTGAGCCATATGGTTTCTCATGATTCAGTACATGGGCTAAATGTCACCTGCTTCATATTAGGATAAAATACCTTCATGTCTGGGGCAGCATCAGTCAACAAGAAATTCAGTGAAAATTTTCTGAAGCAAGCTAAGAGAACTACAGCAGAAAGCTTCAAAGAACCTGCATCTACTGCTGCAGCCTGAATCATAACTGTGACGTGATGTTATGAACGTATAAATGCTGTATAAATAACAGCTCCATATTAAGAGTTTGGTTATATGAATAGTGTTGTTTAAACCTGAAGTTCAGAATCCTGAAATACTAGAATGTGAATGAAGGTATAGGGCAAAGTCTTAAGAGGTGCATCTATTGGCCGAAGTATAACTGCGACATGACACAGGATAAGATCATTTTACTTCTGTAAATAGTGTTGTAAACTTATGTCTGCAATGCATGTTTTGTTTCTGTGCTTTGTAAATTTCATGTTGCAAACTTATTACACATACCTGGATGAGGAAAAGTTGTCAGGTATATTAAAAATGACTGTTATGAATCCAGTGACTTAAGAAAATTAGTTATGAGTAGTTAAACTTTTAGTAGCAGTTAGTTTAGAAGTTAAGGTAAATCAGACTCTATGTTGCCTTTAAGGAGTTGCCTGAATATTTAGAAACTTAAAATATAAGTTTGTCTTGTAGTAACAGCTGTTTTTTTTTTCTTTTACTTTTCCAGGACATGATGCGCCAAGGTGGTCAGCCAGTACGAAAGTGATTTTAATTGGGTGATGTGTAAGGAGAATTATACCTCCAGAAGTGAAATTTTAATAAAGATTTTAAAAACATAGTTGTATCATTTGTGTTTTTAACACAGGCATGGGCGTTGGCAGACATTTTTTTTTTCAGTGGGGGGTGCATGTTTGAAGTATGCAAACAAACGATATTAATTCATTATTCTGTTGTCCAAAACTAAAGGATAAGAGTTATACTACATGTTACAGATAACTTTATTAATAAAAATTGTCATGACTGCAGGAACCCCCCTTCCCTTTTGCGATGCCCACGTTCTCTACAAGTGCATCAACATTCTTCTTTGGTATATTGACTCATTTGAACGTAAACCTTGGATGGTCTGTTCATAAACATAACTCCCCATTTCAGTGGAAATATGAGTGATATAGAGGAATGGCGAGGAATTCATTAGGTTTGGCTGTAATCGAATCGCTATTGTCAGTAGAGGATAATGCAAGAAAAAGAAGACTTAATACTTTCGCAATTTTGTTAAGGCTTGCATGAAAGACATCTTAGTATCCTTTGCAGATATTCCACTGCATTTATTTGCATTAAAGTAACTCAAGTACTTTGACATGACTGAAGTAATGGAAAGTCTTCTAGTGAAATGATGGAAAATCTAAAAACAGTGAAATACACATTCTTGGAGGGGGCTGCTTGGGATTGTATCTCTCCCCTTACTCATTAATCTTGCAAGAGATGTTTCTGTAACTGTGTCAAAGATGCTGGCGGGGGGGGGGGGGGGGGGGGGGAGCATTCCAAGCACCTGAGAAAGTTATGTAATGAGAAAATTCCCCCTGTCGGTATGGGTGGCTCAGTGGGTTAGATGCTGGTCTGCTGATCCCAAGGTCACAGGTTTAAATCTGGCCCAGACCGATGGCTTTTAAGTGTGCTTAAAAACAAGAGCTCCATGTCAGTAGGTTTACTGCGAGGCTGGCGTGAATATCAGGCTCTGGCCCGGGCCGATCAGCTGATAGCCGGGAACCGGGTATGCTAACAAACATGGCTACCAGTGTGGAATGTTATGGGGCAACACGTGTTAGTTTTGTTTAATTGAAAGTGAATTAGTGGCGATATATGTTGTTTCAGTGATTGTGTTTATTTGTAAATATTGTAAATTAATCAAAATTAATTTTTCAGTAGTTTTCTTGTTGTAGTACGAGAATTATAACAGATGTTCTTCGCTGCAATTTTTAACGGTTTCTTTTGAGCAACTGAACAGTTTTTCGCCTGGTTTTCGTAAGTTCTACTTGTTATAGTTTAACTATTAAACTAAAATGATTATTTTAATTTATAGTGTGTAATTTTAAGTGATTTAAGAAATGGTTAATTCTTCAGTGAAGTTATTCAAGAATCCATAACCTATATTGTAACATGGTGATACCGGTACTGAAAGGTATGTAATTCTACTTTTGTTTTAGATGTAGAATTGAACAATATGGGTCAACGTTGTAGTGTGTGTCGATGTAAAACTAGTTAGGACAGTTTATATATATGCATATAAATGAAACACTTTGAAAGGACAAATCTACACCCAAAAACTCTTGAACTAAAGATGGTATGGGTTGGTTTTTGTTAAACCATTCTGGCAACATTTAAATGCAATGAATGTTAACAAAACATTTACCAAGTTAATCAATAAATTTAGAAAACAGGCAGTAGCTAGGTATTTACATTTTTCCCACCTTCATCAAAAAGGGAAAACTGTTATACTTGGGTCAAATTTTGTCCTCTGTCTTTACTCACACATGATGGAATTATGTAGGCAACGACACCTAGGTTAATGTGTACCTATATGAACAGGATGACAGAGTCCTGTGTTATCAGAGGCAGCATCCACACCTGCCATCAATAATAATATGCAACCCTAACCTAACTTTATAACATATCTCAACTCTTTCTCCACTTTTACAAATTCACACAGGTATCACAGCTTAGCCTATTGTTGATAATTGCTATTTATGTGCAAATTTGCCAAACCAGCATGGTAAATGTTGATAGACTGAGTTTAATTAGTATTTTGCTTCAATTTCTGGGATGCCTATCTAAAGGACAAATCCACACCCAAAAACTTCTTGGTATGGTCACCGTATGGGTTTTGTTAAACCCAAAAACAGTAAACTTTGTAAATATTTATAATTGTAAGTTAATGTTAATTGTAGCCTGTAAGCCAGGTCCTTTGTACAGGCACCAGGCCAAACTTTCAATAAACAAAACTGAAACTGAGAAAACTATATGCCCCGCTGATACTAAGTTAACATTTATAGATTCCATCATTAATAAATATTATGTAAGGTAAGTGGATACATTGGTAAGTATTTTATACAAGTGATATTGAAAAATAAGTCTTCCAGCTTCTCCGGGGTAGGCAACATATCAATATTACAATTATTTTGATATGATTGACTAGTTATAATATATTGATTAGTCACAATGGGCCATTAAAAATCAAAATATTGAGGATGGAATATTTCCATTTACATGTATATATTCAGTTTCAATGGAATTAAGTTTGGCAATAACCATGTGCCTCATGTTTAAAATTTGATGATAACAGCAACTATTGAGATAGGTAGTTAATCTTTATTATATTGATATGTGATTTATTATTTATGTAATGCATTATAATATTGTGTAGGTATTTTTGTTACGTGTTTTTATTTTCAATAATGAGTGACAATTCAATGCATATCACTTCCTTATGCTGTTCCTCCAAACGGGGGAAGTCATAATCACGTTTGGCTTCGGTCGGTTCCCTTCGATCAGCTGTTCCAAAGATGACGCAATCGGGCCGTAGCCTGTATTTCGCGCGAGCCTTGGTTTACTGGCATGTAAAAACTCCTATGGGACGAAATTCCAGTACACTGAGGATGCTGATATGATCCTCGTACTTGACAGAATCATTAAACAAAATAATTCTCCCCACTCTGCATAGATACTATGGATAAAAGATAAGTCCATATGCGTTAATGCTTTGGGAAATTTCTGCAATAATTCTCAAAGAATTTTGGAACCATTTAAAATATTGAGACTGGCAGTAATAAAATTAAGTGAATGTGGTGAACATAGTGTTACGGTCTTCCTGGTTGGACACAGAAAATTTCCCATAAATAAAAAAAAATCTGAGATTTACCAAACTTTACATCCCATTACTAGAGATCATTTGATGTTAGGCCTATGCCAAGGTAGACAGGTAATGATGCCTGCCGCACTAATTATGTTTTACTTCTGTGCTTGGTTTCTTACATTTTCACTATCTTTCTGGTCGCCCTATTGTTGCATGCAGGAATTATTTCCTTTTCCATGCTGTAATATTTAGCAAATCTACTATTAGTGCTTCCTTTTTAGGTCTACCTATCTCAGACTTTCAAAGTAAAGAGATACATTTTCTTGTTAATTTACTCATTTAGCGTGACTTAATATTGCTAACAAGCATGAGCGTCTGTAGACTTCACAGGGGGGCAGCATGTTTGAGGTTTGCGGTCAAACCATAATATTATTCGGTTGATTCGGTTGTCAAAATTTGTAGTATTTGTTTTGGATAACTATATTAATTTGTGCTAAATAAGAGTTCACATCAAAATTAAAACAATAGTCTAATACTCAGTAATTTACTGCACATCAAATTCATTAATTTCCAGATTAGGGGTGACACCCATGTATATTAGTGACATACATAAACTTCTAAAGAAATATGGCAATGTTTGAAACGAAGAGACAATTCAATAATTACCCAGGATATCTGCATTTAGGAGACTTCACCATGAACCCAGCAAGGATAAGGAGACACTGAGTATGTTACAAAGCAGATGTGACTGAATACATGCAAATGTGGGGTTCCACTGCTGTATTTCATACAGAACACTTGGCTCACATCTTCTACATCTGCTGTTAACCCGGGAGACGGCATAGGATATGATTAGAAGTTAATAACGTACATCTGGTGCTCCTGATGCATGGCATGGTCCAAAAATGTTCCTGATTGCTCACGTTTTCATACATCACGGACCTCCATTATAACCTCTTCAACCTGCATATGATAGCCCTTACCAGATAAAAAGGACTGAAAAGTTCCTTGAAGTAAGAGCACCTGAAAACGAGGATCTCCCTACTTTTACCAAAACTTCAGTTGCCAACACTGAACAGGATAGCCACGTTGATACAACAGGTCCAGATACTAGGTTCATGTCACTACACGTTTCTTAGAGACTCGCTATACACTGGGGAGAGGGTGTGTGTGTAAAGTGGAATCTAACCTATTAACATGCATCAAGCATCGAATGCGAATAGTTCACCTATAAACATTACATCAAGAAACACATGTGAATGGTTCACCTATAAACATGCATCAAGAAACGAACGGAAATAGTTCACCTATAAACATGCATCAAGAAATGAATGCAAATAGTTCACCTATAAACATGCATCAAGAACTGGATGCAAATAGTTTACCTATAAACACTCCATCAAAGGGAGGTTGTAAGCTCTGTGCTTGCAATATTAATTTTAAGAAGTTGTAACTCCACTTTTCAGAGAAACTACTCACTCTGGAAGTATGAAATTTTGTACACACACAAATCAATGCTTTTTTAAACATACTTTTAATATCGCAGATACTATTTCCATGCTTTTTTTAACAAATTTAACGAGTATATAATTTTTTTATTCATATCCATGCTTGGACAGTTAAATTTATTTTAAAGAACTTCTGTCAAGTTTTTAGGGGTTAAAAACTAGATTATGATAAAATCTGTTAAAATTGCAGAATCAGCAAAAGAAAAAATTGATATTTTTGACCCATACCAGATTACATCCTCCCCTTAAGAAACGAGTGAATAGTTCACCTATAAGGAATACATCAAGAAGCGAGTGTAAATAGAATGCACACTGACCATGTTCTGTCTTACTTTTTCTTTTTTTTTTTTTTTTTTTTGCAGTGGTACCATACTGGCACAATCAAAGAATTGCTTTTGCTACTATAAAAAGAAAGATCCTGTGTAAAAACCAAGAGTTACAAAAAAGCAAATTTCATGCCAAGTAGATGTTTTACTGGTGACTCCAGTGTGATTTGAAGGTCCATCTCTTGCCCAAATATGGAAATAGAACGTTAACCTCACACTCAACAGATGTGATTTGAACAAGATGCCTTCTGATATCCGGTTGTATACGAGTTTATATCCGGTTCAGCCCCTGGAAGCTTTATAGTCTGTTGTGACTCTCTTAGCGCTCTTCAGGTGCTGCAACGCTTTGTCGGCAGCTCGGCATTGCTTATTAAAATTCAGACACTCGTATCTCAGTTGCTTTCACGCGGATACCAGCTCGGTTTTACCTGGGCCCCAGGTCACGTGGGAATTTCCGGCAACGAGGAGGTGGATGGGGCCGCCAAATCCGCATGTCGCCTGCCGGAATTCTCAACCCGTATTGTGCCTTATACAGATGTGCGACGGTACTTCCGTCGACATCTTCTAGCTGTATGGCAGCAGCCATGGGAAAAGTTGACTGGCACTCAGTTACGGACGATTAAGGATAGTGTACAGCCCTGGGTGACGTCCTGTAGGGATTCCAGGCGGAAAGAAGTTATTCTCATACGCCTGAGGATAGGTCACTCGCAGACACTTCCTGCGTGGGGACGAAGAGCCGGTATGCCCGAGGTGCGCGTCCAACTTTCTGTGGCTCATGCCCTCGTAGATTGTCCGCAATACGATCGTGAGCGCTAGTCCATTGGCCTGGGGCGAACAATTGGTTCCATTTTGGGCGACGATCCAGATTCTGTCTCTAAGGTGCTGCGTTTCATTGCCCATATTGGGTTCGCTTAACAAGTCTGACTTGTATTCACATTTTACGCAGTTTTTTGCTTTTCAGATTTCCTTTATGGTATTTTAAAGTACTTCGTTTTTTATGAAGTCTGACTTGTTGATTCATTTTACAGTTTCAGACATAAGTTTTTTAAATCTAGCGATTTTTACGACTCTCAGTTATTTTACCTTTCTTCTCCTGGACATTTTCTTTTCATTGTCTAGCATTTTAGTCTTATTTTAATACTCGGTGTTTTAACCTTTCACTTGAGTTTTAGTTCTTGTTTTACTACGGGCCCAAATGACCTTGTTGTCGACGGGCCCTTAAATCTAACACTCCACTCCACTCAAAATTGATAATTGTACTCAAGTTGTTTGTAACGGTCTTTTTTCCAAAATATCCAATTGTGGCGAATAGATTTAATAATTTGGTATGTTGATCTATTTCATGGTTCAGCTTCCAGATTTTGTTAGCTACTGCAGATTTATAAATTTGTTTTAACTTAATATACCCCTGATGCTCTTATCCTTATTTTTAAGTTCCTTTTTCTTCTACCAATGTAAATACCATCACTATTTTTGCAACTAATTTGATGAATTCCTGACCATTTTAAATATTCCTTAAAGCTGGTTGTATGTTATAGGTATCTTCTTGAACTTTTTAAACAGAGTAGGATGAAGTGAATTTCTTGTATTTCAAAGTTGAATTGTTACTTAAAGCTGTTTGCAAGCTTTTCTTAAATAAGCTCTTTTTCTTGCAAGGAACTTAATTTAAATAACTCAACTTAAAAGCATATTACTTAGAATAAAAATGTATACAAGAGTTATCAACTGAATGCAGGAGAATCTAACTGCAGATTTTACCAGTGTTTTTAGTGGAATGTTGAATATGTACATGAAAGTATTGTGCAAGGAGGAAAATAAACCAATTGTAATCCAGAATCAAAAAAGTGAGATGACTGCAGAAAGTTCTGTTCATGGAAAAGTGCAAAAAGTTTTAATAACTGCTTATGTTACTCAGTTTTATATTCAGTCAACAGTGATTCTATGGTACTTTCTATTACATGGTACCTTTACTAATGTCAGGTACAAAAATAAATACTGCAGTGTTGAAAAAGGAGCATTGAAAGTGACCTCAGAGGATGACAGATGGCAAACCGAATTGGAGTGACGGAACAACGGAACGCCTATCTATGAAATTCCTACACAGGGAAATGTCTAGGGACTCACTATAGAATTTAATGTCTAGAATGTTCATGAATCTCAAGTTGAAAATTACTGGTTATATAGGAAAGTATTTAGGTCAGGCTGGTATTTCATCAGCCTGTACTTCATACATGTAATGACTGACATTTAGCGTGCAGTTACAACAATGTATCTGAAGAAAAGATTCTTTAAAAAGGAAATCACAAATACTACCAAGATGCTAATGAAAACCAAATGTTAAGCAGCAGCTCAGAAGGATGGAAAGAAGAGTTTGTGTAGATGGAAAAGTGCTGGGCTACCCTGCTAATTTGTGAATCAGGAATCGTAGGGTGTCTAGCTATGACATGTATGACTTCACTGAGAGAGAGAGATTTTGTAGGACAAATCAAGCAGGAAAGGGAGGGGGTGAAATGGGTGACTAAGGTGCTTCCAGATAGTGATGCTAGATACCAAAGTTAGGTCAAATAACTAGCTCAGAGTAGAAATGTCATAATTATGTGCTACTTGTGGATACTGATTATCAAGTAATTAAGAAGTTCTGAACTACTAATACTTGTTAAAGGGATATGCCCACGGGAAACACATACTCTTTACTTCATTACAGAATGTAGGAAGAAACAGCAGTTGCACCTGTCTATTGTAATATCATGGGTTTGGGAACATGATGTGGAGTTGCAGTGTAAAAACCCCAACTTTTTCAGTGTGCAAGTTGAGTTCTTCAATTTCCAAATATGGTACCAGGACAAGTTTCTGCTTTCATTAGCAGAATCGTGAACAGTTCATGTGATCTATAAGGATGCATTTAACTATGATCCCAACTTCTTGGTTTTAGAGAACTTCTAGAAGTTATGGAGAACTTATTGTGCACATGAAGTTTTCTTCCATGTACTTGAGGTGGCACCCCAGAAGCAAGATTTTGCAGATACTCCAGAGCTCCTCCCACTTCAGAGTTCTTAACGTTTTATTGCCTGGTGTGTCTTATAAGATACATTAGCTTTTTTTCCTATTTGTACTAGTTTTAACTTTTTTTTTCTGCTATATTCTTGTCTGTCTGTCACCAATTAAAAATACATATTTGAGACGTTTTGGATTGTAAAAAATTATTTTGTTTACAATTTATATTGTAGTGTGTTTTATATATATATATATATATATATATATATATATATATATATATATATATAAAAGAAAAGAAGCAAAATCCATGCAACTGCAGTCAAATGATACCACGTCATCATCCACGCGTGCCATCACACCGATTATTTTACGTGGGCCCTCCCCGTCCTTTACCACAGGCGCACTTGACTGCGGTTGCCGAGACTCGAACTCAAGATCTCAAGCTTTGAGTGCATGGCCAGTGCACTACGTGTGCCTTAACGATCATGGCTATCCGAGCCAGCAGGCTGAAGGTCTCCCAGACCGTCTAATCTAAACCGGTTTCGAATTAGAGGAAGAACGGCATATGTAGCAAAATAATTCGGGCATGAAAGGGTTAAAATAATTAAATAATCCTGAATGTAAGTATTTAGTGAAGTTTCTGCAGCAGATTCAAAGTCACTCACACAATTTTTATAAAAGGTTTTGTGCTTCTAGTTGCATAAATAAATAAGACATTTTCATTCCTCTGATATTATTTCATTATATTAAGTGATATTCCCACAAGTCTAGATCTGGCATTAACTGTACCAATAGGCTTAGGGCATATTGTGATTTGTCTACTTTAGGCCTGTAGGTTGCACTTAATCACCTATCGTGTTTTTCTTGCAGTATAAAATTGATAAGATGGTTTTATTCCCATTCTCTTGTAGAGATGTCCCAGTGAAAAGATAAATGTATGGCAGAGGTTGATAGCTTGATATTTGTGAGCAATGCTGTTCCAATTGCTATCTGAGAGGTACACCTTATATCCCTCTGTGCTGACTGGAAGGGTGCAGAAGCAGATTAAACTTAAAAGTAGTGGAGACTTAAGGAGAAATATGCAATCTCGTGAGTTGCAAAGTGATGCGGGCAAGTATATTTTTAACTGTGTTAAATCAAGTCGAGTACTAACACAGAACTCCAACTCTCATTACCCAAGCCAAGATAAGAGCAGCTAGGTAATTAGGGCAACAGCAGTGAAGATAAATTAGTTTTAAAAAAACTAAAAAATGACACGCTTTTATAACAAACTGAACTAAAAGGCAAAAAATAATTTTAACCCTTTCATGCCTGAATTATTTTGCTACATATGCCGTTTTTAGCAATCTAAAGCCAACTAGTTCATTATATTTAAAAATGTTGTAATACGTTTAAAACACTCATTTATATTAACAAAATAATACATTTTATTGTAAAAATGCGTGGGGTGCTTTATAGATATTTTTGTCATATCTTTACTTTTATGAACTGTTTAACTAGTTAACTAAATGCACTATTTATAACATTTGATGACAATAAAGTTTATTATTTTGTTAATATAAATTAGTTTTTATTTTAAATGTATTACAAAATTTTGAAATATAATGAACTAGTTGACTTTATATCGCTATATAATACTCTTCATACTTAAAAATTATTTGCTGCCTTTTAGAGAGGTTTGTTATAAAAGCGTGTCTTTTTAGTTTTTTGAAACTATGATTTATTTTTAGTCTCAAATTTTTCTATTCAAATCTTTTTCAAAATTGTTGATTTCAAATCTTTAAAATTTCTGAATTCAAAATTTCTTCCAAATCTTTTTTGAAAATTTTCAAACCACCTTTTTTGAAACAGTATTAAATTACAATTACTGCTTTAGCTACACTATCAGCTGTTGTAGACCTCCTGGCCCTGGGTAAACTTCGATCCGCAGTCCTCCCGGAATTTCGTGTCCCTCTCAGGTCCTCTCTCCGGGCATCTCTGTCTTGCAATATTTTTAAGCGATTTAATTCCTTTGTCCATAGTGAGTTGTGTCGATTTCTAAGCTATCAGCTGTTGTGGGTTTCTTGACCCTGTGTGAACTTCAGTCCACGATATTTCCCCTGGGTCTCGTGTTCCTTTCAGGTCCTCTCTCTCTCTCTCTGGGCACCTACGTCATCCAATATATAAATATGTATTTAATTAAGGCAATTTTCAGGGTGCATGTACAAATGTGCCTTAGCGACGTCTAAAATGTCAGTTGTACCATTTTCTATCAATTAATCTGTCATTCTTTATCCTGAAGATCCTGGGCAGGACATCAGGACAAAGTCATGATATTGCATTCTCATCGGTCCTTAACATGTGTTCAAATTTTCAAGTCAACTCAAAAGATTGTTACATTGATGAATTTATGTAAATTATTTTATCCTGATGATCCTGGTCAGGACATTAAGACAAAGTCATGATATTATATTGCCATTGGTCCTCGACACGTGTGCAAATTTTGAAGTCAGACGACTCGAAGTTGGTGAAAATTGCATTGAAAGATTCCTTTGCATTGATAAATTTAGCTTAGTCATATTTTACCCTGAAGATCCTAGTCTGTACTTTAGGACAGTCATGATATTGCTGTATTGTTTTCGATCCTTGACATGTGTGCAATTTTTCAAGTCAGACGACTATAGGTTGGTGAAAATTACGTTAGTGATAAATTTAATAAATCACCTTTTTTATCTCGATCCTGGTCTGGGCATTAGGACAAAGTTATGATATTGTATTGTCTTCGGTCCTTGACATGTGCACAAAGTCCTAAGTAGGTGAAAATTAGTTGAAAATTCTGTTACATTGATAAATTTAGCTAATTAGTTTTTTATCCTGGTGATCCTGGTCAGAACCATAGGACAAAGCCATGATATTATCGTATTGTCTTCAGTCCTTGACACGTAAGCAAATTTTCAAGTTCATCACACAACTCTAAGTGGGTGAAGATTACGTTGCAAGATTCCGTTACATACAGGTGAAGCTAATATAAAGCGCATAATAAGAAGCAGCAAACTTTGATTCAGCATTCTAGATTTAGTAGCATTTAGGACATTGTCAAAGCTGGATTGAGACTAAGGAAAGTACAAGTTTATGTACTAGAACAGAGAAGATGTGAAGTTAATTTTTGTAAAGTAAACAATCTTATGTGCAATAAGGCTATTCTATGGGAATATTCTAGTTAATTTAAATGGTTAACACATACCACTCTATCTTGTGGCTAAAATTATGGTTTTCCACTTGTCATGATTATGGACAGTAATGATTTAAAAATAAAAATTTCCTATCACATGCTGTTTTCAGAAAGTAGTTGTTTTATCTGTAAAAACACACAATTTTGAAACTTCCAAAAGACAATATTTCACCTAAGGATAAGTATAGGACATTCTTGGTTTTTTAATTTGTATTCATGTTCTGCAGTGTAATTAATGACCAGTATTATGCCAACATGTTGCAGTTCCTCTTTCGTAAGGACGCTGATGACCAAGTAGTTGAACGCCCTTGAACAAATATATCCACCTTCAGACTAACTGCTTTTCCATTACTACAATGTCCTGCTGAAAACATTCCCCATGTTATGTTTTTTCACACAAGAGCCGTGTGTAGGACATGACTGGAAAGGGTAGAGTGAGACTGAAAAATTGAATGCCACGACCGGAATTTGAACCACGGATCTACAGGTTACCGTCCGGTTGCTCTAACCTGTCTCACTCCACCCTTTCCGTTCCCCATGTTGATTTGTATCTCCAAGTTCAGAGGGAACAATCCAAAATGACTATAGAGAAAATGTAACTTTGGTGAAAGATAATTCATTAATTGGAAACATGTTATTCACAATCTCCTTATAGTCATCAGATATGTGATTTCCAAGGAAGTTGGTACACACTTACTTGAACGTATTTCATGCATCTTTCAATTTTACTTAACGAGTTGCTTTAGCTGTAAGACTTGGGGCCAATAAAGGATGAGGTATTCTTTGCTCGGCTGATTTTTGGGGAACTGTCTTCAGCTATACTAAAACTTATTCTCTGTCCAGCACTTTTGTAAACATCATTAATCCCATTTTGATATGCAGGTAGATGACACATCTTCAGGATTTACATATGGCCCATTTTATGAGAAGTAGAACCAGGACTGAAAAATGCAATGCCACAGTCTGAATTTGAACCGCGGTTCTTCTACTTCATGCTCTAACCGCTGAGCTAACATGACAACTGGCCAGTATGGAAATTTCCTAACCGATTTGTATTTTCCCGGTAGGCCACTAGGGAAGCTCACTCTTCAGACAAGCACACCAAGGGCGACTTGTAGTCGTAAGTAGTTTGTACCGAGTTTAATCAGATAACCTGTAAATGGTAACTGTTATTTTATGCCAACCAACTTACCGATGGTTTTAAACACGTAAGTCGTGTGTGGGCTATGTTCGAGAGGTAGAATCAGGACTGAAAAATTCAATACCAAGTTTTTGTTTCGTGCTCTAGCTCTTATTCACTCCGTGACATCTCGGATACGATCTGCCTGTTACCTACATCTCCGAATCCGCGCAAATCTTCACCTACATTTTGCTTTAATAATAAGTAACCAAATGTCCATAATTGAAGAACACTCGCACAAGAAGCAAAACAAATCGAGAATTGCTCCTTATTCTCGACTGTAAATGTAATAATGTGAGCGCGATTCTTAACAAGAGATGTGACCTTGCGTACTCTACTCTGTTCATCAAGAGATTAGAGGAGATGTAAACAAAGCATCGGTTTGTATCACTCCGCGGCCACGTGCACTCGCAATGACGCAACAGTTACCGCTACGCGTAGGTATAATATGCATTTTACACTACTAAAAGGATATATTTACTTGATCTAAATAACACGTAGCACATGGAAATTAACAGCCACTTACATCATCCCTTTCCACAGTAACACTTTTTCATTTCCTGCTCACAAACTCGAAAGCAATCTCCAGAAGCAGCTTGTGGATCTGGAAGATCGGGATCAGAGTTAACTGCCAACAGCACTTTGTTTAAGGTTCATTGTTAACAAAGAACTGGTAAACTTTTCGACGGATTGCAGATCTCACAAATTCGTCGCAAACTACGTCCAACATTTGGCTGGAACGTGGTCGCTTCTGGCCGGGATCTTCACCAACTGATGATTTTTCTTTGCGTGTGCTGTAAATACTTGCAAGTGACACACCGGTAAACTCGGATGTTACTTTCATTACGTCTTCAACAGCAAGTTCGGGATATTTCTCACAGAACTTGTTAAACACGTTCAATATTATTGTCTTTTCACCACTTCGCAACGGTTTCCCCGCTTGTTTTACAGCACTCACTTGTTCCGCAATGTTACTTTTATACTGAATAATGCTCGCGCAGATTGAATTAGGCTGGTTACAGATTCACTTACCTGCGTATTCTTACACTTTAACTATGCTTAGTACACTTAGTTCGTGCTGTAGCAAACATCAAGTGAGATTTCAGATGTCAGTAGCAGTATTTCTTCAAGGGACTATTTAGACAGCGAAAGCGTCAAGAGGGCGCGCTGTGGTCAATACGTCTCCTCTAATCTCTAGATGAATAGAGTATACATGCCTTGGCTGCACAACACCAGCTTCCTCTAGCTCACGACAGATGTTGACTCTAGCTTTGTTTCCAAACATGTTGCAGAGTGGCGCGAATTCAAATCATGTTTCCGAAAGCTTGACTTTTAATGATAGAACGATAATGTACAACAAAATTATATTGAATACCAATTTGACAATTGGTTTGAATAAAATTGCAGGATGAGTGATCCATCTCCCACATCCATTGACGCTACGCCCTTGGTCCGATATTTCGTAATAAGGTGCAAACAGATTTTATACACCTATTACCATTATTATTGTTATTGTTGTGTTTCACAGGTTGACATGTTGCGACTGGGAGGAAATGGTTTTAATGTGTTGAGAAATTAGACCAGAAAATACTATAGTGAAGAGGCAAATCAAAACACACGCAGAAAGTAATAAACCTAATGAAATAATTGAGATCCCAAAGAATTCTAAACAGTAGATTGTGAGAGAGTTAAAGATGAGCGTTGTTGAGAAAAACGTTGGTGCTATTGGACAGTAAAAAGGTTCTTGGAAGCTGGGGTGATCATTTAAACGCACATGCCAAGGAATAAACGCGAACTTCGCAGTGAACAGTAGAGGCATTGGCCTATTTTCACGATCAGGGAAGGCCTACAGAGGGTCACAACTGTTAATTTCTTTAGCTGCAAGAATGACTAATTGGCAGTTACGCGTCGCACAGCACAGCACAGCGCAAGGCAACTATTCTAGTCACATATTGCTTGCGCTGGTGTTACTTAGCTGTGCAATATTGCTTCGCCATTGCAATTAGTATGTTGATACTTCTCACAAACAGAGTATTATCTACAAAATCCCAAGGATTTGAAACAAGTGCATCTGTGGTGGTGGCGGCGGCGGCGGCGATTTTTTACTTCTATTGACGTTATTTGACTGATGGTGTGGGTGAGTGATAATACCAAGCTTCTTAGTAGAATTTTGCAAACGTTTCAAGCGAACTCTGTTTGCATTTATAGTATAACAGTTGCTGCTGTGCAAGGTTCGATTGTCATTATCAACTATTTATATGCATCTATATAATACTCGTAACATAGTTGTAATATTTCTATTTATTTTACTTTTATATTTCACTCTTATTATTTCGTTTTAATTTTGCCAGTTTCACATTACTGTTTTATTACGACTGATTCTTTCTCGTTTACATTCTGTATTCGACTTAAACCAGTTGGTTTATTATGCTTTGTCGTGTTAAGTAGTCCCTCGGAAAAAGCAGAAAGAACTTATTGGCGTGTAGACAAGCGGTAGAGGTAGCCATATGTAATGGATTCGATTGTAGTTCCACAGCTCAGTGCCAAAGCGTGGGTACGGTGATCCAAAGATATGTGTTGGAATTCCGACGTTGATATCTATTTTTCATTATTATTCTTATTAATACCATTATTATGTTCTTCGAAGAGTAAGGAAGAATTAAAGGCAAGCATAAATGGATTCTGTTTGAACGAAAGACTAATAATTTGACTTTGAACAAGCAATATTGAGCGTAATGTGATTGTGACTTCTAAGTATATACCTATTGCACAAGAAATAGAAAGGAGGGATGTGGGAACTTGGGAACATCCAAAATATTACATTTATAGATCCCGACGTTTCTGCTAGATAGATCTAGTTCTCGAAATGAGATAGTCGGATGTTTCTAGCACATGAATTTCGAAAACCTGAGACAGCCTAAAAGCAGATGTTCTGGGCGTGAAATGCATTAATGTGAATAAGTAGAGCTGGATACCACAGTAGCGCTGTGCTAGAGTGCCGGCTTCTAAAACTGAATATGTATGTATACCTGTATACATACCTGTATGTATGTACGTATATATGTAACGGAATTTTCACCCACTTAGAGTCGTCTGATTGACTTGAAATTTTGCACACAGGACTGTTGACAATACAATAATATAACTTTGTCCTAAGATCCTGATCAGCATAAACTGTTGACAATACAATAATATAACTTTGTCCTAAGATCCTGATCAGCATAAACAGGATAAAAAATTAGCTAAATTTATCAATGTAATGAAATTTTACAACGTAATTTTCACCAACTTACAGTCGTCTGACATGAAAATTTGCATACCTGTCAAGGATCGATGACAATACAATATTGTAACATTATCGTAAGACCCTGACCAGGATAATCAGAATAAAAAGGGGCTTAGTTAAATTAATCAATGTAACATAATTTAGACCTACTTTGGTCGTCTGATTAACTTGAAAATTTGCAAACATGTCAAGGACCGATGACAATACAATGATACCATGATTTTGTCCTAATGTTCTCACCAGCATTATCAGGATAAAAAGGTGACTTGGCTAAGTTTAACAATGTAACCTAATTTTCACCAACTTGAGACGTCTCATTGGCTTCAAAATCTGCACACTTGTCAAGGATTGATGACAATATCGTAATATCTTGAATTTGTCTTAATGTGCTGACTAGGATCTTCAGGATAAAAATAACTAAGCTAAATTTATCAATGCAAAGGAATCTTTCCTCGTAATTTCCAGCAACTTAGAGTTGTCTGATTGACTTGTAACGTGTTAAGTACCGATGAGAATATATCATGACTTTGTCTCAATGTCCTGGCCAGGATTGTCAGGACAAAGAACAACTAAGCTAAATTTATAGAAAAGGTACAGTTATTACATCTTAGATGTCGCTAAAGCACATTTCTAATGCACCCAGAAATTGCTTTAATTAAATAAATACATATTTATATATTGGATGACGTAGATGTCCAGAGAGAGGTCCTGAAAGGAACATGAAACCAAGGAAATATCGCGGACCGGAGTACACAAAGGCCCAAGATACACACAACAGCTGGTAGTGTAGAAATCGACACAAGTTACACTAGACAAAGGAACTAAATCGCTTGAAAATATTGAAAGACGGAGATGCCCGGAGAGAGTACCTGAGAGGGACACGAGATTTCGAGGGAAGGTTTGTGGTTCGAAGTTTACCCAGGGCCAGGAAGTCCACAACAGCTGATAGTGTAGTTAAAATAGTGATTGTAATCTAATATTGTTCCAACAAATGATTTGAATTTTTAAAAAAAATCTAACAAAACACGCTTTTATAACAAACCGAATTAAAAAGTAGAAAACAATTTTTAAGCATGAAGAATATAATAGGTTTAAAATAAAAATAATTAATATTAACAAAATAATAAATTGTATTGTAAAAAGGCATGGGGTGTCATGAAATCAAATATAAATAGTTCATTGGCAGCTATTTATAAAAGTAAATATCTAAAAGGCACCCCACGCTTTTTACAATAAAATTTATTATTTTAATATCAATTAGATTTTGTTTAAAACTTATTACAAAATTTTGAAATATAATAAACTACTTGACTTTATAGAACAGATTATTCATGCTTAAAAATTATTTTCTACTTTTTAGTTCGGCTTGTTATAAAAGCGTGTTTTTGTTAGTTTTTTAAAACTATAATTTATTTATTTCCTTCCCGATTATATCTAAAATAGGAAAACTTGTCTTTCAGATCTTCAATTTCTTACAACATTCGAAAGGCATAGGATACAATTGTTTAGTTAGTTGAAGCTCTTTCATTTTACAGTATAAGCCAATTAATATTCGTTTACAATTGAATAGATGATTATAACTAAATGTAAGCAAAATATTGCTTTCGCGTGTATCCTATCATTCATTGTATTTCCACTGATGCAAGCTTAGAAAGTTAAAATTGTTGCTATTAACCTGTTAGGGTGCTGTATAATGTTAGAGTAGCATGATGTTAAACTACTTCCATTACTACCGCCATCAATGCATTATGTAATTTAATTTTATAGCTATTCAAACACAATTTATTTTTATTAATTGCTAGAAAAAGAAGCATTCCAGCAGCAATGAATATCCTTAATTAAATTAGCAAACGTATTGCCTGATATAAGCATTTCTGTTGCATAAATGCCTTGTGCTAAAGGTGCAGAGTTATTTCTTCCGTGATCCTCCCTCAATTATTCAAAAACGGGTCGCTGGCGTGCTGCTTTGATAATAAGACCTTTGACCAAGCACAACCCTTGCTCCCTCAACCTAAGGATGACCAAATAGCGCATACACAACTCTTTGGAAACGTGACCCCAGATTCTTTTATAAGTGATTGTACTTCTGGTGAGCGTGTGGTACCTACGATAGCCGTGACAGGCACGGATTTGGTCTGTCTCCTTGACCGTGCACTTACCGCTAGTGTCAAGTGGTGCTAGACGTGAAGCGGCACTGATCCATAAAATAGTAATATAATAGCGTTGCGAACGTAAGATTTGCAGTAGCTTTTTCCAGGTTCTGTAGTTTTCTGTTAGGCCTTGAAGAATTACATTAAGAGTGTACAACAAGTTTATAATAGTGTTTCTCCCCCTTTCAAAAGCAGTGCCATAGTACGAAGGCACTACCTCCGGAGCTGCCCGTACTGATGTGGCCATAGAAGTATCTAAAAATTGGGCACTAGTGTGTTCTAAAAAACAGTAAACCTATAGCAACTGCAGAACGTATTACTAAGACATGGGTAAAACACCACACCCTCAAGAGTGAAAATCGCCAATGGCCAGACGCCAAACTAGGTAAAAAATATTGAAGGTTAAAATTACGGATATTCAACACGGTGGTTCAAAGCGCTGCGATGAATAAAACAGTAACTTCTACGCAACAGAGTGTTAGCCAGCGCCTGGGTCATATTAGCTGCCATACGCAAATGTACACGTAACTGATGACCAGGCCAGGCTGTCCCCCCCCCCCCCCCCCCCGGTGGAGTCAGGATGCGCGCTCAGTAGCCGTAGAAAGTGTGGGAGGATGAGTGAACGCAGCACAACAAACCCGCACAACTACTGTAACAAGTACACACGTAAGCAAAACAAAACCTACACAGACGTAATTTTAAACCGGGCAAAATAAGAGCGACGTCTACATTACATGCGAAATAAATTTTAATACACTAATACTGCTAATAATAAAACATACGTATTAAGATATTTTCAAGAGTTAGTTACGTACAAGTAGTAGACATGTAAGACACATTAAATGGCCGTGGTATCTTTATAGTTGTAGTGTATGACCATATACTTATGCAGCGTCTCGAAAAGTAAACTTCTGCGAGTTGGTGAGAAACAAGATTTATACTGAGAAAATGTCCTCTCCACATCACAAGAGGTGGTGGGGGCAAACTGAAAATATTTTACGTCCCTATAGTCCACATTTAGCATGTTATTCTGTTCATTTCCTGCCAATATTTTTCTTATAGTACACATTACAGAGTAACCTGGATTTTTCTCAAGCACACTATTTAATTTTTTTCGAACTGCTATTATCACTGCTTCATGGGTAGACTGTGCGATGTTTATGGACAATTCGTCCACAAGTATAAGGGCTTGTGGCATTTCTATTTTTGCAGATTTCAAAGCAGTGATTGTTTCTGGAACTACCAGAAAGTTTGTTTTAATTACGGTAAAACCATGAAGTAGCTCTGAGATCAGACATTTTGCCTCTAACCCATTTTGCCTCTTTCATCAAGCTCGTTTAAAACGTCCACAACTATTTGGAAATGTGTGGCATAATATACTGCTGCCTCCAACCATGTTCCCCAACGTGTTACCACCGGTCTTGGAGCAATTTCTCAAAATTTCCGCAATCTTGAATGGCCTTTTAGGATTTTTTTTATATGAAACTATCGACACTGGTAGATCTTAAGGTTTCAACCACCCTATGGATTCCATGTGCTAGACATTTCAAAGGTATTAATTTAGGATAGTGTTTCTTAATTCCTTTACCGAATTTCACCATATAAGGTTCACCATCAGTCACAAAGAAGAGAACGTTGTCTGTTTTTATGCCATTAGGATATAATAGAGATAGAGATGCCTCAAAAAAGATCAAACATGCTCGTATGATTGACAACAGGCAGTTCCTCACACGTTAACAAAAATTTCTTCCCTGGTTCTACAGGAGACAATTTGCCGATCACAACGTTTGCTACAGATCTCCCAGCAAAATCCGTGGTTTCATCAATGGATATTCAAATTTGGTGTGCGACAGATTTTGGAATATATTCTATCACGTTCTCCTAAGGTTTATGCATATAATGACGCATTGTTGTGCGAGGCGGAAGTTTTCTCCCGGTGTATTTTTCCATGAATGTAACAAAATGTTGATTTTCTAGTTTATAGAATGGTATGTCTACACGCAACATCATCTCGCACAATTCTTGAAAAAACACATTATTTTCAGAATTTGTTTTGAATTTCTTCATTCTCTCTACTTTAAAACAAAGTAATATTTGTCTTACGTTTCTTGGTGTTACAGTGTTCAAGTATCTCTCTTCGTCTTTTAACTCTTAATATTGAATGACATACTTTACAAGCAATTGACTCTCCATTCATAGACAAATACTTACAATTTAATTCCTGCGCAATTTTATATAATAGTGTTCGCACATTAGGGTTCTCCATTTTTGACAAATTTCCTTTTATACGTACAAATAACACATTAATGTGCGCTTCACTTTTTCATGCGCACTAGTTGCTATCAGAAACTGACTGTACAATTCCCCGCGACCTGCATGATGTGACGTAACAACTACACTTCATGCGCAGAGAACAAAATATTGTGTGCTGATGGAGAATTGGTGGGTAAACAGCCAACCCTACTGATGGCTATTAAAACATGGTTCACCGTGAGCAGGTCTTTGTAATGATAGCTGAAAGTAAACGCACGACACGCAATCTGGCTAAAATGACCTAAAGCTCGTTCCTTCTAACACCGCTTTGTTCATTGTGGCAGTCATCAGAGGAAACGCAAGAGCTGAAGCTCCTGGGAGAGAAAATTGCTGCCCTGTTAACGGTATCTGCAGCCTCAGTCTCCGGTAGGCCTACATGTTCTGGCAATCGTGGATGCGCTGTACTTGAAGAAGGCAACTTTCTTGGGGATTATCCTAAAGCTCGGTCGTAAAAATTCAGCGTTTAGATAAAGGGTGAAATCCAAAGCTGGTGGTCGTGAGTAGAAGCAATATCTAAACAAATTTCCATAATTAAGGTCGTCGACTTCGGCGCGGACATCAATTCCGAGTAATTGTGGATCTCGGGGCGTGACCATGAGAGAATTTGAGTTTCGCCTTGGCCAAATGTTAAATAGACGTCCAATAACTAAATGAAAGCGAACGTTAGTGCGAGTTTTCTCGCGGAGAACTTGCTGCCGTTTTTGATACTCCAAGTTGTGAAGACCGCGTTAGAGTTGCGGTTCTAAGTGAGGTCGGATAGGAACTGAAGTCGATTTTCCTTCTATATTAACGTTCTCCAACGTAATGTCATCGGATGATGAATGAACGAAATGGATTAAATGATGCTCAAATGAGCCTGAGGTCCATAGAGCTTAAAATTAAGACATTTGTCCTTTCAGGGTAAGGAAACCTTATCCGGAGAGGTCACCCTGAGCAAGATTCCAACTAGCGATCTTTGAATGTGAGACAGACACTCTACAATTACAGTACATTCCGAAATCATCCACGAACAATGAAAACAAAACCTAGGTGGAACACTCTTCACAATAAGTTGTTGAAAATTGGTAGAGTGTTGAGGGTCGGACCCTGTGCACTCCGTTCTCCTGAGGAAGATTATTGGATAAAACCAAGCCCACACATATCCAGAGTATCCAAAACTTCGCGAACTCCCGAATAAACAGCGCAAGATGAACACGAACGCCTCATCTATGGGAGGGTACGAGCAAATGACATCCAGGTAATCCAGGTCAAAAAAGAAGAACCGCCTAACCCTTAGAAATGCGCCCGTGAAGTGCACACAAAATAACGAGACTTGAGTGGTTGGTCTTTGGACGGTAGCGACGAAACCGTATTGGTTGTTCGACAGCAGTTTGTGATATCCAATCCTCCATTGATCATACGTTTCGTCACCTTGTAGATGCAACTGGAGAGGATGATCGATTAGTGGAAGATAGATGGTGATTCTTTCCAGGCTTTAATATTGGAACGATGGTGTTTGCGGCATACTAATAGAAAAATAACGGTGCGACACATACTGTTATTGAGCTGCAAGAGAACTCACCGTCGGGAGAAACTTGTGGCAGCGTTAAGATACGAATAACATCCGGTCAAGAAGTTAGTCTAGCTCCTGAGTAGTTATAGTCCCCACGTAAGCAATTGGATTAACGATTATTTCGCCGGTAGATGGCGTTTAGTGTTGCCTGGCACTAGTGTCGCCGTTGATGGCGGGGAATTTGAAAATTTCCCGCCGTTTGAATTTTTCGCGCCATCAACGGCGACACTGGTGGAAAATGTGAACATTTGAAATTTTTTCCGTCATCGTCGCTATTTTCAAATTTTCAAATTTCCCGCCATCAACGGCGCCACGCGACACTAACGCCATCTAGCGGTAGAATTATCCTTAATCCAATTGCTTAAGGGTGGACGTGCCCCGTTTTTCCAGAAACTTTAGGAATACGGAGAAACAGGTGTAGTTGGTATGGAGCATCTGCTGCGGCGGAGAAAACCTTTGGATTTCCGCGTTGAGTTCGGCGACATCTTGGTATAGTGCAAGTTGACACCTGAAGCACAAGTGCGAGAGACGAAGCCGGAATTTGTAGCAGGAGGAGCCGTGGTAGGTCATGCAGGTTTCGCAGGCCGTTCCTCCACGAGAGCTCGGTACCAACTGAAGGTAAAATGAGACGTATATGTAGATGAAAGAGGCATCCGGTGGAAGCGCTGAGTTTGCGATCACACACACCCGCTGGTGGGGGAGGGGAGGAAATGAATATCCGCAGGAAGGAGATTGCAATATTACACATCCACCCGATGTGGCTTTCTGGCACAGGAAAAAACCGTTCAGATTTTACCATCAACCGTTGCTTTTTGAATAAAATAATGTTTGGTGGGCCTTGAGCGTCTGGATTTTGAACGAGAACTCTGTCTTGACGGACGCTAAGCATCCAATCGCCGAGAATGTGATCTGCCATAACATAGGTCGGCCGCCGTTAAGCATCTGCCGAGGTACATCGGCTCTTGGTTTCTGCATTTTGTCTGTTGAGATGTATTGTTGCTCGTAGAAAACGAAAAAAAGGGCACGGGACTTGCGGGAAGGGGGCAGCCATGAGGTCTTGACCGGTGTTGGGAAGCAAAGAAGGGAAGGATCTTGGAGGAATGGGGAAACATGATATGCGGAAGTGACCTGGCGGGATTTGATTGCAGAAAATAAGACGAGATGGGATTGATGGTTAGGATTGACAAGTGACGGTGATTGGAGGAAATAAACAGCGTTGCGATTGGATGAAAAATGAGGAAGCAACTTTTGCCTGTGTTTTGGATTGGGAAGCGGTAGCAAATATGTTTTTTTTTATTATTATTATTATTATTATTATTATTATTATTATTATTATTATTATTATTATTATTATTATTATTATTATTATTATTATTATTATTATTATTATTATTATTATTATTATTATTATTATTATTATTATTATTATTATTATTATTATTATTATTATTATTATTATTATTATTATTATTATTATTATTATTATTATTATTCTGATTCATATTCATATTCATATTCATATTCTGATTCTGATTCTGATTCTGATTATTATGATTATTATGATTATTATGATTATTATGATTATTATGATTATTATGATTATTATGATTATTATGATTATTATGATTATTATTATTATTATTATTATTATTATTATCGTTGTTATTATCATTGTTATTATTATTATTATCGTTGTTATTATCATTATTATTATTATTATTATTATTATCATCATCATTGTTATTATTATTATTATTATTATTATTATTATTATTATTATTATTATTATTATTATTATTATTATTATTATTATTATTATTGTTATTGTTATTATTGTTATTTTTGTTATTATTTTGTTGTTATTGTTATTATTATTGTTATTATTATTAGTATTATTATTATCATCATCATTATCATTATTATTATTATTATCGTCATCGTCCTTGTCTTCGTCCTTGTCCTTGTCATTATTATTATTTTTAATACTAGCGGGATAAATATGTAATTCATTTTATTTCATTTTTGTTTTGGGACAGCACCTCACACTCACCTAAAAAATCACAAAAATAAATAAAACAACAAAATACACTAATTACACACACACACACACACACACAAAACAGGTATTGGTTATAACCACACACCCGCAAACCGACATATTGACACACAACCTCTTCGCCCCTCCACAAGCTAAAAAAGTCCAAGAAACTCGTCTGCAGATGTAACGTTACACTGATATATCGATACCAAACAGAAACACAAATAAAAAAGCGCAAACCCTGACCAAAGGGGAAAATGAACCCTAAAAGGCTTTGGCTAGTGTCCACCAGCCAGAATTACGTTTTCTTTGTTCTGTTATAAGGATTGCAGTTCGCGTTATTCCCTATTTTAAGAGGTTGGTTAAACAAATACATATTTGCGTGTTGTTTGCTCATGCCTCTCTCTATCTCTCGTGTTGGTTTATTTTTGGTCATGGCTAAGAAAATATAATGTGATTCTTTATAAAAGAATAAACGTTTTTGTAAGTACAATAATATGTATTTCTGTGGGGTACTAAAATGCGTCTGTTTATTCCAATTAAATATGTCGAAGTGATAAGCTTACGTCTCTGAGGTTAAGAAAAAGAAGTACGTAGGAATATAATTTTATAAATACAGTTAGCTGTTACTTAACGAGCTGATTGGCAAGCTTTTTTAAACATTTAACTGTTATGCAAGTTTTCTGTATTTCCTTTGCACATGCAGGAAACCATGCACGAGTAACTGGAGGCATTCCGAGCTTTCAGGCATAGCCGATAGCTGGGAAAAGAAGTTTATGAACAATTATTACCAACTATGAAAATAGGGATATTGGGTGCAAAAACAGTTTGAATGTTACACATCAGAATTTTTCTTAGAAGTATAGTATTAATTTAGGAGAAATGTTGTTACTTTCACGTCACGCCACTTTTACTGTCCTTCCTTCTACAAGCTATTTATTACACAACAGGGAGAAAGAAGTCAATGGAGAATTATCACAAAAAAGAAATATAAGGTATTTGAAAATTAAAACCGACAGCAAAGAATATATTGGGAATTGATAACGTTACAAATGTATTTCGTATCATTTGTGGTTTTTTTTCCAGCTTAGCAAGTTTCTGTGTGCCTCTTACGATTAAAAGCTTATACCAAGTAATATACACTTGATTCAAATTAAGATAACAAGATAGTTCAAAATATGGATTATACTTGCTGAAATATTTATTGTTACCCGTAGTTTGATGATTTATCCTTACAACTTTGAGACGTTGGACTTCGGTTGTACATGCTCATAGCATGCACATAGCTTAAACGAAGATGTAATTAAAGAACTCTTATAAAACCGAAAATAAACACACCAGGAAGACAAAAAAAAACTGTCGAACAACCAGGGATGCAATTACTATACACACGCTCAGTAGATGGCGAAAAAAACTTTTCGCTTGACACGGAGAAAGATCCCATGACGATCATCCAAGCAACTGAATAACACTGACTAACGAGACAAGATTTTAGTTTAAAAACGCTGAGAAATCAACACAAGATTTCCCCTACGAAATATGACCGTTGCTTTTTCAAAGATCTTGGAAAAGCACGAAAAAAACCTGAAAATGCAGTTTTGGGCCGACAGTTGGGGAAAATCGATTAACGTGGCAAGATGCTAATTTAAAAGCTGAAGCAATCTTCACAAGACTTCCGCTATGCAATATGACCGTTTTCTTGGAAAAGATGAACTTGCGCCCGCGGGAAGCGGCATGCCGAGTGGTGTATGAGTGAGATGGGGGAGGGGAAGCGAAGTCAGTTTGCGGCGGTGTGCAGGAATGTTTAGCTATGTCAGAAAGTCACGTAGCCTGCTTTCCTAGCAAGATGTAGAACCGATGAGTGCCCGGAATTGTCACGTTTGCTTGTGCATAAATATAGGCCGTATGATATCTCTTCAGTGGTTCTATTTGAGTGCGTCTAGGATAACATTACGTCACCTCTTTTGCACGTGTGTATATGTGAAGTGAACGCATTGCTTTCAGAGTTCATAAGGCCAGAACATAATTATAGCTC
The DNA here is from genome assembly GCA_030765045.1 of Tenodera sinensis. NCBI lineage: Eukaryota > Metazoa > Arthropoda > Insecta > Mantodea > Mantidae > Tenodera > Tenodera sinensis. The sequence goes on along the minus strand of CM060964.1, from coordinate 128,311,093 downwards.
GCTGGACTTGCTAATGAGACATTTAACGGACTGAGCAACCTTAAAAAAAGACAAAAGAGTGAGGTGTTTAAGCGGTTTGCCGGAGAGCGAATAGAAAGCGATCTGGGTTGAAATTATAAGGCTGTTATAACATTATAACATAAAATCACACCTTATTCGAATTAAAAAAAAAACTTTTTTGTTTTGCAGAGCGCATCCAAAGAGTTTTGAAAAATTGTGTGTGCTTAAAAAAACAAAAAGAAAGGTTTAGATGGTATCGCAACATGGAAACGGAACCGGGGGTAAGTCAAGACCTATCCTCGCAGCCTACGTTCGAAATATTAGGACATAGGCAGAGATCCATGGAAAGGCTATTTTCCGGCTTTACCGAAACAGAAATTTCCGCGAACTCTGCCCCTAGAGATACAAACGATATTTATTTAACGATATTCTAAATTTTGCCATGGAGAACCTTCTAGACCACTAACCCGGTTATTTAGGAATATCCATATCCAACCAAAAGCAGGTGGACAAAGGGTTTAACATGAGTGTGAGACGAACAGAACAAGTCAACGCTTTCATTGAGAGCCTCCAAAGGGTCATGTAAAGCAACCAACAGTTCTTGCTAAGCGGCCCTCTGAAAGTTACTTTCGTGTGGACCAAAGAGGTCGCGGGTTCGTGTTACCGACCATGCAGCGGGAACAAAGGCATCGTAGAAATTAAAAACAAAGACCAATTGTGCTTAGCAAGAGCCATTGTTGTTTCCCAAAGTCAAAGTGGATTGTGACGTCAGTTACACAACGATGAGACGCTCAGAATTTCTGCAAAAACAAAAAGCCGACGCCCTGTGCGAGCGCGTGGGGAAAGGCAACGTCAGCTGCACGATAGATGACGTCAGATGCTTTGATATGGAGTTAAAGTGTTACTCGGTAACGGCGTTTGGCGATCATACTGGCAAGCTCGTGCTGTATACGTCCGATAAGCAATTGGATAAACACATTGACGTTATGTTTCACGAGGGACACTTTAACGCCATTGTCGACCTTAACAAGTGTTTTAAATGCAGATATTATTGCCGTCAATGTCACCATCCCTCGGCACACAAAAGAGAATACCATGGGTGCGACGCCAAGTGCTGTAAATGTCACCAGCAATGCGATGCACGATTCGATGCTTACATATACTTTACTGCGTGCAACGGAGACCTTAAGGGGCGTACATGCTATTCAAATCACGTCAAAAAAGACGCATTTTGTCCCAAACAGCTCTCGGTGTGTGACGTGGAGGTGTGTGCGTCTTGCAGTAAGTTGGTGAATTTTAGATATAGAAAATCCTCGCACGAGTGCGGGTAAAAATACTGCAAACATTACAAGACGCACGTCGATTCTAATCACTTGTGCTTTATGCAACCGTATGCTTGTAAGAACAAAAGAAAACAATACGTCTTTATGTTCATAGACCTCGAATGCACTCAAAACGTGCCCGGTAAACAACACACCTACGAGCATGTGCCTAACTTGTGCGTGTTATCCCAAGTCTGTCCGCTTTGCATCGACGAACGCCGCAATATGACGTACTGTACCGAGTGTGGCGCAAAAGGATGGGTATTTACGAGCGACCCTGTAAAACAGTTATTTGGGCATATCGCGCAGCCGAGGTTGGTAGCCTGTGACGTCATCGTGGTGGCCCATAACCTCAGAGCCTACGACGGCCAATTTTTATTAAAGTACATGGTGGGGCATTTAAAATGGGCGCCGGAGCTCATCATGAACGGCGGCAAGATATACCGAATGAGATACGGTGACGTCACCTTTATTTACTCGCTCAACTTGATACCCATGCCGCTATCTCGCTTTTCGAAGACCTTCGACTTGAAGGAATGCAAAGGCTATTTTCCTCATTTATTTAACACCAAGCAAAACGAGCACTACGTCGATCCCCTTTCCCATCAAAGGTATTTCTGCCCCGAAGGCATGTCGGTAGAGACCCGAAAAGCCTTCGAGCAGTGGCACGACGAAAAGGCGGCCTCCGAGTACGTCTTCGTCATGAAGGCGACAATGCTGACGTATTGTAAAATGGACGTCTTTCTCCTCAGTCGGGGAGTTTCCAAATTCAGAAGGGAACTCTTAGACGAGAACGGCATAGATCCGTTCTAGGAATACGTCACCATCGCTCAGGCGTGCATGTGCGTGTACAGGAAACGCTTCATGCCGCCGAAAAAGTTTGCCCTCTTACCCGTGGGCGGGTATTGACTAGCGGACAGGCAGTCTCGCATATGGCTGACTTGGGTAGAGTCACAAAATAATAGTGTTATTCAGCATGCTATGAGAGGACGCGAAGTCAAAATTGCCGGCCACAAGGTGGACGGGTACAGAGAGGAAGATGGAACCGCGTACTTCTACCACAGCTGCCGGCGATGCTTTCACAATCGCCACGCTCCCATATACAACACGGTCAACGAAACCATTGTCTCCAGGTTGGAGAGCACAGAGAAGGTCGCGGTCAAGATCCGACGGGCCGGCTACGCCGTGGTGGAAGTGTGGGAGTGCGAGTTCAACGCCATGATGAAGGCCGAACGTGAGCTTGAGCGCCAGGCTAGAGACTTCCCGGTACCCGAACCCCTGAATCACAGAGACGCCTTCTGCGGAGGCCGCACAAACTATACCAAGACGTACTGCGAGTTCGAGGGGGACAGGAAGATCTTCTATTACGACGTGTGCAGCCTGTACCCGTTCGTGAACAAGACCAAACCCTATCCCGTCGGCCACCCGAAGATCCACGTGGATCGTTTTCCGCGCTTGAAGACGTTCGTGGCGGGCTCGTCAAGGCCGTGGTTCTGCCGCCAGAACACCTGTACCACCCGGTGCTGCCGGCGCGCATCAATGGCAAGCTCTTGTTTCCGCTATGTCGCGCTTGGCGCTTGTGCGTAGGCGAAGAGCTAAGACAAGTGTGAACACCGAGAGCACGAGGGGGTACCTGGGTGGTCGAAGAAGTCAAGGTGGCCCTCGAGGAGTGGTACCGCCTCCACCAGGTTCACAAGATCTTGGAGTACGACGTGGTGCAGTACAACCCGGCCACCGGAGCCAAGGGACTGTTCGAGGCCTACGTCGAACAGTTCCTGAAGATCAAGACGGAAGCCTCCGGTTGGCCTTTGGGCTGGGACACGCAGGACGCGAGAGAGCGAAGGCGTCGCCCTAGATCCCCATGCGATCACACCCAACCCCGGTCGGCGCGAGCTCCCCAAGCTGATGCTCAACAGCTTCTGGGGCAAACTCCGGCAGAGCGACAACCTCCCCACGTGCGAGCTGGTCGACAGGTACGATCGACTCTAGGAGCTGCTCAACGCCCCGAGCGTCCAAGTGCAGACCTACGTGCCCATCACCGACGACGTCATGTACGTGGTGTGGAGGTACTGCGAGCAGAGTCCCAAGGTGAACCCCACCGCCAACGTCGTGATAGCGGCTTACACCACGGCCCACGCCCGCCAGGGACCGCCTCGGAAAACGGGTGTGCTACTTCGACACCGACTCCGTCGCCGCCGCCGCTCCGGGGGATTGGACGGCGTCCGTTGGACGCCTCCTGGGAGACATGACGGACGAGCTGGAGAAGTACGGACGGGGCTCGTACATCCCGGTTTGCGCCGACGGGGCCGAAGAGCTACTGCATGGAGATCCGCTCCCCGAAGACAGGTAAGACCTTCTCGGTGTGCAAGGTCAAGGACATTACATTGAATTTGGGCAACTTGCAGCTGGTGAACACCGAGGTGATTCGGAACACGGTGCTCCGGGACCATGACAGGCTGGTGACGTTGACGGGCACCCAGATATCGAGGAAGCCGTCGTGGACGGTGGTGACCGAACCCGGCGTCAAGTTGGTGACCAAGCGAGTGCCGGCCGAGAGCTTCGACTCTTACCCTTTCGGTTACAAAAGGATTGGGGATAAATAGAGACAGCCGGTGCGCCTGCGGGGTCAGTTCCAACCAAGACCCTCACGATGCGACGACGACCGACGGACTTGAGACGGTTTAATTTTCCCAGCACGATGCTGGTGGCGGGGCCGTCGCGATGCGGAAAATCGACCTTGGTGAAAAACCTAATACGTCACGCCAACCGCATGTTCGACAAACGCCCGAAGAGGGTGCTGTGGTGCCACCCGCCGGAGTACTCGCCGAGGTTCGAAGGCTTGCCTCGGAAGTGCAAAGCCCACTCGGGCATTCCCAAAGTGGAGGATGTGGGAGAGAACTTTCTGGTCATCTTGGACGGTCTGATGGCGGAGCGCGGCGGAATGAACGTGTCCAATTTTTTCACCAGAGACTCTCATCACAAGCGCTTCGGAATCGTGTACATTCTGCAAAACGTGTTTCCGCAAGGGCAGAAATACAGGAACATATATCTGAATGCAAACTACATCGTGGTCTTCAAGAATAACAGGGACAAAATGCAGATAGAAAGACTGTGCCAGCAGAACGAACCCAGGAACTCAAGGTTTGTACTGGAGGCTTGCGAAAAGGCTACCCAACACCCTCACGGATATCTGGTGCTAGATTGCACGCAATAAACGCCCGATCGATTCAGATATTGATCCGGCGTCCTTCCGGACGAAACGCTCGTTTATTTCGTACCCAACCGAAACCATTTATTTAAAAAAAAATTTTTTTCTTCACACGTGAAATAAGGCGCTTTGGACAACGCGAGCCTCATTCCCCGTGCCGTCATGGTTAGAGGCAGGTTGAGCATTGCCAAATTGAGCAGTCCGCTCGTAGCGAGAGAGCATGGAAATTTGACGGCCTTAGACAGGGCGAAGGCGCCTCAGAGCAAAAAAATGTTGAAAAATGCCGACGGAGATTTGATAAAAGCCATTTGCGAATGCATGCTCAACGTGTTCAGAGGTCACGTGCAACTTGCACAGAAGTGCCTGAATCGCTTGAAGAGAAGTAAGGCGTCTTGGAGGAAGTTGGTAGACAAGCGGGTTCCCTTAAAGAAAAAGAAGAAAATATTGATTAAAAAAGGAGGTTTTCTGCCAGCGTTTCTGGTCCCTGTATTAGCGCTCTCGTGTCCAAATTTGCAGGATGATGTACAGGCGACAGGTGGTGGTGGCCGCCCCGCTGCCGAAAACCGCGGAAAAGCTTCAGTCATAGACAAGAGCATTTCTAGTCTAGCTAAAGAAATAGAGAACGTACATCTAGCCAAAAAGCTGTCTGCCAAAATATAAATTGGGGAAGTATCTGGATCTTGTGTCACAAGTGAGAAGACCCTTCCTTAGCAATAACGACGACTGACTGAGTGACTGACTGACCAGATGGCAGGCTGAGAACAGCCCGAGGTGTGTCATTCGTATACCTGCCCTTTTAGGGCTTAACCACTGCATAACGGGAATTACGATGTTGTAGGATGGCTGGTGAAGAATGGGGTTGTGGGTTATAAGGAGGTAGCATAGAATTATGCTCCTCGTCGGATGTAAATTTCAGTGTGCCACTACCATTGGGCACTGCTGGTGAGTGGTCCAAATATGGATGTAGAAATTTAGAATTCCAAGCTTCTCTAGGAAGGACTGTTAGGAGCTCAGCTGGCGCTGTTGGTGGTGTAGCTCCTGTGTTACCGGGGGTGCGCCCAAGCCATGTGTGGAAGGCGGTGTCGCACAAGCGTGCGTTCTCTAGGGATGTAGTCCCCAAGAGACCTAACCAGGGCGCTCCGATGTTGTGAAACTGGTCGTAAAATTTAGTTGCCCGGCGCCTAATTTCGTCCTCCACGTACGGGAGGGACGAGGCTTCGTGCAGTAGTCTCGTGGGGAATCTACGGCATACAGAATAGATTACCCGAAGACCTCTATTCTGTATACGTTGTAGACGCAGGAGATGGGTATCTGCAGTCATGCCCCAGAATTCGCAGGCGTACAAGAGGATAGGGATGATGAGAGCCCGAAAGAGGCGTAGCTTTAAGGGAATTGGCATCCCGACCGCAGCATGGGGTACAGTGAGGCAATTGCCCCACCGATCCGCGCTGACAGGTCGTTGATGTGTTCCCGAAAATTAAGGCCCTTATCAAGCTTCACTCCCAGGTACGATATGGTATCCTACGAAGGTAAGTAAATGTGGGGAGGTTGACGGGAAAGCGGCGTTTGGTGAAAAGTATGGCGCGGCTTTTCTCCGGGTTGATCGACAATCGCCAACGCCTACACCACTCTTGGATGAGGCGGAGGTGTCGCTGTATGGGGAGAAAGGTTATGCGAGGGTGTTTATTTGTACAGTATAGCAGCACGTCGTCAGCATACTGGGCTATGTTAACGTGCTGCTCGGATGGACTGTCGGCCACATATACGCTGAACAGCGTAGGGGACAACACAGAACCTTCAGGGACTCCGCCTCTGATTGGCCTTCGTGTATATTTGTTTCACGCAACTAAGACCACAAAGGATCTATGTTTGAGAAAAGTGTGTAGCAGGTGTATGAGGCGTGAGGGTAGCTCCAGCTGGATCAGTTTTCTGAGGAGACTAGCATGCCAGGTCGTAGAGAAGGCCTTCTCAACATAGAGAGAGACCGCGGCGGTATAGGCTTTGTCCTGGAAACCCAGGGTGGCAGCCTCCACCACACGCAGTAACTGCTGAGACGTTGAGCGGCCAGGCCGGAACCCAAACTGATGGGGAGGGATGGCTTGAATGTCCCCAGAATGGGAGACAAGCGGACTAGAATAAGCCTCTCGAGTACTTTGGAGAGTACAGACAGGAGACTTATGGATCGGTAGTTTGCAGGATGAACCGGGTCTTTCCCTGGCTTCAATATGGAGATCAGCCACGCCTCTCTCCACTCGCGTGGAAAGTGACTAAGGGCGAGGCACATATTGAAGACATTAGTGAGAGATAGCACGGCCTTGAAAGGAAGGTGACGGAGCATGGCAGGGGTTAACCTGTCATGCCCCGCAGCCTTTTTGTGGTCGAGGCGTTGGAGTACGCCCTGGAGCTCACTGGGTTTGATGATGGGAAGCCAATCCGCCTCCTCATGAGGACGTCGAAGGTATCGACGTACCTCCTGGCGGACACGGTCGGAGCAGTCTAGGTCCTGCGGATTGTCTCTAGGACGCATAGTCCTCTCCATGTAGTCAGCAAATACATTTGCTTTGGCTTGGGGTTCATAGGCCAGGCCTTGGGTGCCTTGGATAGGTGAGGTGTGTGGCCCTCCTCGGTTCCTGAGTCGCTTGGCGATCTTCCACACGTCGCCATCCTCCGGGTTCAAACGAGTCATCGTGTCCTCCCACGCACGCACTCTGTGCTCGCGTAGACGGAGACGAACCTCGTGGCGTAAACGCCTTAGAACCGCTAGGTGATGGGGCGTGTGGTGCCTCTGATAGCGCCTGCGGGCCGCCCAAGAGCGGCGGATGAGCAAAAGAAGCTTTAAGGGCAGGACGTCTGGATGAAGAGGGGCTGAGGTGTGGACAGTGAGGTTGTGGACTGTTCGCTTCACAACGGAGGTGAAGGAAGAGACCGCAACCTCTAGGGTTGGGATATCTGTGATGTTGGGGTTGGCGGGAATGGAGGAATTCAGGCAACTTCTGACGCAGTCCCAGTCGACGTTCCGATGTTGAATCGGGACCTCGTGGCTGGCAACCTGGGTGCTAATGATGGCCAACACGGAGTTATGGTCTGAATGAAGTTCGTTGACCGAACGACGTCGACGATGCTTACGAGGACGCGGACCGAGACGTGCGGATGAAGCACGATGTCGCTCCTAGGACCATCAAACGACATCCCCTATCCCCTTGCAAGAAACAAAAAAGCGACGACGGAATGGACGGCGTTGAGGCGATTGTATGCCAAACCGGAAGATTATGCCGGCCTGGGAACGGTGAAGTCCCTGCGAAAGGCCACCGGAGAGTCAAAGGCCAACATCGAGTCCTTCCTTAGAACCCAGGACAGTTATACTTTGCACAAGCCCGTGAAAAAGCGGTTTCCCACCAGATACTATCACGTGACCAATATGGAGGATCTCTGGGAAGCCGATTTCAACGTCATGAGCAGGGTCAGAGAACATAACATGCCGTATGCTTACATTCTCACCGTCATCGACGGATTCTCCAAATACGCGTGGGCCGTTCCTCTGAAAATGAAACTTGGCGCCGAAGCGGGGCAGGCGTTTCGTTCCATATTTTCTCAGCGAGTTCCCAGGGTCCTACCGACGGACAAGGGAACCGAGTTCACCAACAAGACGTTTCGCGACTTTTTAAAGAAGCACAACGTGCAACATTACACCACCAAAAATAACGTGAAAGCCAGCGTCGTGGAACGGCTTAACCGAACCCTGAAGACCAAGATGTGGAGATATTTCACTCACAAAAACTCTTACAGGTACGTGGAGGTTCTTCCGGCCCTACCCGAGTCGTACAATAGTTCGCATCACAGGTCCATAAAGATGGCACCCAAGCAGGTCAACGAGTCTAACATCTTGCGGGTGTACCGCAACTTGTACGGAGACAGGCGCCTGTCGCGGGCAAGCAGACCCAAACATATCGTCGGTGATCACGTGCGCATTTCCAAGGAGAAAACAAATTTCGACAAGGGGTACGAACAGAACTGGACGGGCGAGTTATTCGAGATAGCCGAGGTGGTGCCCCGTTGGCCCGAGGTATATAAGTTGAAGGATCTGGGTGGGGAAGCCATAGACGGCATATTTTACACCGAAGAGCTGCAAAAGGTCCCGCTCCCCGAAACTTTCAAAATTGAGAGCATTCTGCAAACTAAAGGCAGAGGGCGCAACAAAGAGGTATTGGTGAAGTGGAAGGGATATCCGGCCGAATTCAAGTCGTGGGTCCTGGCTTCGACCATCGATTCGGCATAATCAAGACCAAGCCTTTCTCCCTCACGCCGGCGAGCAATGCTTCGATGGATCACTTTACCGATAACACCACGGCAAGATTCTCAAACGTCTTGCCCGAGAGGATCGTCCTACAGCGGGGGCAATGGGAGGTGGCTCTGCAGAAGGTCAGGTATCCGGTGAAATTCTACAACGTCGCCCCGGGCACCAAATACACCATGACACACCTTCCCATGCATTCACAGTTCAGCTTGCAAACCCCTCGAGGCATCGTGCACTATCCTAAAGACATGGTGAAACTCGTCAACGACGTCATTCTCGAACATTTGTCGGTAGAAAATTTCTTCCTCTTCGACGAGAGCAAGAAAACGGCAAGCGTGAATTCAACGGTCGCGCGATTGCACCACGCACCCTTCGACGGGGATGTGGAGAACGTGGTGCGCACGGCTATACCGTACGTTCCCACCGAATACGAAACCTTGAACTACGCGCCCCAGAATAAACCCGAGACGAAAACCGAAGCCGAAACCCAGGCCCACCCAGTCAAAAAGCCCTCGGGGGTAGCGCAAAATGTTGGAAAACTCTCACGTTTTCTTCGGCCCAACGACCACCCCACATTCCCTCCGCACTACACAGAGTGTGTTCATCTATTGCAACCTAGTCACACCCCAAGTGACGGGAGATACCTACTTCCAGGTGATACAGAGCGTGGCGATGGAATACGAGAGAAGCAATAAAACTTACATGAGTGACGAAAAGACGTTCTTTCCCCAAAATTGGGTGCCCCGCGTGCCACAGGACCTCAAGACGGTCAACATAGATTTAAGGAACGGTTATGGTGATCTCTTGCCATTTGCCGACGGATTTTCCTCTACTATAGTTCTCGCTTTCCGAACCAAACCGCAATAATAAATGTGCAGACCGTCACACAGTACTATCTTAACCAGGCGGGTGGCGCATTGGACGATCTCGATTTCATTCTGTACAGGGGAAAGCGCTTTCAGAGAGGCAGCAGACTATTTTCTGCTCTTGGAGGACTATTCAGAAGGGTACTACCTATTCTAAAGAGCGGTGCAAAGGCTGTGGGGAAGGAAGCGCTCAAAGCGGGAGCTCACGTGCTGTCCGATGTCGCCGCGTCCGGAACAACGCCGAAGGAGGCCCTGAAGCGGAGGCTGATGGAGGCCGGGTCCAATTCAAAGCGAAAGGCCGACTAAAAGATCGATGCTCGGTTCCGGATTGAGACGCGTCAAGAGAATAAAACGAACCAAACGCAGCTGTGGCAAACAGTTGAAGCCGAAACGCGGAAGGCGCAAGGTTCAGGACGTCTTCTCATAATGGCAGACGAAGATGTGATCATGAGTTCCGAACTGGACCTCTTTAAGGATGTCCCCGTTCAGATGAGCATCGAGGAATCTCGAATCATATTCCTAAACCCTCAAAACACGTTAATGAAGAATGCGCCAATTACCTTTCATTATTCGGGAAATGCAAACGATTACCTAGACCTGGCTTTCGTCGTGCTCGAGCTCGTGGTGAGCATCGTAGACGATCAAAGAGTGAACATCGAACAGGTTGGAACGCCACTTTCGTCAACAATGCATTAAACTCCCTGTTTCAACAGATCGAGGTATCGCTGAACAACGTCATCGTATCCATACCTCAAGCCGGCTACCCCCACAGAACTTATTTCGAGACGCTTCTCAATTACTCCGACGATGCCATGAACTCCAAGCTAGAATCTTCCCCGTGGAAGGACACGCCGGGCATCATGGACTCTTTCATCGCCAATGCCGGGTTTCCGTGGCGTCACGGCTTCACCAAAGGCAGCAACGTCGTTCAACTCATAGGCCACCTTTCCAACGCGCTATTCAGACAGGAGAAGCTCCTGTTGAACAACGTCAGCATGACCATCAAGCTGACTTCTGCCTTGCCGCAATTCTATTTGTTTTCCGACGCCGCCACCTTTAAGGCCTACACCAAAATTCAGTCTGCTACCCTGCGTCTAAAAACAGTGCGACCCTCCCAACCATCAAGCTTGCGCACCAGGCCGTGCTGACCAAGAGCAGTGCAAAGTATCACCTCAAGGATGTGAGCTTTCACGCCCTCAGCATTCCAAAGGAATCCAGAGCGATGACGTTCAGCGACGTCTTCATAGGGCAAATTCCCAGAAGGGTGGTCGTGGCCATGGTCACCGACAAGGCTTATTCCGGCGATGTCACCAAAAATCCATACAATTTACAGCACTTCAACTTGAACTCCTTTCATCTTTATGTCAACGCTCAACCCGTTCCATTCCAACCGCTCCAACCCACCTTTTCAAGCGGCCACTCTGCGACGTGGTCATCATTGCAAAGTGCGGGCAGCGCAACGCAGTGATCCTGGGTTCTACACAGTGGCAAAATCTTGTCGATATTAAGGCTGTCATTCAACGCCGTTTTGAATCCGGACAGGGCCCTCTCCAATCCTACCAACTCAGCAACGGCGCCCTCGTTCTCATGAAAAATGTATTTGGAAAGCTAAAGATCGTCCTCAAACATCTGCAAGGGGTAGCCGTCACGATCAGTCACAAAGAGTGGATCGTGCTGGATAGCCTGCAGCGAATTATCACAGACATTCTCTATCACAAAAAGAAAGAGGAGGCCGACGTTCAAAACCAGATAATGGCCTACCGCAAGTACATGCTACATCACCATGCCTCCGGTGTGCCCTTCGACAACATGAATTTCACGCAGTTCACCAAATATGTACGGTCTGCTAATTTCAGAACATTCTTGGAGGCAGAGCATTATCTCAAGTCTGATTTTGCGCAAAGCATCGATCGATGAAGACAACGAGGACCAGTGGTTCTAATTTGTTCCCGCAACGGGCCTATACATCATTTTCTACGAGCAACAATACATCTTGACAGACAAAATGCAGAAACCAAGAGTGGATGTACCTCGGCAGATGCTTAACGGCGGCCGACCTATGTTATGGCAGATCACATTCTCGGCGATTGGATGTTTAGCGTCTGTCAAGACAGAGTTCTTGTTAAAAATCCAGACGCTCGAGATCCACCAAGCAGATTATTTTACTCAAAAAGCAACGGTTGGTAGTAAAATCTCAACGGTTTTTTGCTGTGCCAGAGCGCCACATCCGGCGGATGTGTGATATCCCAATCATCTTCCATCCCCCCACCCCCCGCACCCACACCCTCCCCCTCCCTGTCCCCCTTCCCAACCCCTCCTCCCCCGCCAACGGATGTGTGTGTGATCGCAAACGCAGCATTTCCCCGCCGGATGCCTCTTTCTATATATACGGTTCATTTTGTCTTCACTTGGTAATGAGCTCTCTTGGAGGAACGACCGGCGAACCGTGCTGCTCCTCCTGCTTTCACCCCTTGTGCAGCTCCAATATCCGTCGTCGTCTCACGCACTTGTGCTCCAGGTGTCAACTTGGACTATACGAAGATCTCGCCGAACTCAACGCGCTAATCAGTTTCTCCGCCGCAGCAGATGCTCCACACCAACTGCACCTGCTACTCCGTCCTCCTAAAGTTTCTGGAAAACGGACGACGCATCGAGGTGCTGCTGCCCAAGGAACGAGAAGTGTTGCTGCAGAACGGCAAAATCATCTTTCCTCGTTACCCTCCAGCCGATGTCGACCTTGTTTGGAACCAACTTTCTATTGCCGACCAGCAGGCTTGTGCTCCTTTTCGAAGGTGCAGACAACATTACAACTTACCCTCACAAACCACTCACATCGACGGCACTGCCCCGTTTGTCAAAAATTGCCATCTGTACCAACATGTCCCTGGAAGCTCTTAATGAGCTAGAACAACTATCACACAGTGCAGACTCTCAAAGCGTATCTTCGCTTCAACAAAACGTACCGTATCGCGTCGTTGGCGTTAAATCCCTCGACACCATTCATGGTACCAAACTCGTCGCCAAACTAGACAACGACACCGAAGTGTTCCTACCAACTAGATTCACCAAGGCCTCTACCGAACTCATCAGCAAACTCAACTCAACATCCTTCTGCATCATCTACGGAGGCGAAGAAAAACTTCGAAGCGGGTTCAAAAGGTTCATCGTCAAGTTTACCCCTTATACCCAAAAATAATGTCCTGTGAAACAAATCCTTTCAACGTGGGAAACAATCTCACTATCAAACTCCTATTCACCTCTCAACTCTCTAGCAAAGGAAATCTTCCCTCTCCCATACGAATTCTCTCCTCGTACACCACCTTTTTCGGGAACGTCAAAATCGTCTCCGTAAAACTCGACATCCAAGTTGCCGACGTCCTCCACATCCAATATCTACCTGTCAAAACTCACCATCGTCAACAAAACGGTCGCTGCACCATATTCCTCGGTAACAGCAAAAACTCTGCTATATCCAACAGAGTAACGAACTCAGGACGCCATAACAACGACGTCATCATACCCATCTACATACCAACCTTCGACCAGGAACTTCCGCAAAACGTTTCTCACCTAATGCTCTCCTGCGTCACAGAACCCATCTGCGATTCATCAAAGTTCAGCAGCAGCAGCGAACACGAAGACACCCAACCAACTTCCAATCTCCAGTGCACCACGCAGTTCAAAATTATTCTAGTGAGGCAAGCGCCTTAAGAACTTTAGTGCATTAAAAATGTGCTCTTTTGACTTATAAAATATATTTGTTCTGTATTTTGTTTCCATTAAAAACATTTGTATGTTAATCTATTTCGCAATTTATCTTTCACTACTTCTTTTTAGCTTGTAAGAAAAAATACTTTTTTCGCTATGTTAATCCATAATGCAATTCATTATTCCTGCTTTTTTTAGCGTTGTAAGAAAATATTTGTTTCTGTGTTGAATACAACAATAATTTTGTAATTTTCAGTGTATCTTCTCAATAAATAAATAGTCCACCCTTAAGCAGTTGGATTAACGGATGGCGTTAGTGTCGCCTGGCGTGCAGTTGATGGCGGGAAATTTGAAAATTTGAAATTAACGACGATAACGGAAAATTTCAAATTTTCACATTCCCCATCAGTGTCGCCGTTGATGGCGGGAAAAATTCAAATGGCGGGAAATTTAAAAATTTGAAATTAACGACCATGGCGGGAAACGTTTTAAATTTCCCGCCACCTTAAAATTTTCAAATTTGCGCCATCAACGGCATCACTAACGCAACTAGCGGCAAAATTATCGTTAATCCAGTTGCTTAAGGCGGGACTATAACTACTCTCCTGCATGGTGAACATTTTGCGACACTTCCGATTAAAAGATGTGAAAGCGAACTGGAGCAATTCTGTTTGATTCTTAATGGAGAAAATTTGGAAGCTAATTAGACGAGCTGGAAATACTCGCAAAGGCATTGCCCAGAGTTTCGGTAACCTGAATCGGATCACGATGTTATCATTATGTACCTATATGTAGGGTACTGTAGACTGTTGCTTTGTCAGCCACATGACGAAACTTACCTCATACCACAAATGAAGTTATTAACCAATTAAAGGAACCATTAACCGACTCGAGGAAGCCTCTGAATGAGGCACCAAACTCTGGCGCTATTAGCATAGTGGACCATATTTTGAGAGTACTGTGCTTCTGAAAATCAGGGAGCGCAGCCCTACATACGCGAACTTCCCGGCATTCTTGGTCTACCAAGGGAACGGTAAATGTCCTTGGCATGAAGACGGCCAGAGTATAGAAAATCATAGGCATAAGCAAGCAGATACTAGTTCAGCGCACTGAAACAGGACAAGTGAATTATTACATACCTAGACGCACAGAAGCGAAAACAGCCAACGGCGAAAATAATAGCATCTACAGGGGTCAAGCTATGAAGATCACACGCGGTTTCTCATACCGCTGCGACGAATGTATTGTAGTACACTCTGTGAAACACCAATTGTAAGCCGGTAGCTGAGAAATTGCTGCAAACATTCCCAAGGACATGTGACTCAGCAGAATTAAATACACCGTTAACTAGATAATCGCGTGTAAAGGTGAGAGTGTGTGGGAATGTGGCGCAATGTGTTGATCGGCTACTCAGCTTCTACTGGCGTATCATTGAACTATTCTAATGCTCTATAAAACTATATAAGTAACGTTAGCCATGTATTGAATTCAGATGTTTTGTCGCGCTGTGCCAGATACCAGAAAATTACGTGAAAACGTAAGGTTATGGCTGATTATCCCAGTAATCAGTCCTCAAATGTTACATTTCCGCGTAGTTACAAAAAAGTTATTTGGTACGTTTAAAGGTCTGAATATCTGGCATATTCTATTTGAGAGGCTTATACCATGATAAAATAACGACCTCACTGGGATCCGACTGAATCGGATTCCTGTTTTAAACGCAGCGCAATATTGTTTACTAACTTCCGACACTATTTGCACTATTACATCCATTAGGAAGTCACAAATATGATAGAAACCGTAAAAAAGAAACTTCAAATGCGCTCTAATTAGTCAGAAATACATAAATTCACTTGAAATGAAACGAATACCTACACGTCTACTTACTGCGCATGCACGCTGAGCAAACGTGAGTTGCCTTGTTCACTTTATTTATGGAATGGTAGGGTCTAACATGATATTCATGTTCACGATAAATAGTAAGGTAGTTTGTTTCTAACACTTACAGATGTGGTGAACGCATGCAGTTTTCAGGTAGTCTCTAAGACGCATGTATGAAGCATTCGTGGCAAGACTGGCACGTTACCTGCATTGAGCATTCCAAAGGATATGTCACTCTTGCATGAAACACCTTTTACGTCAATACTGCTATTCCGTATTGAATTTAACAATGTGATATTAGTAATTGCTAAAGCTTTAGGAAAGCATAATTCTTTATGTGAATTTACGCTCCACTGCCATACGTTTAAACAAAATTTATGTGCAATTGTTTATACATTTGGCCCAGTAAGTGTGTAATTCGCTCTAATATTTGTTATATCTGATATAAAATGGGACTAATGTGCTTTATGCAAACACGTACCTACATCTGAAAAAAAGGAATTGGTATAACGTGATGCACAAATTTTCGGAAGCACCATCGCTTCCAACGATTACTCCAACAATTTTAACAATAATATTATGAATGCCAAAGAACTCGAGTTAGTGAAATTTGCAACACGGAGTTTCCGATAAGGTGCGGGTGAGTATGTGCGAAAGATACAAAATGTTTAAAAAAAGTAGGTAAACAAATTTCGTACTGGTGTTCGCGCCACAGTCACAGACTAACCATTATTTACGTGGTAGCTTTAGAAACAAAAAATGGCCATACTTTTAATAACTAACAGTTATTAGCAGTAAAAGGTATGCAATAACTTTGGGATTAATTTTAAATTAGAGTTTAGAGCAGTGGCCACCAAATGGATCGACCTTGTGCTAGAGCAAATGACGCAGCACTGTGCACTGCCACGAGTGCCGTGTGATTTCAGTTTGAGGAAAGACGTGGAAGTGGACAGCAGTGTCGTCTCGTCCCTTGCGGTTTGTTTCCGTAAATATCATGTCGGCTGTAGAATGCAATGTGACACGTAGGGCATCTACTCCTACCTTTATGCCTTCATGGGAAGATTGTTTCCTTTTTAGAAAGTGGGGGAATGGCAAAATGCTTAGTTTGTGGTAAGGTTTTGCATGCAATAGGAAAATTCAATTTGCAAAGACATTACTCAACTCACGCGAGAGAATATGACAGTTACCAAGGAGAGGAACGTGCGTTATTAGTAGGAAAACTGAAGGAAAAGCTGCTGGAAAATAGTGACGACCATCAGTGAGTCGGCTGTTCGCCTCGGTTTCAAAATCTGATTCCAAATAGCAAGAAAACTAAAACCCTTTACAGCTGGAGAATTTATAAAGGAGTGTATCACCATAGCATCAGAGGAACTGTGTCCGCAACAAGTCCAGGAATTCGAGGACATAAGTTTGTCACCTTCGACCGTGGCCCGTCGTGTGCAAGATTTAGAAGACGATGTTCAATTGCAACTTCTGGAATTATGTAAATCATTTACGCATTATTCCTTGGCTATTGATGAGAGTGGTGATACATCTGTTAGAGTCCAACTTGCAATATTTATAAGGGGAGCAGATTCAGAGCTTCAGATTAAACAAGAACTGTTAGATCTTGTTGCAATGAAGTATTCTACAAAAGGATCAGATATTTTTTTGTGTCTTGAAGAGGTTATTGAAAGTTTTGGTCTGCCTTGGGATAAATTGGTATCTCTGTCTACTGACGGTGCTCCTTGTATGGTTGGGAGGCGAGTTGGTGGGGTTGGACTTTTGAAAGGAAAAATAAAGAGTCTGAACAGAAATAATGAGGTTATACCTTTACATTGTATTGTACATCAACAGAGTCTCTGCGCCAAAAGCATTAAAATGAGCAATGTGATGAACGTTGTGACGAAAACAACTAATGCAATTAGGTTGAAAGGGCTCAGTCATCGTCAGTTTCAAAGCTTCCTAGAAGAGTGCAATAGCGAGTATGGTACTTTACCATACTATTGTGAAGTTCGATGGCTAAGTCGTGGAAAGTTACTAGATCGATTCTTCGAACTGCGCAATGAAATATCATGTTTTATGGAGCAAAAAGGAACATCTGTACAGGAATTAAATGACGAGAAATGGGTTTCCGACTTGGCGTTCCTGGCAGACGTGACAGAACATATCAATACACTGAATCAATCGCTGCAAGGAAAGCATCAACTCATCACAGACCTGTGTGATAGTATCAGAGCATTTAAAATGCAACTATCCTTATGGGAAAGGCAGTTAACTTCAAAGAACTTGATACATTTCCCAAAGCTCTCAACAGTTCAGCAATTTGTTCAGGTCATGGACTTGCAAGAATATGTTCAAATATTAAGAGAGTTGAACCAAGAATATCAGAAAAGATTTCAAGACGTGGTGCAATTAGAGCCAATTTTCCAAATATTTGCTGAGCCTTACTCTACAGACGTTGATAATGTTCCATCTGAATTGCAACTTGAACTTATCGATTTGCAATGCAATCGTCAACTGAAAAATAAATTCCATAATAGAATTAGTTTGAGTGAATTAGTTTCACATTTTCCAAGAAATACATTTCCTTGACTACATAGAAATATCGCTCGTGTTCTGTGTATGTTCGAATCCACATATGTATGCGAACAATTTTTCTCGCTAATGAAATTAAACAAAAACCGCTGCAGAAGTCAATTGTCGGATCAGAACTTAAAATGTCAACCTAGACTAGCTGCTGCACAAACATTGATACCTAATTTTGAAAAACTAGTGCGTCAAAAGAGACAACAAAAATCTAGAAAACTAGGTTCCACTTCTGAGTAATATGTTGTGCTTCTTGCTTTTCTTCGAGCTGCTATTTAATACTGCTGTATTGTAAGTAGATTGTAGATTTTCATTTTGTTTAAACTATCAATTAATAGTTCATTTGTTTTTTCACTAAAAGAAAAGTACACAGTTAAATGATAATCAAAGCAATGTTATATTAAAACAGTTTATATAACAATTATATCCCTCAAATTACAATTCCATTATTATTGTTGCACAGTCAATTGTGCATTTAAATTCCAAGACCGGCATTCCACCACTGCGCAGAAGGTTACATAGTGCACGGTAGACTATTCCGGCGTGCAACGGGTAAACTTGCACGACCTGCTGTGCACACTGTGCATTGAGATAGTGGCTGCTGGTTTAGAGCAAGTATTTAATACCTGTAGTCAGGCTTCACATCTTTTTCGGCTTCGTTAAAAAAATGCATGCGATCAAGTGAATGTTCCGCGCGATCTACACCAATATGTGAAGAAAGTAAACACAGCTGATGCGATGTTGTCCTACCAGACTTAAGAAAGCAACAAACTGTGGGTTTTTAAATGTAGTTTACACAAAAAACCGTGGAATGTATTGAAATACACCAAAGAAAGAACTTGTCATTATTTAATTTTCTATGAATATATCCATAAATCAAGAACCTTTAATCAATAATAATTCAGCCAGGTGATGATAATTTTTTTATAATATATTTTTTCTAGAAATCTATTAACTTTTCAAGTTTTTTTGTATTAGACTTTCTTGTTATTCACAAGAGAAATTCGCTGTTAAAGTCTGCCGGATTATTTCACTTCCACCTGTGTTGAGCGCAAATATGTGCAGCGCTACAAGATAACATGATTTGAACGGCGGTATCTAATATAAGTAATGTGGCTAAAGAACTACTTCGCGATGACATCCGCAAGGAAACACTCCAGGTGATAGTTATGTGTTTAGACTCCCGGAGTTTCCTCCAACGGAAACCCATTCATTGTGCTACCATGTAAAATGCTATTAAATTATTAGGGGGCAAAGCATGAGCTAAAAGACCTTGAATATATAAGATTTGGCAGCGGCATCTCCAGCATCCACTGCTAGACCGACGTGTTCTGGTGCCCATACACAGGTCACGCTAATGATTTAATAATAAACTCTTTATTAAACACAATTAATAAGGATACATCGCACAAATCGTGCACAATGTTAACAAGCTTGAGTACAAAGGTTCATGATGGACGATCCTTGGTTTTGACATGTGATTACATGGTATCGATTACATTGTTCACTACACAGCTTGCTCAGACAAGTTTCTTCTGGGTCATGGAATTATTCAGTGTTGCACAGTTTATGGTGATACCCATGTACCGCCATTGAGTTCACAAAGTGTCGCAGGTCTTGGTTAGTGTCTATCCATGTCCTATTCATCATGGCCTCCGTTGAGTAGAACTCGAGCCAGATTTCTTCCCTCTTGTTCACTCTATCCTGTATTAGTTTTTCGTAAGTGTCTGTGGATGGTAGTCCTTGGTTCATTCGGAGGTCCTCAATGAAGGTCTCCTTTGCAAGTTCATACGCTAGTCTAGATTTTGTGTATTTTGATATTCCTAAGGTAGTTTTTCAGGAAGCGTGACTTGATTGCTTCTAGCGTCCTCGGGTCAGCCAGGGACAGTTTTTCCCATAGTCTAGTCTGAACGTGGCAACGGGCGCATAAATTTTCGCATCAAATAGTCTCATCGCTGTTTCTAGTGAGAGCTTTGTAATTGTTTTAATGTCATATATGGCTTTGGTGGCCGCTGTTGCTCTAGAGTTTATGTGAATTCTGCAGCTTTTTGCTGTTTGCATGGTCAATCCTAGATAGTTGAATGTATTTACAGTCTTGAGGGTTGTCTATCCTAGATTTATCCTGTCTCTTGCAGCCTCTCGGCCGCCTTTTCGAAATGTCATTTGCACTGTTTTCTCTGTGTTGACTTTCATCTTGTTATCCGTTGCCCATCTGTCTAAATTATCTATGGCTTTTTGTACTGTATGCAGGGAACTTTATCCAATGACTGTGTCATCAGCGTATAAGTATACCTTTAAATCCTCTGTTCCTTGCTTAGTTACCTTTACCACATCGTACGTCGCAATGCTAATGAGTTAAGGATCATAGATTCTGTACGACAGGGTGGTAATGATACAATAAACATAAAATCTACATTATCAATATCCTGGCACCTAGTATCTAAACCAGGGCGTGTTTCTCAGATTTTATTTCTATTATAACTTCCTTGGATACACTTTACATAGTTTTGCCCGGTCCATAGGTTCCTGTGCTACCCGACAGCCGTCTGACCCCAGGCACTGGCTTGTAAGTGCTACACAAGGGGAGGGTAATCGGATAAAGGAAACGAAAGTTATACAATGCTGGTTTGTTATGCAGACGTAAACTAATACTATAACAGAATTAACTACAATATGATAATATAATCAAAACAGAACAGAATAAACAAAAACAAAAATTCCGTCGCGTCAATTCTCGGCTAGTGTATTTCGGTTTCCTGGATCTTCTCGTTCTACTACATCTCCTTTTGTTCTTTGAGCTTGTAATCTAGTCGATCTCATGAGATCTATTTTGGTGATCTGTTGCTGTCCATTCCTCTGTGGTTTTCGAATCTTCTTTAATTCTAGGTATTCTTTCATTGTGTGTGTCGATACCATGTCCGCCTTTAACTGTAAAGTTTTGCCATCCTCCTTGTTCCTAACAATGTTCCAAATACTCTCCTGCCAATTCTATTCTTTCCTCCTTTATCAACTTTATCAACCTGTGTAATCGTACAGACCAAAGGACCTGGAATGCGCTCGGGGAATGGCTGCAATGACGAAACTTTTGATCCAAAGTGGCAAAGAGATAAGAATACACGCCATACTTATACAAATTAAAAAGGCAAAATTACACATTTTACACAATTTCCCTTCAGTTCCAGACCACTTGTCGCTCCAGTGTACTACGCTCGTACAACGGCAGGATGTAAAACTGCACAAAAATCGTCACAATGTACACAAGGGCTGAGGCATCGGGAGTATAAAACAGGGAACTTGACAGCTGCATCAGAGGTCTAATACCTGGCAGACCGACGCGATCAGGGACACGCGCGAAGGGCATGCTGGCGTTTGCACCAGCGAGCGAACTAAGCTAATTCTGGATAAAGTGTATAGCAGGTTGGGAACTGTCCAGCAACTGAAGACTAGAGTACATATAAGGAATCGCTGAAAGTATTACCTGCTGCAGGTTTTGCTGCGGTACATTTTAAAGAGCCCAGTAAATACCAGAAGGCTCAGTGGCAACAATTGAAGACACTGCGGTAGAGGGCGAAGTCTAAAAATGGTGGCCATGAGCTAAAGGATAGCTCATATCAGTGTACTTGTAACCGTACTTAGGATTGTCGACTTCACCATAGATATGTCATAGATTTATATGGATTTTGGCGCAAGGTTATAGGAGAAATCATGCTTCCCCTCTGGTAAATGTTGCAAACAAATGACGTCCAACAGCCGCAGTAGGAGACGAAAATGAACACCAAGAGGAATCAGAACCACGGGCTGTATTGCAAACCGATGACTCATGATTAGAGAATGAATCTTGGTTGGGTCCTCAGTGGATATAAATTGTCGAGTATATACACTGACGTCGGACTTCTGGTGTTAGCTGTGCAGTGCATTGCGGTGCATAACGATACGTTACTCTTGAGTCGGCGTGTTATTGAATTTAAATATAGGGTTACAGTGGTGCAACACACAAAAAGGGGAAAAAGGCGATGGCAAATACGCCCAAAATTAAGAAGTTGATGAATATGGCTCAGAGTACTTCGGAGAAATAAGCAAAGCATTATATATATAAAGTGTGTTAGGAAAGTCATGGTGCAGTTTTTACCGGTTGCAGAAAAGCTACGAATGAATGGATAACTCTCGAGGTTTGTATTCCTGTTTAGTGCAGTTCGGTGCGACTTCCATTTGTTCAGCTTAGGGCTGTTAATATAGGCATGTGGATGTTAAAAAGTCCATATCCTGACGTGACGATCACATGGAATGTGGCCTCATCGCTCTTATTGAGCTTCTGTATTGCAAAATAAAATTGTTTGGATCTATGATAGTCTGTAATAATTGCAGATACTTCTTTAAACCTTCGTTAGGTCTCCCTTGTATATCTTGCACAGATTAGTGGTTAGTCAAACTTTTTTGTTATAGTTTCCTTTGGCTGCTTATCCCACCGATTAAAGGGGTGGCTATGCACATGCGACGATATTAAAATTCAGCAAGTCACAGAACAGACATTTTCCATTGTCCACGTCTTGTGTAAAATGGCGTGATTTACTGCATTTTAGCGTTGCATCATCACTTGCTAGCGCACAACAATATAATCATGCTACGTATACTCCTTGAGGTAATCTTCAATGTACTACATATTTCATGAAGGAAGGAACACCAAAGGAAATATATTTAGGCAAACTAAAGAGTCTGCATAAGGCTGAAAAAGACCATGTCGATAAGATAGCGGAGGTTCACCAGGTTCCGCACGCAAACTGTTAATTGTATTCATTGGAAAAACGCCGATATCAGCAGAATACCATGGTGATGGTTAAGGATTAGGCGATTTAAAATCGACCGTCGCGCCGAAGAATACACAATCAGATTTCGATTAACCACAAAGTGACACACACATAAATGAAAATGAGAAGGTTCACCCTTGGGTTTTTAAATTCATGTAAGAGAAGGCCAGCTAAGCTGTCTTCTGTGATCCAAAATCAAGCCTAAAATTTAATTTGATCTGCGAGAAGATCTTGGTTTGGTTTGGGTTTGGTTTAAAGGCGCTCAACTTCTAGGTCATCAGCGCCCTTAAAAAATTCATGGCAATAGCCAGATATAAACTTCAATTAAAAATAAAATCACTAGTAACAAAGAGCATATATACATAAGCGTAAGAAATAGTGGCAATGGCCAGAGACAAAAGGTAATAGACATGTCAAAAAGCATAAACAAATATCTAAAAATCTAAAACCTCAAATTGATATTACAATTCGCTAAAAACTTAAAAACTATCAACCGCTGTTTTGTCGTCCGCTAAGATCTCTGCTAGTCTGGCAGGCAGCTGCAGAGAATCCCGAAGGTGCGCTAGAGAGCAATACTATAGCAGCACGTGGCGAACTGACAAAAAGTTGTCACACAGCGGACATAGAGGGGCAGGGTCCCTTTTAAATAGGTAACTATGCGAAAAATTGCAGTGCCCTATTCTTAATCGAGCCAAACTAACCTCCTCGCGGCGAGATGTGCGACAGGAAGTTACCCAGTTTATCAGAAGTTCTTTCACTTCTTTAAGCTTATTACCACGGAGAGATGACCACTCTTCGTGCCAACACGACAGCACTGCTCTCCACACTTCAAGCCTAAAGTCTTCCGAAGTAACACGTGAGATGGTAATACTGTGTTCTGTGGTTCCCATCTTTGCTGCCAAATCTGGCATTTCATTCCTAGTGACCACGAATCTATGCAAACACCACGTCATCGCCAGAAGCGTGTAAAACATGGAGGGCATCCTGGATACGTTGTACAATAGGGTGGGGGCTATACAGCTCACAAAGGCTCTGAAGTGCACTAAGGGAATCGCTCAAAATCAGGCTGTCTCCTAATTTACGACGGCGCACATACAAAACGGTTCGGTAAATTGCATAAAGCTCTGCAGTAAAAATGGAAGTGCTATTTGGAAAACAGAATGTATGTGGTTCGGTTCCATAAACATAAGCACATCCAACACCGTTGGTGCTCTTTGACCCATCGGTGTAAATATATCGACGGTCAGTGCAGCCTGACAAAAATTCTAAAAAACACGTGCGGATACGTGAAATGGACATCGTGGCCTTCCGGTGTACGGTCATCCCAAGATCCACATGGGGCGTGCCAGATAGCCAAGGGGGGTAAGGCCTCTCGGCTTTGGCGAACATCCTAGGCAGTTCCACTCCAAGCTTCATTAGAAGATCTTGGAAACGAAACCCCGCAGGATTAGGACTAAGGGTGCTATTCGTATACCGTTCTCTTAGCGTAGTAGTGAAAAAAGAAGCGAATGTGGGGTGCTTAGGCATACATCTAAGAGCACAACCATAATTTGCCAAGAGAAACTCACGCCGATAATGCAGAGGAGGTTCTGCGGACTCGGCGTAAACGCTCACCACCGGTCTTGTTGGAAAAGCTCCTACTGCAATGCGGATGCCCCTATTGTGGACCGTGTCTAATCTTCTCAGCACATATGGTCGTGCTGACGAATAAACAATACACCCATTGTCTAGCTTGGATCGGATCAATGCGCGATACATTCGCAACAAAATTGTCCGATCCGCTCCCCAAGATTTGCCATTTAATACTCGCATGATATTTAGGGAACGGTCACATCGTGCTCTTAGCTGTGCAATATGCGACGACCAACTAAGCTTCCTGCCCAAGATCAAACCCAGGAAGCACGTCTGATCTGCGGGAAGTAAATCTGGACCGAAACGGAGCGAAGGTGGTAATCGTAGCCTACGACGCCAGAAAGTAACGCAGATTGACTTGTCAGTTGACAAACGGAAGCCGGTTTTGGAGCTCCAATCTCTAAGGTTGTCCAAACATTGCTGCAGGCGCCGTTGTAAGAACGCCGTGCGCTGAGAAGTGCAATAGACAGCGAAGTCGTCTACGAATAGGCATGATGAAACTGCAGGTGGAACACATTTCCAGATGGAGTTACTTGCTATAGCAAGGAGCGTGACACTTAGCACCGAACCCTGAGGTACTCCCTCCTCCTGAGCAAAAGAATTAGAAAAAACCGAGCCAACCCTTACTCGGAAAAAACGGCCCTTCATAAACTGCTGAATGAACAACGGTAGGCGTCCACGTATGTTCCAGGTATACAGGAAACGTAGAATCCCTGCTCGCCAGCACGTATCATAAGCCTTCTCCAGATCGAAATATATGCCAACGGTTTGACAGTTCTTTAGAAATCTGTACATTATCTGTGTCGATATTGACACAAGATGGTCTACAGTTGAGCGGCACACTGGATGTTTGTAGGTTATGGCTTTCTAATCACCATACTTAGCGTCCATTTATCATGCGTTCCATCACCTTGCAAACGCAACTGGTGAGGGAAGTAGGACGATAACTGGAGGGAAGATGACGGTCCTTTCCAGCCTTCAAGATGGGAATAACAGTGGCCTCCCGTCAATTTTCTGGGAGTATACTGTCAACCCAAACACGATTATAGACCTCGAGCAGGAATGCCTTACGTTCAGGAGAGACCTGTTGTAACATTTGTACATGAATACCGTCCTGTCCTGGTGCTGATAATCCCAAAGATTTAGGAGAATGTTCTAGCTCCGCCATGGTGAAAAGGCGATTGTAATCTTCTACGTTTCTAGATCGAAACGCGAAGCCTTGAGATTCCACCTGAGTTTTACTTGGAAGGAACTCAGGGGAGTAGTTTTCCGAGCTAGACACTTGAGCGAAAGCACTGCCAAACGTATTGTCCACTTCAAATGAATCAACAGCTCCTGTGGCTGTTTTTACTCCCGCAATTGGTATATGGGTCGCTTTAGCTGCAACACGCCTTTACCTATCCCACACAACCGGGGAAGGGGTGCGTCGGTTAAATGAAACTACAAATTTGCTCCAAGATGACTTTTTGCTATCCCTAATGACTTGCCTGAACCTGGCGCGCATTTTCTTGTATTGGATAGGTTATCCAAAGTAGGGTGACGTTGGAAAACCCTAAGAGCACGCCTTCGAGCACGTGCACCAGGGGACGGGGAATCGACGGGGGTGTGTAGTCGACCGCGGAATTTATTGTTCTGCAGCAGAGAGAATCGTCTCCGTGAGATGCTGCGCCAAATCATTCACTGGGTTGTGCTCGTTGTACGTAAACACAGCCAACTGGGTGTAAAGGCTCCAGTTGGCATGGTCCAAACGCCATCTGGGCATACGTGTGGAACATGTATCTTGCGTCAAGAAACTACTAAGACATGGGAAGTGATTACTAGAGATTACATTCCATTGTAGGGAGACTGCCAACTGAGGTAAACAAACTACAAGGTCAAGGTGCGAGAAACTATTGTAGGAGTCCGAAATGAATGTAGGCTCTCCAGTGTTAAGGAGAACCAGGTTGCAACTGTCCAGGAAATCAGCGAGGAGATTGCCTCTCGCCAAGCGCGACTCGAGCCCCAAAGTAGGTGGTGCGCATTGAAGCCCCCCACCAACAGAAACGGTGTTGGTAACTGGGAAACCAGATCTTCTAAATCAATGCGCGAGAATTCATGGGACGGAGGCTAATATAGATTACAAATGGTGAAATGGATGTCTGGCAGTACGATACTTATTGCAGCTGATCGGATATCAGACCGTATTGGTAAAGATTGCATATATATGTCATCTCTCACAAGCATCATAGCGCCGCCATGTGCCGGAACACCCTCTTCTGGTGTAACATCACACCATATTGGGGTGTATCGCCTTAGATGGAAAGTGTCTTGAGGACACAGCTTAGTCTCTTGCAAACATGTGACCAGAGGTTCGTTTTCTTTGAGCAAAAGCTCAAGTTCTGGCCGTTGAGTTCTAATACCACGTATGGTCCATTGTAGGATAGCCATATTGCATTGTGTATGGGACAGGTATTCCAAAATAACTCGTCATTACTTTGGAATAAGCGGTTGTCGAATTAATTTTGCCCTTTTCTTCTGTCTTGGGCTTACATTATTACCTGAGGCTTTTTCGCGCCTCTTTTCCACTGGGTGTCTTCCAGTGTGGGCAGATTGGTCTAACTCCATGTCCTCTGCCGAGGACGTCAGTGTTCCCATACTGAATTTTTGTTCGAGAGCTTCGAACCGACTCGACACGGAGACCGGCGAAGATGAAAAACGCCGGTCTGAGTCCACCCCTGAAGATTCCCCAGAAGAGTATATTCGAGGAGATCTTCGAGGAGCTGTTCGTGGACTCTTACATCCCTTCGATGTACTGGGATCGGACATGCTATTTTCCTTGAGGAAGTCGATCCTTGTATAACTCTTATTAAACTTGATCGACGAGGCATCATATCTTACGGGCTTGCTAGTTTTTTGTGTTGATCTTGATGCTTTTGATGGTGATGTAACACGGATGTTCTTTGCACTTGCGGAATTTGTAGACGTTGACACAGATGTGCGTGCCGATGTACAAGGCTTTGGAATTGAGCTACGGGCTGAATGTCTTTTTTAATATTGTTGCCCCATATATATCGCTGGTTTGTGTTGCGATTTCTCGTCTCGGTACCGGTTTAGCTGCAACTGAGCCAAAGGTACCGGATCTTGGAACAGAGGGTTGGTGTATACGCAAGAGCGTCCGGGCTTCTGAGAAGGGCACCTTCTCTCTAACCCGTATATCTTGGATCGCTCTTTCCTCTACAAAACGGGGGCAATCTCGGGAACTGGATAGATGTTCTCCTTTGCAGTTCACACGTGACGGCGCTGCATTACAATCACCATCGTATAATGCATCCCCACAGTTATTGCAAGTAGGTAGTCCCTAGCAAAACTCGCTTGTATGTCCAAAGCGCTGGTGCTTGAAACATCTGAGCGGGTTCGGGATAAAAGGCATAACTTCGATGGACTCATACCCTGCCTTAATCCTTTGCGGGAGATCTACCTGATCAAAGGTCAGGGACAGGGTATGTGTTGGCTTCAGTTCACCATCCTCTTTGCGCTGAACCCTGTAAACGTTAGTAAGGCCTTGTTCCAAAAGATTTACTTGAGTCTCCTCATTGCTTAGATCATCCAATGCACGGGTGTCTCGCCGCATGAGGGATTCAAAGTTCTGTGCGTCTCAGCACTGACAGGATAACTTGCTAGCATATTCGCTTTCAGTATTTTAGCTGCCTGGGTGTATGAATGTGTTTCAACCAGCTGCGTGCCACTGCGAGATCTAGTGCAAGACCTTACTGGACCAGCAATGTTATCCAGACCCTTTTGAATGGTAAAGGGGCTCACCGATAGAAACTTTTTCCTTCCTCTTTTCTAGTAATGTCTAAGTAGCGAGGACCACAACACTCGACTACTTCTTTTCCGTTTCCTTTGCCGTTTTTGTTGTTTTCAGTTTTTGAACTTATGGCGATGATATCCTCCACCATATCAAATGTCACCGATGGCATGCTCACTTCCTGGGTGCCACCCCGGCTTAGGTGAGAGTCCTGGCCTAGACCTTGCTCACCTTAGGATCTCACCTCCCAGTGTATAGACAGAGGGACCCAATCGCCTTCAGGAATGCATCAGCTCATGCAATGGCCCCTCCCCGGGAATGACCTTTATCAGCGGATACGTACACAGATCCTACATGATAACCAGGGGCTGGGAATTACGCGGTTACCCAGTCACCCCCTGCGTTTCCCCATCCTCCTACAACCCGCGCGTAGGTTATCCATCAGACTGTGTACAGGGAGGTATCAGGTTGGAGGTCAAACACAAAGGTGGACCAAAGTTGCTTGGGTGTTTGGCACGTGCCCTCTCACCTCATAGAGGAACCCAATCAAGAGTATGGCTCGGGGCCCCGGGTACGCCAAACCCGTACCTACCGTAGTAGGACCCCCTGAGGGAGTTTGATTTCGGAGTCCTCTTCTCCTAGATGAGTCGTCGACCAAGACTACCGAGCCTCATCTACCCGTTTGGAATGTTCTTTACTTCCCCTCACCTCTTGGCTACCTGTACTCAAAATGACACTTAGTAAGCCGTCTGGAGCAGGTACTGAGCCCCTCCGACGCGTCAAGGTGACACTCCTTCGGAGGGGCGAGAAGATCTGGAATGATTTACAAAGAAGATGGGGAATACCTTCGGCGTCAGAAGTTAACGTAGACGGTTTCCTCTGTGAAAAACTATGAGGTATAGACACGGTGAAGGCACTGCAGTAGTCACCGTTCTAAGAAGCAACTCCACCTGGAAATGTATTAAATGGCGAAATCATCAAAAGACATTGAAGGTGATAGCCCAGGTGGAGCACACTGCACAGTAGCATTGATGGCAACCGCGAAAAGTGTGATGCTAATCCCCGAGCCCTGCGTTACTCCGTTCTGAGTAAAAACATGATAAAACTGAGTCCAATGGTACTCCATATGACCTTCGTAAACGTCCGAATATATTAGGGAAAACGACCGCGGATGACTCACCTATGATAGTACGAGGAATGCGGACCCTCCAGCAAATGTAACGTTTTCTCGAGGTCGAAAAAGACAACCACTTCAGTTTTCTGAGAAATAATCTGATGATCTTA
Organism: Tenodera sinensis; assembly: GCA_030765045.1. Classification (NCBI taxonomy): domain Eukaryota; kingdom Metazoa; phylum Arthropoda; class Insecta; order Mantodea; family Mantidae; genus Tenodera; species Tenodera sinensis. The sequence continues at coordinate 128,281,738 of CM060964.1, read as the reverse complement.
GTATGTAACGATATCTAAGTGCTTCGTTGAACGGAAGCGACAAAACCACATTGCACGTTCGAAAGCAGATTCAGAGATTCAGGTCGCCATGTCAATCTCCCGTTGATCATTTACTCCATCACCTCGAAGAAGTAACTGGAAGGTATATGGTGATCCGTTACAGATTTTGATATTGGGAGGATAGTATCCTCACACCACACAGATGGGAAAGTAGCGGTTCGACATTACGGATAATACGGCGGCGCCGTGGCCGAGCGGTTAGCGCGCTCGTCTACCTCCTAGGCGGCCCGGGTTCGATCCCAGGGACCCGCATGTGTTATTCGTGGTGGACGAAGCGGCGTCAGGGCGGGTTTTCTCCGGGTGCTCCGGTTTCCCCCGCCATCTCATTCCACCGGTGCTCCATCTTCATTCCATGTGTCATCAGTGTCACCGCCTGCGGTGCCGTAGTAGTAAAAGCGGGCGTTAAACACTACAACAACAACATTACGGATAATACATTCAAGAGAAATAGTTTACCGTCGGAAGACATGTACCACAGCATAAAGATTATGTTCTATGTGGAAAAGATTTTAGAATTTCACATGGCGGACAGTGTGACCTGAAACAGCAGCTGAGGAGTGGAAAAAATATCTGATTTTTTCGTAAATCTTAAAAACAGTGACGAGCGTAACAGAATTGCCGCATGTGAGCTGAGCCTAGTTTTAGATGCAGTGAAGCACAATTTAAGTTACGCAAGTCTAGACTGTGGTGATAAATTGGTGTCCCATATGTTCAGTCATTCAGTGGTTGCATCTAAACTTGCCTGTGGACGCACTAAATCTGAAATGCTTGTGAAGAATGTGCTTGGACCTAGAAGCTTTAGTGATTTTTCAGATATTCTACAATGTTCTGAAAAAAAAAACTGAATAATTCGTCTCTGTAGCCACGGATGCATCAAATAGATGCAATCGTTAGCTCCTTCCCGTGTGTATTCATTACTTTGACACTCAGAGAGGAGTGGAAAATAAACTATTAAATTGTGTTTAAAATACCAGTGAAAATGCTATTACCATTAATGACTTGGTGCTGCAAAGTTTAGAACGGCACAAATTAAATGTGAGTCATTTGTCTTCATATAGTGATGGCAATTCTGACGTAAATGTTGGGAAAAACCATTCAGTGTACCAATTATTTTTAGGTAAAAATTAGACTATCCTAAAGGCCAATTGCTTCAATCACACATTGCACAATTCAATGAAGTATGCTACTGAAAGATTAAATATTGATGTAGAGAATGTTGTGTTGAAACTTTACAATCACTTTTCTGATTCTGGAAAAAGAAGACAAGAGTTCAGACTTTCTTTGAATTTTTTAGTTAGAATGGGCAGAAATTTTAAGACATGTGCCCACTAGATGGATCTCATTTACTCCAGCTGCAAATCGTCTGTTGCAGAATTGGGCTTCAATTAAAAGTTACTTCAAGAGTATTGAACGACTGTCCAAAACTACTGTCTACATTGTGCAAAAATGAAGACCCTGAGCATGATATATATTTTCACTATGTAAACAACCTTGGAAGCTCAACTGAAAATAGTCATAAAAACACTGGAAAGATGTAATTTAAGTGTGTCAGAAACCTTAAAAATGATGAAACTACTTAGCAAAAAAGTACAACAAAGAATAAAAGACAACTTTTTAGGAAGAAATGCAAAATAACTCGTGAATGAGATACCTCCATCACTACAGAATAAACTATTGCCGATTTCAGTAATTTCTATAGCAACTTGACTAAATGTTTGCATAAAAACTTTGGTGTTGCTGATAATAATCAGTATTCCTCCTTTACACCTTTTACTTTGTCTACCGAAATTCAGTTTAAGGATTTTGAAAGAGCAGTAGATGCGCTGAAATTACGAAGGTCTTTCTGAAACTAATACCTCCTATATTTTTGTGTTGACTTCGGCTGTCTGAGCCAGAGGTCGTTAGTGTAGTGGTAATGCTTGAACCTTCCTCTTTCATTTGCAGGTGGTTCCATCTGTGGTAGTTGGTGGCAGTAGAGGAGTGTTCCAAAATGGAGTGTGATATAGACGTGCGTATAAAACAGAGATGTGTGATTGAATTTCTCACTGCAGAAGAAATTGCACCAATTGAAATCCATCGACGCTTGCTAAAGGTGTTTGGAGACGAAACAATAGATGTGAGCAATGTGAGGCGATGGGTACGGAATTATAGAGGTGGTGAAAAGCGTGTGCATTACCTCCCACGACCTGGTCGGCCCTACACAGCTGTCACCCCTCACAATGAACAGCGTATTGATCAACTCATTCGTGCTGATCGGCAGATAACGACCAAAGAATTGTGTGAAAACCTGAATGTCGGCTGTAATGCCTTGGAAACAATGTTGTAGCATCTTGGTTATCGCAAAGTCTGTGCAAGATGGGTCCTGCGGATGCTTACAGAAGAACAATAAAAATCATCGAATGGAAATTTGTCAGGACCTTCTGGACCAATATGAAGCTGAAGGTGACAATTTTCTGAATAGCATCGTGACCGGAGATAAGACGTGGTGTCACCACTACGAGCCAGAATCCAAAAGACAATCCATGGAATGACGTCATGAGAATTCTCCAACAAAGAAGAAATTCAAAACGCAGCCATCTGCAGGCAAAGTGGTGTGTACAGTCTTCTGGGATAGCCAGGGTGTGGTTCTTTTGGATGAGCAACTGTCGGTTCAGCACACTACAAAATGACACTGACTAAGGCCAGAGAAGAAGACCAACTTTCACCTGCAACATGATATTGCCAGGCCCCACACCAGTTTTGCGACCACGCAACTGATTGCAAAGTTTGGCTGGATTGTCTTGTCGCATCAACCGTGCAGTCCAGATTTAGCGCCTTCAGACATCCATCTCTTTGGGCCTCTGAAAGATGGACTAAGTAGCGAACATTTTCAAGACTCGGATGCTGTTGTCAAAGCTGTAAGAATGTGGTTAGCCTCAGCTGGTTCAGATTTTTACAAGCGTGGCATGCAGGCTCTGGTTCATCGTTGGAAAAAGTGCATAACAAATGGTGGTGACTACGTAGAAAAATAACAATCTGTAGCTGAAATATTGCTATTTTTAACTGTGCTGTTGCGATTTTACGTATCTCCTGTAGTTTTCATGAATAAAAATAGGAGGCATTACTTTCGGAACGACCCTCGTAATTGATAACGTGTCTAATGAAGACTTGCATGAAGATCTCACCAACTATCATGATAACCTGAGTGAAAGTGTGAAGAAAGAAGGTAATGATGTTTCAAAGTGGGTTGACTTTTTCCTCAGTCTCAGAAGATAATGTTCCGAACATGTGTAAAGGGTTTTGTTTAGTATACCCACATTTAATACATTTGTGGAAAGAATTTTCGCACTAATGAAAACCAAGTGGTGTGACACAAGGAACAGATGTCCTCTAGACTTACTTAAGGTTGAACTACAGGTACCAGTAAATTATCAAGGTATGCATTGTGAAGAATTTTATAAGTTTGTAGGCAATGATCTCAAAATGTTGCAAAGTGCCAGATCACCATCAAAGTATAACTAGATAACAGGCAAATGAGAAGTATATTAATCACTTTAACTGTAAATAGATTATTTGTTTTAATTGTTGCGTGAAATTTTATGAATTTATTATGCGCTATTAATTTTTTATTTTGGAAAATTTGGTAGTCCTAGACAGAACGTTCGGCAAGAGTGTTGGCAGAGGTGAAGTGGTCCGATATCAGGTCAACTTCATCGAAAAAGCTGTCTTCGGAAACTGCAGGCTGGAATAAACATCCAAATTCGTATTGTTTGCTTGCCAGGTTGGTGACGATGACGCATGATGAGGAAGTAAAAGAGAACTGTATATTTGTGCAAAAGTTTTGGAACAAAATAAAGTGAGCAGAAATGTAATTGTCCTGATTTTATCGTTTTATCACACTAATATTGTTAGTTGCATTATCTGCATCTACAGGTTTGAACATTGGCATTGCAGCATACTACTCAATGACATTTTGTTGTTAAAGTCCCATACCAGTAATGGACTGTGAAACGGAAATTCATTTTGACACCGGTGGCTGTCATACACCCATTTGACTTCGGCAGTCGGACGCTGCGTGGTCAAATGGTTTCTTTTTGAACTCAACGAAAGAGACGCCTGTAGGAGCTTGTAATAGACGGTTGGGTGAAAGATGAGCGAGTCAATAAGAAAGCGTGTGCTGGTGAAAATCTAAATTCTGCGATTACCAACGGTCGGCATATCTCGATCCACGCCGATGAGTATTTTTGAGGTATTAAAATCCACCATAACTTTAGTTCCTGTGTTGTTTCTTTCATAACACCCATGAATACCCTGATGATAAAACAACTCACTAGTTCTACTGGAGCAGCCGTGGCAAAGATGCGGAAGGAAGTCCAAGAATAACCAATGCAGCACACAGCAAGGATCATCGACTTGGATTCGTATAAAAGTGGCGCCCACAACGATGGAGTAATACTCCAGCATCAAATTGGTAACAACCGGACATCTTCACTTCTATTACAAATTGGCAACCACGTGGTACCTCCATATTGAGCATCATATTGGCGACGCAACGCGGGGCTTCGAGGGAGAGAGACGACCAGTACTTCAAAGAAATTTACCATCATCGAACCAAGGAATAACAACAGAGATCATCTAGTGCATCAGAACGCAAGCTAAATTGAACATTTATAAGTGCACTTATGTACTTAAGAAACGAAAAAATGATGCCCGCCTCGGTAGCGTGATGGTTAGCGTGTCTGCCTCACGTTCGAGAGGTCGCGAGTTCGAATCTCGCTTAGGGTAAGTTATCCGGCTAAGGCTTTTTTTTGAGGTTTTTCCCTACCCTGAGAAGACGAATGTCGGATAACTTAAAGCTTCATGGACCTCGGGCTCATTTGAGCATCATTTCACCCATTTCATTTTTCATTCATTCGTCCGAAATGACGCAATGTTGGAGCACGTTAATTTATAAAAAAAAAAAAGAAAAAAAAAACGGAAAAATGATAGGCCAAGATTTGCATGGAAATACAAAACATTGAAAATTGCAATAGTGTACAGGAAAGTAGTGGAAACATATTTGAATTAGGAGAATGCAATAGAAATGTACTAAGTAATTTAGAAATGCAGGAATCACAAAGTCCGATAAATAGGGAAATGCATGGAATTAGTTCAGAAATGCAAGTAAACAGTTCGGAAATGCAAGAAACTCTATTGGGATCGATTTGTGGAATTCTCAAAGATTTAAAAACAGAAATAGGAAATTTAAATAAACAGGTGGGAGAAAACAACCAAAGTGTAGGAAAGATAGAAAAGGTAGGAGAACATTTAGATAAAAAGATAGGAGAAAGCAATAAGACTTTAAGAACAGAGCTAGGAACATAATTAAGAAATCTAGATAAAAAGATTGAAAGTAATAAACAGAACAGAGAGAGAGAGATAAGAAAACAAAAACTTTCAAGGAAGAAAATGTGTCAACGAATCACTGAAAGAACAAGAAAACAAAATGCAAAATTGTGAGAGGAATTAGTACAAAAGTTAGAGAAAGATAGGGGAGAATTAGCACAAAAATTAGAGAAAGAGAGGGAGGTAAACTAAATTAGATTAGATAGGTCTAAAATAGAAAGTGAAAAACAGGCTAAGAAATTAGAGGAAATTAGTAATCAGATGACACATGTAACAGCTGAGATTGTGAATGTTAAAGAGGCTAGAAAGTTTGAGAATTACTGAACATGTACCAAATTCTAAGTCTAGCAATGTAAGTGATGTACTTGCAAGAAACGAAGCAATGCCAAATGCATGTGCTGACATTTCTATGTACAATGTTGGTAGTACCCATTCTAATCCTGATCTCAGAGCAAACATTTCAGGAAATGCTAATCTTAATTTACATTTGCCTAATCATATATGGAATGAGATAGCACCATCCACTTTTAAGGACGAGAATTCAGATGATCCTAAGGAATTTATTGAAGGACCGTAGGAATATTTCACAGTTAATAACATACCTGAAGAATATAAAATGGTAATTGTAAGGAAGTGCTTTAATGGTAGTGGTTTCACTTGTCTTTGGGAAACAATAATGACTTTAGGACCTTTGTAAATATCTTTCTAAGTAGATATTGGGGGCAAGTTGGCAAGCTAGTATTAGGCTTGAACTTAGTAATGGAAAGTACGATCCCAGGACGGATGAATCTATGGTGAACTATTTTATGAAAATAGCAAGGAGATAAAAAATGTTAGAACCACCCTTAAGTGAGAAAGATGTAATTAACTTAGACATTACTCACTTTCAAGAGGATATGCAACGCTATTTGATAATAGCTAGACCTTAAAGCGTTGCAGCTATGATACATTTGTTATTAACCTTGGAAGCCAACAAACAAAAACAATCTGTGGGACACGATGATAGAAATCGAGAAAGATTCGAAAGAGAAGCTAGAAATCCTTTGGGGCAAGGGGCAAATTTCTAGCAAAATAAGAATCAGGACATTAGAGATAGATATGGTGGTCCAGTACCAAGAGTAGAGACAAATCATTGGGAAAATCGTGGAAGGAATAATTATAACAAAAATGACTGGAATTGGCACGAAGCTCATAGAGGGAGGAACGTACTGGTAAACTATATAGATTCAGGCAGATTTGATCAGAACAGGAGACAGATTTTAGATGTAGAAGGAACTTTGATAACGAATATTGGGCTATTAGTAATAATTACGAATATGTGCCAAGGTTACTCGACTCCAAAAGGCAAACTCACCCAACTCCCCAAGTTTGAGGTCACTTAGATATGGAGATAATCGAAGTGGTAGGTACTCACCAGTGGAGACAGGAAGGGCTGAGGCTGTTAAATTTACTAGACAGATTGCAGGTACTTGTCACACTCAAATGTCAGAAGGTAACAACACTCCTCATAATAATGGAAATAGCAGGGGTAATTAGGAAAGTTCAGGGAAACGAAATCCCCAGTCAAACATGTCCTCTGTAAAGACTGGGCAGAATATTAAGGAACACGGTGTTAAGTATACGCAAAAATATGTTCCAAGAGGGCAATTTATGATAGAACAAAATAGGGAACCTCAAAATAAAGGGGTAGAAAATTAAAGAATGGCGGAGACACCCAAGATCGAAGTAGGCATAAACAGTAGAAAATACCAGGCAATTATTGATACAGGAGCAAGTAGCACGGTTTGTCCGCAACACTTTTATGATGAACTGATAAGAGATGGATTAAAAATAATGGCATTACCAGTGGGTGGGATATGCTGTTCTTTGGCCATCGGTAAAAGAAAAGAAAGAGTTAAATTACAAGCTATGTTGGACGTAGAGATTAATGGGAAGACTACTCAGATTTTATTTCTCGTAGTAATGAGATTAGTTGCTGATATGATAATAAGATGTGATTGCTTGTATCGACAGGAGGCTCTTATAAATTTTGAGAACAGTTTTTTGGAATTAACGATTAAGAATGAGGTTATAGCAGTACCACTTGTAGATGATAGCAATTCCCAGATTGTTGTGCTAGATGAGGCAGAGGAAGAAATTAGAAATGATGCATTCTTCCTAGAATATATTGAAATAGGAGCTATGGAATTAGCGAAAATAAGTAGTACAAAGTATGATATAGAAGACGACAGAGATAGGGGATATGATGATATAGAGATTAATGAAAAGAAAGAAATAGATATTTCCCAAGAAAATCCCTTAGGACTTGTAGATTGCACAAAATATGAATAGGTACCAAGATTAGAAAAACCCTGAGAATTTAGAAGAGCTATTAAAAGAGAAAGTAGATCAACCAAACTATTTAAACCAGAAACAGAAGGATCAACTATTCGAAATTCTCATTAGAAACAGAGATGTGTTTTCCGAAAACCCTGGAAAATGTACCCATTATACTCACTCATTTGAGATGCTACGAATTAAATCTTTTACTCATAAGGCTAGACCATTTCTACGTGCCATTAGAGAAGAAGTAGATGAAGCTATAAAATCTATGTTACAGGATGACGTCATTGAAATTTCCAATTCAGAATTCGTGAACCACTTGTATATTGTAAGTAAAGCAGATGGTAAAGTCAAAGTAACCTTAGATGCTAGGAAGCTAAATCAACATTGTAAACCCGACCAATTTAGACCAGAAAGCGTTGAGGTTATCTTAAATAAATAGCAAAAAGGTAAAATTTTTCCACACTTGACTTGACAGCTTCTTTTTGGCAAATCCCATTAAGGGAAGGTTTGAGAAGATATACTTCCTTTTTACATTCAGGTATATTGTATAAATTTCGAGTATGTGCCTTCGGAATGAATACCAGTAGTAGCGCATTATTAAGAGCCCGGTACAAAATTTTTAGTGAAACTATTAAGAAATTTGTGGCACAGTATGTTGACTTTGTGATATTTTCGGAAGACATCGAACAGCACTTAGGGCATATTGACTATGTGTTAAGCAAACTAAGAGAAGCAAATATGACAATTAAGCCTAGTAAAACATCCTTTTTCGCTGAACAATCTGAATTTGTAGGGTATGTAATTTCAAGCGGAGGTGTTAGACCCAACCCACAAAGAATTGAAAGAATAAACAAAATTCCCGGTCCTAGAAATTTACCCTATGTTATTTATACAGATGTTTAAGGATTAGGCTATTAGGCTAACACAAAAATATGAAAAAGATCAAGATCATTTAATTGCAGTCGCCTCTCGTGGGTTATCTAGAACCGAAGCCCAGGCTTCCAGAAAAGGAAATTACGGCCATTTACTTTGAATTGGTAAAATTTAGAGAATATGTGTATCATAACCCCATTTTCGTATATACCGATCACGTCAGCCTTGGATTTATGAATTCTTGCAAACTAACGAGTACACGCATATCCCATTACATCTCACAAATTGGAGATAAGGCATATCGCGAGGAAAAAACACCTTTAGTGGCTTGTCGCGCATAAAAATAAATTACTCAATTCCTGAGACAATAAGGGACAATAAGCATGAGGTTATTGTATTTTATTTAAAAACAATAGGACAACAACACGTAAAGGATTTTAAGAATTATCATTATTGCAACAAAAAGAACTGGAGCTCAGTAAATTAATGTTGAATGCAAAGCCAAGAGATGAAAAATTGCATAGCAATACAGGGATATTTGAGGATAAACTCTACAAATTACATGGAAGACACAATCCAAAGTGGAAGGTTATGATACCTAAAGAAATACAAGAAAAACTTATTCTCGCGTATCTTAAAGCCCTGACGCACGTAGGTAGCGTAAAATTGATTTTGACTATTATTGAACAATCCTACATGAAACATTTGGCTCGAAAGTTTAGGAAAATTTTTTAGACTTGTGATTTGTGTCAGAAGGCCAAACCATTTAACATAAGATAAGAGGATGTGAGACCCCAAGCTATTATTAGGAATAAAATAAATTCACTAGTGACTGCAGACGCTCATGGAGAACTCCCAGCAGGACAGTTCCGAAGTAAGTACATTTTTGTTCTCACTTTTAGTAAATTCATCAAAATTTACCCAGTAAGAAAACCTGCGTCAGAAAAATAGTAAATGACTATGTACCAAAATACGGAAAAATAGAAGCAACTTTGACTGATAATGATGCTGTCCATTAGAGTAAGTGTTTTACCAATACTTTGAAAGACAATGGGATAAAATTGTATAATTTTTCGTCATATTTTCCCTCTAGCAATCCCGTGGAATGCATTCTTCGGGAATTAGGCATATTTTCCCGTATACTGACACACCAAAATCATCGAGATTGGGTGAGATACTACCCTATTATCGAAAAGATAATCACACTATAAACGTGACAACAGTATTTCCTCCTGTAACGTTAATCTTAGGAATTGAGCCTGATCCGAGTTTTGAAGGGATAACAGGAACAATAGAAAGCAAAGAAGAATTGAGTGCTGAACAAAAGGTTAAACTTGCTTTTGAAAATATAAAGAGAAAGGCAGAGAAGAGAAAATTAAACAAGAGAGTTGGGAAACATAAGTGGGAACCCAAGTTGGGAGCTTATGTGTTAGTAAAAGCCTATAAACTATCAAGTACGTTGAGGGGTAGAAACAGGAGAATGTAGTTATTATATAAAGGCCCTATGGAAATTATTGCTAAATTTGGTGATCATACATTTGAACTAAGGGACATAAAGAATTAAAAATCTGTGGGTAAGTGGCACAAGCAACTTCTTAGACCATATAGAAAACTTTGAAATGTTCCAAATGGTCATGAGAAAAAAGAAAAGGAGGGAGGGAGGAAGGGAGGAAGGGTGGGTGGGCGGGATGGAGGACGGGAGGAAGGGAGGGAGGAAGCTGTAAAGATGTAGCTATGCTGAAATGTAGATCAAAGTCGGACAGTTCAAGGTCGAATAAACATGCTGAGTACGCGTCAACAGAGATATGAAAGCAGCCAGGGACAGTGATATCACCACAAACATTTTAGAACAAATGATAGGTTTTTTTATGCGATAGATTTCATGATAATAAGAAATTGGCCTCGAATTGGCTTCAAAGGTAGATTGGAAAGGGAAATCTAAAATGTAGGTAAAGAATGTAATATTCTGTACAAAAGTCAATGTTTAATGTAAAAAGTAAAATAGTAAGTTTCTTAAAAATGTTAATATATCATTCTTTGAATGTATATAAGATTCAAAATAATGTTGTAAATAGCATGACATATATATGAGTGGAAAGATGATATAAGATTGGAAATGTGAAGTAATATACGAGAATGTATTGTGTAAAAAGAACGTTAACCACAAAGTTCATGGAAGCGTGATGATGTCACGATGACAATTAGTGATAGTGAAGTGACATGAGAAGAAAGACAAGAACAATATCAGAAAGAAAAGACTTTTGAAAATAAAGAAGATTATATAGAATCGTCAGAAGAAACGAAAATAATTTTGAAAACTACTGTCTGTGTGTGTGTGTGTGTGTGTGTGTGTGTGAGAGAGAGAGAGAGAGAGAGAGAGAGAGAGAGAGAGAGAGAGAGAGAGAGAGAGAGAGAGGAATATATACTGAAGATTTGTGTTTTGATCGATTATAAGAATGTTTGTTTAGAATTCATATTGAGTAGTCAAAGAAAATGTATCTGAGATATGAGAGTTGCCGATCGAGATTTAAAAGAAGGTAGAGTTACGATGTTTTGTTTTTCGGACAATAACTTTATGTTGCATTATTACCACATAATAATGTAACATAATGTGGGGCATCTGATACGCAAATTCATTTGACACACGAGGTTGTCATACATTCATTTGACTTCGACAGCCGGGCGCTGCGTGGTCAAACGGTTCCTTTTGGAATGCAACGAAAGAGACGACTGTAGGAGCTTGTAATGGACTGTTGGGTGGAAGATGAGTGAGTCAACAATTAGCGTGTGCTGGTGAAAATCTTAAGTTCTACAATTGCCAACGGTCGGTATATCTCGATCCACGCCGATGAGTGTTTTTGAAGTATTAAAATCCACGATAACTTTAGTTCCTGTGTTGTTTCGTTCATAACACCCATGAATACCCTAATGATAAAACAACTCACTAGTTCTACAGAAGCAGCCGGGGCAAAGATACGGAAGTAAGTCCAAGAATAACCAACGCAGCACACAACAAGGATCATCTACTTCGATTTGTATAAAATTGGCGCCCACAACGATGGGGTAATACTCCAGCATCAAACTGGTAACAACAGGACATTTTCACTTCCGTTAAAAATTGGCAACCACGTGGGACCTACATACTTCGCATCAACTTTTCAAGACCCGTAATGCACAACATATTGCATACATTTTAATGATATTGCACAAATAAGGTGTATACCTAATTAACAAGTGTAGCAAAGTGTACGAAAAGGCCTAAGGCACTAACACAAGTCGTTCTCAAATTTTAATGACCATCCACCATATTGAGCTTTACAACCATTAATCATACGGAACTGGAACTATTTTGGCTGTGATCTCGAACATTCTTTACTGCTTTGGGCCAATTTCTCTTCCAAACCATCAGTTATGAAGTGCAACAAAATTAGTGGCATATTCCATTATGGCTGGATAGCTCGCTATCGATATCGCTACCTAAAAAGTAAATCACGTATAACATAGCATATTATACATTTCAACGAGTTAAGATTGTGTACCTGCTAAAAAGTGTTACGACAGACATACTTAAACTAACGAATCCTGGGTAGGGCAGAACCAAACCACACCTGTTTCACAAGTAACCCATCGATGTTGTCTTCAAGAGCTCGGTGTTCTGTATTTGCGGAGTTAAACCAAATTTATATACAGATTTATATACATAACGTATAAATGTATTGACTTCTATGATGGATATTTTAATGAATGCCTATAAAGCAAGATAATCATACTCTGATATCAAACACCCAACTGTTATTTGCAAGGTACGTTAACCGAACTAAACATTTAATGGACTATATAATAATGATTATCATGACGATAGTAATAATAGTAATAGTAACAACAACAACAACAACAATAATAATGATAATGATAATGGTAGTGGTAGTGGTGGCGGTGGCGGTGGCGGCGGCGGCGGTGGCGGTGGCGATGGCGGTGGCGGTGGCGGTGGCAGTGATGGTGATGGTGATAGTGATAATAATGTGTGGACTGAATTTGTCACGAGATTGGTAAGACTGCAACTCTACAACCTTTGGCAGAAAATAGGTTACTTGTTAGATAATCATATTTACAACTACTGAAATTGATTAAACTCATATCAAATTATCTACAGGCTGTCCCAAAAACACCGACTCTTAGTATATCGTACGGGACGGCAAACTGATTGGTTTTCAAAATGTTCGGATGCCAACTGTCCGGAAATGCACGGTTTGGACGCTGTAGCGCATCGAAGTTTGTGATGGCTGCACGTTCACATTTCGCCAATAAACACCACACCACCTGTCTATATTACAAACTGGCTTCGAACTATGTACCTCCTACGTCATTACAGAGCCTATATCAGCGGTGGTGTGCCCCATGCACATGTCCCAATACGTGCGGTTGTATTTAAAGGTTTTCAATCGCTTCGTGGACTCGAGGCATAAGGTTCTTCGCTGACGTTACAGAAGTGCCACACAGCATACTCTTCACACAACTCCACGGAAAATAGTCCAGAGGTGTCAGATCTGGCGATCGTGCCGGTTATGGAAGTGGGCCACCTCTACAAATCCATCGATTTGTATATGCGATGTTGAGGTGATTCCGCACATTTACATCAAGTGTGCTGGTGCTCATGTCGACCATTACCGCAGTTGTGTACTAGTGCGTGTCACACTGCTGTTAAAAGGTTTACTGTACTGGAAACTGCACAAGTAACAGTAGGATGCGCAGCGGAGGCCCTATGGAGGCATTTAGCGCATGCACAGGAATGTTACTATGCTCAGGTCACTTATCCCAGTATACAGATGGCTAAAGGGTTGCATACCTTCTGTATTAGAATGCCAAAACGAATCTTAATAAATTGCCACAACCGTTCGTTTTGAGACTTCGACGGTCTCCAACGTCCAAACCGTGCATTTCAGGACAGGGGTTCCTATTTGAAAACCGACCAGTTTGCCATCCCGAACAACATACTAAGCGTAGTCGGTGTTTTACTGTGACATCCAGAATATTTTATATCTAAACAGGATAATAGCATAGTCCGTCTTTACCCAAGGCAGTATGATGACTTAGACCACGGTTATACATAAATATTCCTATTCATTGCATTGTATATTTATCTCTAGGATGTACACAATGGAAAGTAGGAGTTAAAACTATTCCTGTGATTGTGAAAATAATGAGTGTAGAACTTCACAAGTTGTGCCTGTTCTTGCTGGTGCTTCAAGTCTGAGAATGGAGTAAATGACAATGAAAGTGTTAAATGACGAAAAACTGTTAAAAGACATTTGTTGCATTGGTGATAACGATAGACACAGCCATATGTAGCAATACAGTATTGTATATGATGTATTCAGAAGTTTCTTTGTAAGGTTGTGCGTGTTTGTTACACAAATATGTCAAATTATATTGTGCTACTGGGACAATAGAAGGAATAAACAAGAAGACCAAACATGCGTAATTATTTCCATTTCCCTGTCAAATACCACATCCTACGGTTTGGTTGCAGGTTCACACTAAACCTTGGGACAGTTAATTAAAGTAGAAATAATTTTACTGCGTGTCACGCAGAATAGTTATCACAAACCTCATAATTAAATTGAATGTTATTGTATTAAGTATAATGACATAGAAACACCTCTTGCATTAAGAGAGCGAGTCACTTGAACTTGCAATCATTACAGAACCCTATAATATTTCATAAATGCTATTGATACACACACTATTGTACTATTTCAAGAAAAAGGAATTATAAAAAAACAAACAGCTTCGTTTTTCTACCTCCATGCCAATCTCGACTGATATTTATATCTTCTTCTTTTTCTTCTTCTTCTGCTTCTTCACTTCATGAATTAGGCTCTCGCCTGTTCCGCCTTCACAGTGTCTCCTTCCATCTTTTCCTCGGCCTCCCTACGTCCCTCTTTCCTTTACGACTATATTGGAAAACTACTTTTGGCAGTCTTGTATCATCCATTCTTCCAACATGTTCAAACCATCTTCTTCTGTACCTATCCATTCTCGAGGTAATAGCTTCCACTTGTAATTCATTTCTTATATTTTCATTTCTAATTCTATCTTCTCTTGTACATCCTTTTGTTCTTCTCAAGAATCTCATTTCGCAACTTTGTATTCTGCTGATGGTTCTTTGTGTAGGTACCCAGTTTTCGCATCCATAAAGTAACGTTGGGACCGCCATGGTATTATAAAATTTTATTCTTGTTTCAGACCTTGTTTTATTCTTTAGGGTTTTGTGAACTCTTCCACAGATTGTTTGAAATCTCATTAATTTTTTGTTCGTATCTTTATCTTTCTTATTGCTGATTTCACACCCTAAATAATTGAAGGAGGTTACTTGTTCCAATACTTTATCATTAACGACTATTTTCGACCTTATTGGTATTTTACCCCAGTTTGCCATTATTTTTGACTTTTCTATTGATATTTCAATATTAAGACTTTTGCATATTTGGTTAAGGTGGTGTATTGAACGTTGTAAATCATCTTCTGTTTCTTGCATAACTACTACGTCATCTGCATATAATAAAATATTTAAAATTTTTCCATGGGCTACTTTTATGCCTGCGTCAATTTTCTGTCTCCAGTTTTGGATTATTTTATTAACATAAATGTTAAAAAGTGTCGGTGACGGTGGGCACCCTTGTCTGACTCCTTTATTAGTTAAAATTTCTTCTGATTTTCCTGTCTTGAATCTTAAACTTATTTTAGTATCTTCGTATAAACTTTTCACCCCCTTTACCAAATGTCTTGGGTAGCCTTGTTCTTTCATTATGGTGGATCATGTAGCTTTTCTCGGTCTACATTATCAAAAGCCTTCTGGAAATCTATAAATGCTATATGTGTCTGCAGATTATATTTTCTTCTTTTCTCCAGTATCTGTTGCAATATGAAAATATTATCTGTATTAGGGAGCAGTCAGTTAAAAATGGGTTGGGAGTTTGGTGGGTTAAAATTGGATTGTTTGGCACAGGTTTTTAGATAGAAGTGAGAACGAGAATGACAAATTTTATTTGCTCAGATGAGGGAGAAAAGTAAGTTGAAGTACTACAGGGAAATTAATCTCTGGCACTGAAAACAGCGCATGGGATTCGGGAGATACGGCCCTACTGCAGCACGCTCGTAGCCGCAGTAAAGGTATTCTGGCAACTGAGTGCCCTTGACCGTAAGAAATACTGTACACAAGGGGCACTCTTTACCATCCTGTTTCCGAATTAACCGGCATACTTGGCAGACTCGCTGATTGGAGCGGCGGGTGACGATTTCTTCAATGGAGAGACAGTCCAGGCTGGAAGTGGCCACAGCTCCCCTACACTAGTTTAAGGTCTTATGTGGGCTACCCGGATAGGGTATGAGCTCAACAAACTCGCCTTTTATCAGCTTCTGAGACTGGTCTCCATTCATCACCTCGATCAATAACGTGCCATTTCTAAGTCTGGTTGCGTTCTTATCCGGGCCACAGATCCTATCGACTTCCTTTTTAATGTAAAAGGGGCTAAGGTCCTTCATCATCTTCCCATCACATTGCAAGGTACTTACCAAAAAACTGTCCACGAGGGATGGTTTGCGCGGGTACATGATGGATTGGACCCCCATCCGGGGATCAAAGAATAGAAGACACCAAATCTCCTTGGTCTGTGCCGCCATAACCGACCTCAAAGCGTATGTCAAGAGGGACTACCCAAGGCCATCTCTAAGTACAGGCCTGGATATGCGATTCGTGACGTCACCATACGAAGCCGACGTTCCAAGCAATTCATACCGAATAAACACGTTTTACAGCATTTCTGTGCTGGAAGAAGCGTGCATTCATTTATATTTTCATATTTCGTAGTAAAAGTTAATGTGTGTTAGTATGTTAGTGGAAAACATGCTTTTCATAGTTAATGGCAAAGCATGCTTTTTACGTTCGCAATCCGAATATATCTCCAGTTTCTTTCTTTTTTTTCCCCCTGTAGATAATACCACACTGCCTTGTTTAATACAGTAGTTTTTCAAGAGGACGTTGGTTATTACTTTTATTATTTTCCTCGTCAAAATAGCGCCCGGTAACTCGCAATCACTAACATTACAGTCAGCACCGATACTATTAATGTCATATGTCTCAGCACCTAAATGAAGAATTAAGTTTCTCTGGTTTTCTACATTAAGAAATTCTTGTTCATATGTCTCAACAAATGTACTACTTTTTCGTGATCACCAAGTATTTTCACCTTCTCTGATAAATATTTTAAATACAAGAGTTTCTATCAGGACTGAGGGGTTGAGAAAGTTGTCTGAGGTAATCAGAATGGGGTAAAGAGAGAACATTGGAATCACGTAACTGTATGTAAGCTGCTGGGGGAGTATATTTAATTGACTTTTGACTGACCAATTTTACCTGCTCTTCTAGGAAATTAGGTTTTAGATATTCTGTGGAATATTCATTCATGTCCTCCCAACATTCCTTTAAAATGTTGGCAGCCTGAAGTAGTTTATGTTCTGTTTGTTCACTTGCTATTGTGAACCAAAAGAGCATCAAATTTAGACCATTTATCCAATATCATTTGTTTACCGAGAATCCATTTAAACTTACTATTGAGTATTACAATTTTATCCTATACAACCTAAATAATAAAATTGGAATTAATGTTTAATGCTACTACAATTTTAGGAATTTCTTCAGTATCAATTTTCACAAAAATTACATCGTTTTCTTTTATGATGACGGTGAATCCCTCTAGTTTCATATCAGTAATTCTATTTTTAAAGCTCTGAAAATCAACAATTTTGTCATCTTCGAGTCATTTATGAAATTCTATGGATTTTCAGTAAGTTTAGGAGTTGTTCTGGGTGCTACAAAACGCTTCCATCATTTCACGTAACAGTAAATCCCTTCACTATGTGCTGTTCAGAAAAATGTTTAATACATACCACACCCGGTTCATAAATATCCCTGTGAATAGCACGTACCCACTGTTGTCTCCTGTGTGTATCCTTTGGAAACGAAAACACTGTAACATACTTTTCTACACTTGTTTTATAGTTTGAGGTATAACCCGGCACACATTTCCTAGGCATTTTGTATCGAAAACTACAAAACTTTGTAATTTAATTTTTCGCTCACTTAATTGTTTACTGGCACGTTGTAAAGCACAAGCAACTTCTTAGCGTTCCAACCACGTAATGATGGGTTGCATTCCCGTAATAAACAAATAGGTGATAAACATAAGCCTCCCGTGATGACGTCAATAACGTAATCTCTTTCTGTATACAGGCCTGTTAGATAAAGATGGCCTTGGACTACCCCCCTTATCTCCACTGCTTGTTCAAATGGGTAAACCGCTCTCCACACACACAGTTTATGTCCTTGCCACTGGAATAACCGCCTGTGGCTCCCCACTTTTGACCACGCTGCCTTAACGGAACCAACGTGGATTCAGGGGACCCGTGGTTGATTACACTGGGGTTTCGTCACCGGTAACACGTCTGGCCGGTGAAACTAACCCGACGGCGCACGGCCGTCGGGGAATTAACACGGACCAGGTCCTCAGAGAGCTACGTGGGTGTACATGACGGTGTGAACGGGCTCCGCACCTAAGGCCTCACAAGTCGGGGGCCGCGCTGAAACAGTGGGACAGGGCCACTCACCTCCTGCTGGTGAGGCAGGAGTTATAAACCAAAGACCTTAGAAATTAGTAACACAACAGTGAAATTTGCACCTGACCAAAAATAGGCGATTCTAATAGATTTTTAAGCACGAATTTCAGAACTGAAATCTGTTTTGTGATATCATCTAACTTTTTTAAAATATTGCCCTTTTTGTGATTTGCGAAAATCCGCTGCGCTACGCCACTTCCACCGCCGCAACCTTTATCGGTTGTCTCACCCTCTCAACATGTCATTCAAGGCTGGCAAGAGTTTTGTTGCAGGTGAGGTAACTTCAGGATTTTGACAAGGGGCTTAAATATGACTTCTTTGAAAGGTCTTCTTTGTTAATGGGCTCATGGAACTGAGTAACAATTACAAGCCATCCGGATGTCGTATTTTCATTGATTCGTCGAAGTTATGTTCGAAGGCAGTTTTATTACATAATGGTAACTTCTCTGTCCATCCCTATAGCTCATGCTGTCCTGATGAGAGAAACATATGAGAATTTGAAGATAGTTGTGAAAGCTATAAACTATGCAAAGTATGAATGGCAAATCTGTGGAGATTTAAAGGTCATAGGGTTACTCTTGGAAATGCAGAGTGGTTTCACCAAGTTTTATTATTTTATATGTGAGTGGGACAGTCGGGCTAAAGAAAAACATTATGAAGTGACCGAGTGGTCTGTAAGGAGTGCTTTAATACAGGGTGAAAAGAGTGTTAAGCATGAAGCATTAGTTAACAAAGACAAAATTTTGCTACTGCCACTTCACATTAAGTTAGGCTTAATGAAACATTTTGTGAAGGCTTTGAACAGAGAGTAGGTATTTTCAGCATGCTTAGGTGAACTTCTTCTACTATTTTGTAAGTCACGAGCCGCCACTGTTTCATATGCCTCAACATTACAACGAAAAAGTTTGCCGAATCCATAAATTACGGTTAAAGTGAACTAACAATCCATATTTAGGTAACTTTCGTGCAAAAACTTAAAAACATTATTCATTTTTGTCATTTAAAGAAAAAAAAAAAAAAAAAAAAAACCTTTCCAGAAGACTTCCTCTTGTAGCTGACATCAGGAACCTCCCTTATGAGCTGCCAACAATAGTCAGCTAACATACTAGGTGTCCACTTTCCGCTGTATCACTTTTCCATGGCACTGTGGGTGATGAGCACAGAGAATAAAATGCTGAAAATACAATGCAAAGCCGGTGTACCACGGTCCAACATTTTTTACCAAACTTTTTGTATCCAATGGAGCTGTACACAAAAGAAACCGTCTGTCACACTATGATTCATTTTGGTCCAATACATATGGCAGTTTGCGTAGTAAGCGAAGAAATAAACATGGCGGATGCAAATATATGCAGCTTTGTTTTAAAATCAAATTTAAACGGCGAGTCAAACAATGTGCAAAAACTGCCTGAGGAGCATTGTTCTTGATTCTTTTTTGAAGTCCATTCAAATGTCCTGACATAACACTCGTTCCATCGTAACATTGTGCAACTAATTTACGTTCATAATTAAATTCTTTAAGAACACCGCGCAGCAAAAAGGAACAATGTTTCTGCGGACCTGTCAACACTCACATCATGAAATCCGAAAAATCGTTCAACCAATGTGCTCTCTATATTTACGTATCTTACAATGATAGAGCACTGAGACTGTTGACAGATACCTGTGGTGTCAACTTCAACCGAAAAAAAATCTGAGACATTAATTTCAGGTCTGTAAGTATTCAGAAATACATCCAATCACCTCATTTTGTATAGATTTAGAATCACCGCTGAATATACTTTTAATTTTATTATAGTGGTTTTGGATTTCTAATGGACTTTCAGTACACAAGCTCCTCGAAATTTCCCCGACTTAGAGAAAGCGCATTCTTATCATGACCTCAGAATGCAAAATCTTGTTTACCTAAATACAATGTTACTTTAATGATCAACTGCAGGAAAAGCCTATTTAATGTCACGTTTCCATTGAAACGCACATGGAAAAGTATGCTGTTTTCTTGAAGAGCGTCAGCTATTGTGTGTGTGTGTTTTTTTTTTCTTCTTCTTCAAAAGCGTTTAGTTGTAATTTACATTTTAAATGTCCCGCCGAATCATTGTGCTTGTGAAGGGAACGTGTTATATTAATGAAATCTGTGAATCTCTCTTTGTCCCACACGTTACTTTTGTTGCTAAAAAGTAAACAAGGCCAACAGAATAGCGATTGCAAACTACGGCTAATGCATAACCAAAAATAGTTATCGAGCCAAGAGCTTTTGAATTTAATGTTACAAGTCTTCCCTATTTTCTTATCCTCTCTTTTAAGGGCTATATCAATGATGTCAGTGGGCCGCCCAAAGTTTAAAACATCCTTCTTGTCTTCATTTTCCCCCCTGGAAAATGGGGTTTCTAACAAATTGCAAACTATATCGTTCACTGGATTCATAACGAAACACTTATATTCCGTAATTTAAATATTAAAAGCACTGGAGTCTAGCAAACTCGTAAATTATACCTACAGTTCAGTTATCTAAAACACCACGTTTTAAGTTTACCATCAGCTCTTCCTCGAGGTAAACGACTATCTTCTAAGCGCGCGAAAACAGAAACCATCCCCTCTACCGTGTCCTGTGCCTCTAACCAAGTGAAAATATTTCGTTTGCCTGAAACATGTGCATTCCCATGTTATTTCCCCGTAGTTCATCGTTTCGTGACGTCATGTTGCCATGGCAACCAAGCTGTTTAGTGCAGCAGTTTCTTCTGTAATTCTGACTGCTGCACTTGTCCTTGCAACCGATAAGAAGGCGCGTTCCCACCAATTTTCCCTGCCGGCTGCCAGGCTGTAAGTTCCAAACAAAAGAAAGGTTGGTCACTGACCCTGCTACGGCTCTTAGCAGTTGAAATTTGTGAGTAAACTGTTAGAATGGCAGTAATAATGCCAACATTAACAAAAACCCAATACTATTATATTCAGGTGAAAACCTCTTCACTTGAATAGTCGCCACTGATATGAAATTATTTCACCTCAGGACTGATTACAATATTTTAACTGTATCTATTGTATGCATTATTTTTTAAAAACATTGAAACCAATTTCTCAAAAAAAAAAAAAAAAAAAAAAAAAAAAAAAAAAAAAAAAAAAAACATCAGTATCGTGGTAGAGAATTTTGGATTTCAGATTTGAGTTCAGCATAGCTAATATGTACAGTCACCTATTTTTCTTCAAGTGCAAAAACGAAAGTTGAAATTTGTGGTTCAGTGTAATCATAACAAGCCTAGAAGAGGAAGAGGATGATGAAAAGTAGCAACAAAAGCAGCTACACGTGACACAGTTTATTGGTGAAATGATCGTGAGCAGCTCCAGGCCCCGTGTGTGCCTAACCCGTAACTACCATAGTAGGTCCCTGGGGGGTAACAATTTTGATTAAAATTCCATATGTTTAATGCACTGTTTTTTATGGCAAATGAAATGTACATTTTGAATTTTCTGGCCATAGCCTCTGTAGTTCTGTTTATTCTTGATAACTGGTAAGCCATGAAAGATAGACCAAATGTTATTATACAAAAAAAAATGTACATCTCAAAACACACAAGTTATGTCCAAATGCATTTTTTTGTGGAGTGATCCATTTTGGAGATATTCCTTGTTATTTGCGTGACTATTGCAATACTTTAATTTATTCAAATGGTAGGTCGTTATTCACTTTTTTATCTCTTGGTCGTGCAAAGAGAATAAAATTTCAAAGCTTTCATACAGCAGCCATCTTTAAAAGAGTTGACTATCGCTCAAGGCCTACTTACTGTATTCCTCTTGCATCTACCAGAAAATTAGCAATAAGATAATTTCTGCAAATGTTTATTTTAAATAACATGAAGAATAAAGAGGAATAACAGTTTGTTAGAATAGTTAGTACAAGAGTAGAGAAAGTCATGTGAGTGCAACATATACTTTTTTTTACTAGGAACACAAAAGTACCATGTTCCCATTTGGTTTAGAAGTATCTTTTTAACTTGTTATGTGACGTGATTCCACTGACACAATATGAGTAGCTAACCAGTTCTCTGAGGCAGATAGAAAACAGTGGGGGTTGGCAGAGTGGACGAGGTTAAAATACAACATAGGAGAAAAGACACATTGTATCACTTTTCCCCAACTATGTTGTATAGTATCACTACTTTGTAAAATCTTTTGGACATCCTAATCGGTTGTACGTGTGAAGAACATTTAACATGACCATATGAGTGTGATAGGAATATATTTTGGGTTTGACTCATGTGGAAGTTGAATTTGCTCTTCAAGGAAGATCAGCTTATTTAAAAATTAAATAGCATTTTCACTTTCTCTTACACGTTCTTCTATAAGAGAAGAGGTTTGAATCAGTTTGTCTTCAATTGTCAAAACTTGACTTTTGTAATTCCCTAGGTGACTAGAAAGACATTCAAATTTTGTCCACTGGTCCCAGAGTATGCCATTTCCTAAAACCCACTGAAATATAGATATGGGAACCTCATTATTTTTATGACAAATGTGTACAGTGAGATCAGAGCAAACAGAAAATGATACAGAAATATGAAGGCAAGGTATGTAATCAGTTTTTGAAAATGTAATTGCATTTGTGCTCTCTGACACAATGAACCCTTCTATAAGCTTACTTATGTAAATTTCTTTGAAATAAGTTTATTTTATCCTCAAGAACTCCCTTATTAAAGCTAGTTTCCTCTCTTAACTAATACTTCAATCCTGCATTCTTCGGGGTCTTTTCTTTTGGGAAGGAAGCTGATGTCATATAGGAGCGCTGATTTTGAAAAATTGAGGAATAGGCATCTTTAGTCATTTTAGGCCTTTCTCTATGAATAGTAATTGTACCACCATCCCCAGTAGCAATATCTTCTCGAACTATAAAACATTCATAAAAATGTTTAATACACACATCCACAGTTCTACTGGGCACAAAATGTTCCCTGTAAATGTTCCTAATCCTCAAATGCCTCCTAATTTCGACTGTTAGAAACATGAAGTAGTTGTATCAGTTTTCTCTGACTTATAGTTGGTTATACATCCTGGTACACAATACATACGTGGCATCTACAATAAAGAGGGTGTTAACTTCGCTGTGTGTGTGTGTGTGTGTGTGTGTGTGTGTGTGTGTGTGTGTGTGTGTGTGTGTGTGTGTGTGTGTGTGTGTGTGTGTGTGTGTGTGTGTGTGTGTGTGTGTGTGTGTGTGTGTGTGTGTGTGTGTGTGTGTGTGTGTGTGTGTGTGTGTGTGTGTGTGTGTGTGTGTGTGTGTGTGTGTGTGTGTGTGTGTGTGTGTGTGTGTGTGTGTGTGTGTGTGTGTGTGTGTGTGTGTGTGTGTGTGTGTGTGTGTGTGTGTGTGTGTGTGTGTGTGTGTGTGTGTGTGTGTGTGTGTGTGTGTGTGTGTGTGTGTGTGTGTGTGTGTGTGTGTGTGTGTGTGTGTGTGTGTGTGTGTGTGTGTGTGTGTGTGTGTGTGTGTGTGTGTGTGTGTGTGTGTGTGTGTGTGTGTGTGTGTGTGTGTGTGTGTGTGTGTGTGTGTGTGTGTGTGTGTGTGTGTGTGTGTGTGTGTGTGTGTGTGTGTGTGTGTGTGTGTGTGTGTGTGTGTGTGTGTGTGTGTGTGTGTGTGTGTGTGTGTGTGTGTGTGTGTGTGTGTGTGTGTGTGTGTGTGTGTGTGTGTGTGTGTGTGTGTGTGTGTGTGTGTGTGTGTGTGTGTGTGTGTGTGTGTGTGTGTGTGTGTGTGTGTGTGTGTGTGTGTGTGTGTGTGTGTGTGTGTGTGTGTGTGTGTGTGTGTGTGTGTGTGTGTGTGTGTGTGTGTGTGTGTGTGTGTGTGTGTGTGTGTGTGTGTGTGTGTGTGTGTGTGTGTGTGTGTGTGTGTGTGTGTGTGTGTGTGTGTGTGTGTGTGTGTGTGTGTGTGTGTGTGTGTGTGTGTGTGTGTGTGTGTGTGTGTGTGTGTGTGTGTGTGTGTGTGTGTGTGTGTGTGTGTGTGTGTGTGTGTGTGTGTGTGTGTGTGTGTGTGTGTGTGTGTGTGTGTGTGTGTGTGTGTGTGTGTGTGTGTGTGTGTGTGTGTGTGTGTGTGTGTGTGTGTGTGTGTGTGTGTGTGTGTGTGTGTGTGTGTGTGTGTGTGTGTGTGTGTGTGTGTGTGTGTGTGTGTGTGTGTGTGTGTGTGTGTGTGTGTGTGTGTGTGTGTGTGTGTGTGTGTGTGTGTGTGTGTGTGTGTGTGTGTGTGTGTGTGTGTGTGTGTGTGTGTGTGTGTGTGTGTGTGTGTGTGTGTGTGTGTGTGTGTGTGTGTGTGTGTGTGTGTGTGTGTGTGTGTGTGTGTGTGTGTGTGTGTGTGTGTGTGTGTGTGTGTGTGTGTGTGTGTGTGTGTGTGTGTGTGTGTGTGTGTGTGTGTGTGTGTGTGTGTGTGTGTGTGTGTGTGTGTGTGTGTGTGTGTGTGTGTGTGTGTGTGTGTGTGTGTGTGTGTGTGTGTGTGCGTGCGTGCGTGCGTGCGTGCGTGCGTGCGTGCGTGCGTGCGTGCGTGCGTGCGTGCGTGCGTGCGTGCGTGCGTGCGTGCGTGCGTGCGTGCGTGCGTGCGTGCGTGCGTGCGTGCGTGCGTGCGTGCGTGCGTGCGTGCGTGCGTGTGTGTGCGTGCGTGCGTGTGTGTGTGTGGAGCAGGTCAGGAATGGTGAGAATAAAAATTATCTTCCTGAATACTGCTTGGAAAGCTTGAAGGAAAACTACCACTTCCCTCGTTATTTGAAGTAACAAATACTACAAACACACAAACATGTGACAAATACAATGTTTGAGTGCTAGTCTGGTTTGGACTTTCAGTTGTCACAGGTGTGAACACATGCATGGCCGTGCCTTTCATGACAAATGAATTTGTACCGGACTGTTTTTATTCATCATATTTGAATCTACCATCACACAAAATCTGCGCACTCATACCCCTATCATCTGTATATGCTAAGGCAAACAGCAGCGTCAGAAGGTACAGCCACTGATAATATCATAGCAATAGTTATGACCTTATTTAATGGAGATGAGGCAAATATATATAGTACCCTCTGGTGCATTCGGATAGTTAGCTATTCGAAGCTAACCATTGTATTCATGTAAACAAACTAAAATCTTATTCGTAAACCCTCATCATTGGCATAAATAACATCTTTAGACTGCTTGCAGTCACTTTGATGATGACGTATGCTAGCTAGCAGGAAACATATGGCTTTATCCAGTGAAATAACCACTCAGAATAATTTGGTTCCCACACCAGGTGGAAGACCTGAAAGACTGGCATGCTAGAATAATTCAAGATCATGATCCTGCCTTAGCTTGTCCAACAACACTCATGTTGAAAATGGAACACTTGCATACCAGAATGATGAATGACCATGAGTGGCTCGCAGCTCAACTTCTACTGGACTTGGAATACCTGCTCCTTACCTGGTCAGCCTTTCTCTCTCATTATTAACAAGTTGTATTTGATAAGATATCCCCCTTCCAGAGGTTACCCCTTCCACTTGGGTGTGACATGATTGACATGCAGAAACACTCAACATCATACAGTGTAAATAGGAAGCAAAGCCCAAGCATTTCTTATTGAGATGATTTCTTTCAATGGCAACATACACTATTTTTCGAGTGAATGTGAAGAGACTGCACTGTATGTATTATCATATCAACAGACGTAATGGGCTCCTGCATTCAATGGTGAGCATTAAATAGTCGTAACAGCATAGGATGGTCATTGTTAGTGTAATAATATCTCATGTGAAATTAGTCTCCTTGATGCGACAGTCCTATAGAAGTGGAATGTCTTGACAATGTACAAGTAGACATTGTGTTGCAGAGCATGCAGCACAATATTATAGTCTTATGATGGGTATATTAACTTATCGTAGTACAATAATATATCCCCACTCTTCATATGAAATGTGAAGTAGCAGGAGTGAGCTAGAATAAGTAATAATACTAAACATGTGTGTGTGTGTGTGTGTGTGTGTGTGTGTGTGTGTGTGTGTGTGTGTGTGTGTGTGTGTGTGTGTGTGTGAGTGGGTAGGCAGGTATGTAATGTATCTAACTTTGAGGAACATATACACTACTTCAGAGGTGGAATCAAGACTGAAAAATTCAATGGCATAGCTGGGATTTGAACCACTTCCCACATGCGGCTTGTGTGTTTAAAAACACCAGCAGTAAGTTTGTTGGCATAAATAATATACACTACTGTTTATGAAAATTGCAGCACCATGAAAGAATTCCCCAAATGAATACAAAATTGGTGGATGTATAGAATAGTGTGCAAGCAATAAGTGATTAGAATTGCAGAGAGATACGGAACATGTTGGCCGAGCAGAGCACTGCTGTATTTGCTTGACAAAGTCAGTGTTGCACCAGGTATAATATGCCTAATCAATGTCAAAAGGGTGCAATATCAGCATGTGAGTGAGTTTGAATAGGGCAGAATCATGTCTTTGGGAAGCGGGTTTGTCATGCTGTGACACTTCAGCTTATACAGGGCATGATGCTATGACAGTGATGCGTTTGTGGAAGTATTGGATACAAGAGGGTTTATGCGGCCAAGATCCGGTACTGGACCATGCAATTTGACCACAGCACAGGATGACCACCATCTTGTCGGCATGGCTATAATGGACCACACAGCTTCATCTAAAGTGTTAGCTCGACGCTGGAGTACTGCAACAGGTATGAAACTGTATGTTTTGATGATTCGTCGCTGTCTGCTGCAGATTGGACTGATTGCACAATGCTATTAGCAAAGTGTAGTCTTTATGGACGATTCCCACTTCAACCTGTCCTACAGTGAGGCCTGCATATGTGTTTGATGGTACCAAGGCAAGCGCAATCTAGAGGCCTGTATTATTGAGCAGCATAGCGGACAAACACCAGGTGCAATGATTTGTGGCACCATTGGTTATAACAACCAATCTCATCTCCTATGAATTGAGGGTAATTTGAACAGCAACTAGTACATGAGGGAGGTTTCAGAGTCCAAGGTACTCCCTCTGCTTTGGGCATCTCCACATGCTGCATTTCAGCAGAAAATGCCTGGCCACATGTTGCAAGGAATGTACAAGCCTTTTCGAAGAAAGACGTGTGCCACTGCTTTTCTGGCCTGCACGTTCACCTGACATATTGTCCATCGAACATGTCTGGAATATGGCTGGTCAGCAACTTGTATGTCACGGTCTTCCAGTAACCAGTGTGAATGATTTGTGGGTTCGCATAGCAACTACACGGAAGGAGATGTCCTGGAACATATTCAAACCCTTTTGATTCCATGCCACGGTGTTTAGCAGCTCTAATTGCAATGCGTGGAGATTATACCCTATACTGAATATTCAAGCTCAAAGGTCATGTACAGATTTGTAAAGTTCATCATTTGTTTACAGTCATGTACCTAATCTGGTATAAACTTCATTTCAATCATGCGTTTCGTTCTTGGTGTTGCATTTTTCACAAATGATAAGTGTGTGTGAGAAAAAGAATGACAGTCTGTTGCATGTGTATAGAGACATCTTGCAGGTAAACAACTTTTCATGCATGACTAAACAAAACATAGATGTCTGCTCCATTTTAATTTCAAGCGTGATGCCAACAATTCTACTTGCAGTCTCCTCTGGCTGATGTGAGTAGACTAATTAAAAACAGTGATGCACATTGAAGAAAATCTTCTCTCTTCAAAAAAGGATAGTTACCTCTCTCATAATAGAATTTGAAATTACTGTACATTCCAGTAGATCCAAACTTTGGGTACTTAAGGGTACGCATAGGTGAAAATTAACCAAAATCCTTATAAAATCTATTTTTAGTTTGTGTGCTTATAATTATGTTTGAATCTTCTACTCTCATAATCTGTATCTCTTATCATTCAATGGTCCGTAATCATGGCATCACATAACTTTTTAAATGCCCCTGCGCAAGTTGGCAAGCACCCTTTTGAGTCTTTAAAGTTGACTTTCTTGGTTTCTCTTTTTACTACATTTTTGGAGATTCAAAATGCTCCAACAGATGCAACTTTTATGTAAGTTGCTTCAAAATGTTAATATAAAAAACTGTTGGGGGCTATTTTTCTGAAATGTTTACGATCATATTAATTATTACATTGAATTAGCAACCTAACATTACCTGGTAAATTGCTTTTAGAAATTTAATAATCTTTTCTTTCTACTAAACTAAATGATTAAGAAAAGATCTGTCCTCAAAATGTTTTTCTGTAATGCTCACTGTGTGTAGCATTTCTTGTTTGTTGTTAAATAATTGTTTAATCAATAACTTCAGCACTAATAAAGACAACCCAATGAAACTGGGTATTATACACTATTGTTTACATGTACAATGGCTGATATAAATTTGAAGTGAATACATTCTGTCAAGAAAGTACCGGGAATTGACTATTTAAAAATCCTGCTTAAAGGGGGTTCAAAATCATTGCTAAGTTGGTACAACTTTCCTCTATACCCATCCATAGTTTGATCATCATATCATCTAGTTTGTTTACAGTGCGCCATTTTGTTAGTTCATGTCAAAGGCATTTTACGATTTTATGATGGATAAAAATTTTGAACAAAGAATCTGTCTCAAATTTTGCATTGCAAATGGTATTTCATGTGCTGAGTTGCTGAAAATGTTATAGAGGGCTAACAGTGGATCGACTTTGTAAAAAGCATGTGTGTATGAGTGGTACAATGCATTCAAAAGTGGTCAAGATGTGGTGGAAGATTTGCCTCACTCTGGTCGGCCATCAACGGTCTCAACTGAACCGAACACTGCTAAAGTGAAAGAAATTATGTCTGAAAATCGTCATTTAGGTCTGAGCGAGATTGCCGCTTGGTTAGTTCTGAAAGACTTGAATGTTCTGCAAAAACTCAATCGCCAAAGGATCACTGAAGACATGCTAGAACGAACCAATTCCAATCTCACATTCATGAAACACACTGTAACTGGTGATGAGATGTGAGTTTACGAGTTTGCCATGCTAACCAGTCAACAAGCTTCTGAATGGCATCTTCCAACTGAACCGAAACCCAAAAGGGTACGTTAAACTTGATCAAAACTGAGGGTCATGTTGACAGTTTCTTTTTCATTATCATGGTGTTGGGCACTCAGAATTCTTGCCAGAAGTTCCAACAGTAAATAAACACTATTATCTGAACGTTATGCAGCGTTTGAGAGAACAAGTACAGTGAAAAAATACAAGACTTGTGGAAAGACAATTCATGGAGTCTGCACCATGGTAATGCTCCAGTTCACAAGCTATCATTGTGAAGGAATTTCTGGCCAAAAACTCAACAAGTCTCATCAAACAACCTGCATATTCACCTGATCTGGCTCCAGCTGGGTTGTTTCTCTTTCCAAAACTTAAGTTACCACTTTGAGGCACCCGCTTTCAGTCATTAGAATACATAAAGGAAAATTAGCGGTGACAATTGACATCAATTCCAAAAAATGCCTACAAAAAAAGTTTTGATAATTGGATTACTCGTTGGCATAAATGTATAATTTCAGAGGGGGCTTACTTTGAAGGCAATGAAATAAAATTAGATGAATAATGCATATTTTGTGTTTCATTGACCAATTCCCGGTACTTTCTTGACACAGTAGTATACTTTAATAATAGAAGTAAACAATTTCATCTATGCATACCCATGTTTATGTCATTGTGTAGGTAGCATTCACATCTGAAGGTATCACTTTAGTAAAGCAACAGTGATCAAGTAGGGTTTTACAGAAACTCTGAAACTTGCAATCCCAGCTCCCACTATAAGGAACCAACATTTTGAAGTTTTGCTGATGTTCCCGCATTCTATACCAAGGATCTGGTATGAGACTGGGTATACATAGAAGTGTGTCTGTACAGCACACAAATGCTGTGGTCATTAGCATCTTGATAAAACCATAGAGATAAAAAACATGAGCTAAAACTGCACTACAGTGAACAGAAGAAAACGGTTAAAATAGTACCGGCAATTGTAGAACGTATAGCTAAATGCCATTATGTCCTTAAAAACATCCCATAAAAAGTCAATATGAATACATGCCTTACTTCTTAAACTTTAAAAAGTTATTATATGCAGTTTACAGACAGTGGCTCAAACAAATAAAACATAAAATACGCTTTACAGAATATTAAGCTTCTGAGTGTATATGGTAAACTCTGGCACATTTAACAGAGGTAAAAATGACACTAGATTAAAATATGTTTTACACCTATGGGTCATTACAATGAGTGCATATAATGTGACTGTGATTAAAACGGTATCACCAATAAGCAATGTAGCTATAATTACCTTCTCACAGCAACAGGTGCATGAGGATGTACTACAGGTGGTACGGAGGGTCTTCACCTCCAGACGTTGTTCCCTTGAATAATAATCCAGTCAGTGCTCCAGCACGATAATATAAAACAACGTAAAGAAACACTAAAATATCACAGACACACAGGTGCACGCACACACATGCAATGGCTAATGAAACTGGAAGAAAATTGAAGTTTTGGCAGCAGCATCAATAGCCTTCTTCCCCAATAGCCCGATGTACCCACCCACACAAAGGACATGCTAATGCCAGCACCAGCGAGCAAGTGAGAGCTATCCTGGAAAAACTTATACCAGAGGATGGTAACTGCTCAGTGACAGCAAGCTCTGAGTATACTCAAGAAATCATTGCAAATAATGCACTGCTGCAGCTCTTGCCACTGAATATATAAGATTGGTAAATAGTAAAATACTCAGCTGTACAACTTGAACACTGCAGTAAGAGGCAAAATCTAAAACTGGAGGGCATGTGTAAAGTGCAACTTAGTCTCCGATTGTTCTTTGAACCATCAATGCAAGTAAAAGCCCAGTGTCCAAACTGTTCTTGAATTTCTAAAAGAGCGGAATAAATAATGTAACCTGGGCTAAAACCTAGATGCAAATGGGCCTCAACGTGAAACCATGGGAGAAAGAAGTTTCCATTCTGTGAAACAGTGCTGGTAACGCTACTTCCAATAGTAACTGAAAGTGAACACTAGCAGGTAGTAAAGGCTAGGGAGCTTTTTGAGTACTGATGGCCTGGTGAATCGTAAAAAACAAGAGTAGAAAACAGATGTCCCGGCAGTCTGGAGTCCGTAGATGTAACTACAAAAACAGACCATTGCACCGATAAGGTTCAGCAGCTTACTCATTCAGGCTGATAATTAGGCTTGTTGGAAATAAGCCAAAACTCAGGCTGCCACCACGGCAATATGTATGATTTAAGGGGGTTAAAATTGATTGTCGTGGAACCGTGTTAACTCTCAATCGGAACAGAGAGCGACTCAGTCTTAAAATAACTGTCAGTTTAGCTACCTGGAATGTGCCATTTAAAATGCCTATAAGATTAGAACTTCACACTTTGTCTTTAAATAGGATGTATGGAAAGTCCAGGTAGGTGTTCAGTCAAAAATCAATCCTAAAAATGTCCACTGGTCTTCGAGAAGAAAAATAGCTGGACTAAGATCTACAGAAGGCAAACAGATGCCTTCCAGTGCCGGAAGTTAATGTACAGGGTTTTCTTGATGGAAAATTCAGACGTTTTTATACTTTAAGTGTTGAGGTTGCAAAGACAGCACTGGAAGTGGAGTTCCAGTAGTTCGCCAAAAAATTATTATTTTGTTATTTAACGACGCTGTCAATTGCCAGGATCACATCAGCGTCACCGATGTGCCGGAATTTCGTCCCGCAGGAGTTCTTTTACATGCCAGTAAACCTACTGACATGGAGCTGTCGTTTTTAAGCACACTTAAAAACCATCGGCCTGGGCCGGGTTTGAACCCGCAACCTTGGGATCAGTAGGCCAGCGTCTAACCAACTGAGCCACCCAGACCAACCCAGTAGTTCGCCAAGCACTATAGTCAATAGTGAAAGGATCCACGAGAAATGAAGATGAAACAACAGATGACAATTGCAAAATGTGACCTGATTACCAAGCTCTGTGTAATCCATTCTCTTAAGTAAAACCACGGAACAAAACTGAGTCCACTCGTAACCGAAATATCCTATCCATCATGTATATCTGAATAAAGCGGGGCAGATTACCATGCAGCAGTGTTGTATATTGTGGGTTATCAAGGCTATCACCGAAGCCCATATCTAAAGTAAACTAGAAATTAATAAGCAATACAAGTAATAATTGCAATAGCAGCCAGTTTTCCTCATGAAGATGGAATATGCCTCGTTCTCTACCACTGAACAGAGGGGAGAATAGGGCTTCAGATACTTGCTGCCGCAGCCTTCACTACGATACGAGCAAGGAAGGATGAAGCAGAGGAATGCAGGAATAAGCACACCAAGGCTTCGGAATCCCATGTTGCTATACCCACTAGAGTGTCTCTGAAATGTGTATGGACACAACTGGCTTGGAGTTAGCAACAGCATTGCTTTTAATATTGTGCTACTGTTGCGGTCCTCACCAGCTGTATTACTGTTATTTATTTCATAGTGTACAGTGTACCATGACAGTTGCTAGTACTCACTCTTCGAAATGGAACAATGTGTAATAAAACAATTAGTAAAACAACCATACTCACAGTTGAAATACGAGGATAGGTTAGTATAGTAAAACTGGGAAGGCCTACTGCTGCTCTTCCACACTGGCAGTGTGAGCAGAAGGAAAAGAAATAAGGATTCTTAGAAAAGGTATTTTAATTATGGTACTTATGTGTGGCTGCTTGTTCATGGGAATTAAACTTTATTGCCGGCCATACTTGTTTGCAACTGAAAATACACTCCGAAATACAACGGGTTTCGCAAATTTAGCGTACTTATTCACAGCTTTGGATAAACATAACAATTAGAAACATAGGATTTGAAGAAATATGGTTAGAAACTGTGGGCATTGCTAGTGAAGAGGATGAAGAACGGCCTAGAAAGACAAATTGTCATGAAGATGAAACCTGTTCTTCGTACTTAAGAATTTTCTGTGAAGTCCTGGACACATAAATAATTCAAACTAACTTAAGATTTGAATCACAGAAACAGTTGAAATTTCTGGCCTTACTGAATTCTAAACATTTTGCGAGTTACAATAAAAGTTTTCCAACAAATGTATTACGTGAACCAAGATAACCATATGTTTAACTGAAAGTGTTATATTCACCTCAAACATTTTCTAACAAGTCTGTTCAAACCACTGAAAATTATATGAAATCAAAAGGACCTGATGTTATGTACAGTGAAGTTTATAAACTATGTGAACTGCTTTTAACACTTTGTTCCACTACTGCAAGTGCAAAAAGGAGTTTTCCAACCTAGAAGCGAATAAAATTTTATTTACAGACAACACAAGGACAAATTCGTCTGAGCAACTTGGCTCTTCTATCGATGCAAAAAGATATTTGTTTCATTGAGAAGACACCACGAGGAATTGTTTTCTGATTGTGTGATAATGCACTTTACCAGTAAAGAAAGATGGCTGGAATTTATATATATATAAACAGGTATGGTAAAGTTGTTAATTTTACTTTTATAATTGCTGTTTAGTTTGTTTCAAGAAAAATTGTTCATGAAGTTAACATTTAATCAACAACCCCTTATTGTCCAGATTTGGTAGGCCTAGCCTTTTTGTAGTGTCTACGCACGCTTTTACTACATATAGTATCGCAGGCGGTGATACAGATGACGATACATGGAGTGAAGATGTAGCACTGGTGAAATGAGATGGTGGAGGAACCAGCCCTTGGGCTGCTTTGTCCATCACAAATCCCACATGCGGTCACCTTGGTGAGAAGTGAATGGTCTAACCACTTGGCCATGGTAGGCCTACTGATAGCCCAAATCACAATCCCAGCATATGCCATTGCCATGCAGTCACAGTTATGATGAATACCTTTGCTCCAACACACGTCATACGCTTTCTTGAGCTCAAAAACACAGCAACTATTTTACTCTTCCTCAGAAAAATGTCCATGACGTGCGTGAACAGCAAAACAATATGGTCGACCATTGTACAGTAGTAAAGAAAACTGCACTGGACATTGGAAAGCAGATTCTGAGATTCAAGCCAACATGTCAATTGCCTGTTGATCACTTGCTCCATCACTTCACAAATGTAACTGTGAGGGAGATCGGCCAACAAGATTTAAAATTTGGACGATGATGGCCACACACCAATCGAATGGCAAAGTAGTGGTACGCCAGATACGATTATGCAAGAGAAATAGTTTTCCGTCCAAAGAAAAGTCTGCTGCATTAAGAGGTGAACAGCACCTGGCACAGGAACTAAGGGCTTGGAGGAAGTTAGGACCCGCTCCAACTCAGACATGGTGCAAAAGGCGCTACAACACTTGCAAATAAGAGGTATAAGGTAGTTCAGCTGATTTATCCCAGTTCTTGATAGACAAAAAGTAGGGTGGGTAATGAAATGTGCTGGACACATCTGCAAAAGCACTGACCAGTGTTGACATCATCTCCAAGTTAAAAGATGGTGTCATTGATCCTAAGCCATATGACGAAGCTTATCCCAAACAATAGAGGAACGCGTGGAGTGATTAAAGGTACTCACAGAACATCAGTGGTGAAGCTGAAGGGGTGTCTGAGAGTCTCAGGTTACCCAAACTAAATACAGTTAAATTGTATGGTATATGTTGGATGTAAAAGGCAAGAAAGCAGTGTCTAAAAGTCATCAATAAGTTGCTTGTACGCTCCTAAAGCAACATATAACAGCATAAAATGTTAGAGGAGTCTAGGAAACGCGAGACTCACATTGCTGTTAAAAGGGAGCGGCTTACTAGGTATTACTAACCAACTGCCCCTCTCCAAGCCACGTTATTCTAATGCTTGTATGCATTATTGGGAGTCTAGACTCTGACTTGCTGCGGCATGGAATGTTGGAATACAAGGCGTGTTTTTGTATTCTAATGTGTGGCAAATTCAAAGTATTTGCAGTTTTTGCTATATTCTGTGCCTTTCTGTCATTCTTCACACCTAGTGAGTTTAATGATTTGGTTATCCATTTTATTAAAACACCATTATTGTCCCTTCCTTTTGAAGAAAAATGTGCTCTAAGGAACACGAGACAGTCACATCTGAATATTGTACAGAGGTATGGAAACCAAATAAGGACTTTCCAGTCCTAATGGTACAGACAGTATCTATGGCTCACAGCAAGTATAGCGAACTATAAATTATAGTTCTCTTTGCATATTACTTGGAGGAGAAAGTAAATGGGATGAGATTAACATAAGTTTTAATAATTTTTAATTGAAGGGCATGTAAACATCAAGTTTCCAAAAGAATGTATTGAACAGCGAGTGTTTTCATCTTCATAGGAAATATAGAATTGATCATGCCTTATCAGAAGCAGCACAACGAATCAGTAAGTCGCAATAGATGACTTGTTGAAGATTAATTCAAGTGGTGTGTTACCTACGGAAATGAGAGCTTCCATTCATGAGCATGACGTGAATGAAGACTGCTAATAAAGGAAGTTATTATGTTGAATTGCTTGGGCACAAAGAACAGTTCATAAGAGAGAACTTGGAATCCACCTGAGGATTTAAAGGAAGTTCGAGTAATGTTCAAAATGATCTTATTGAATGTATACAGATAATAAATGAAATTAGGAAAGAAATCTGATTTTGTGAAATTTAAGCACAATTGCAATAGACAAATCACTACTGAATGAACTCTCCGGAATCAGAGCTTCAGGGATTGTGTCAGTGATGTATTTGCTGCCAGAAAAGAGTGTTGATGGAGTTAATCTTTAAAAAATAAATAAATAAATAAATAAATAAATATAAACTAAGGTAAGCCTCAGACTCCCTAGTCAGTTATGATAGCTTCACCACTACCAAACATATCTTGGTATCCTCTTGCCATCCTGATTGATGTGATGAGGCCTGGTTGCAGGTTTTTGTAAGTGATCAGGCATAGGCTAGCGCAGAAACACAAAACGTGGCTCTGTGCATAGACAGCCATTCGTCAATCCACCAAGGAACAGGTAAATGTCTTGGTCGGAAATACTATCGTGGCATAGAACTTTCGGCAGCAGAAATGATGAAAGTAAGGTGAACTACCATGTAATCAACATCTTGGAATAGGTTATCTTCGAAAACAGCTGTTTGCAGTTCGGCTTTTTGATGTGCCATATAAGTACATGTCACAATGGGATGCAGTGTGAAAGCAAGCTGGTAATGCAAAGGAAATGACTGCTGGAGACGTCAAAGATGAGGTTCCACAGAAAACATTATTCAATTTGTACAGACCAAACGGATAAATCCAGGTGAGAGAGAAGAAGTGGAAACAAAAGTAGATGCACTGGTGTTTAAAAGAGAAAGATGGTTCTGTGTGGAAAACTCCGCAAGATATGTCCTGCTTATCCAAGCCCTAGCACTTTTTGAAAATCAATTTGTTCTTTTGCTGGGTCAGTTTTATGTATCCTTAATCTCTTTCTGTTTCTTTGAATTTTGCTATTTTCTTATCAATGATTTGATGAAGCCATTGTTTACTGCTGTGTTGACTATGTGTCTGTATTCTTGTTTGCATCCTCCTTCTGTTAAGGGGGTACATACCAATCTATGGTTTAAAGTAAACTGTTTAGGATAGCAAGTGTGTGTGGGGTTGGGTTAAAACTGCTGTTTTTATGGCTTTTGGAAACGTGTAGGCTTTTTGTAAAACCAAACGTGATCCTGTTTTGGCATCCAATTACTTTTAAATCTAAGAATGGTAATATACCTTAATTTTCAACTTCCATAGTAAACTGTATAGTTTTGTTCTGTAAGTTGCATAATTTAAGAGGATCTTGAATGAACCTGTTAGGTACTAATGCAAAAATATTGATATATCTATGCCAAACTTTGTAAATGTGGGTTTCTAAGTTACTCATGATAAAATTGACAGGGAACAGCGATCGTAGATTACCGCTGGCTAAGCCTTAAGTCTGTTGGACAATTTGCTGTCACTGTTTCTTGCCAAAGCAGGGTCTCCAAATGAGGACCCCTGCTGACCCCAATAAAAAGTTTTTGCAGAAAAAGATTTTGAAGATATCTCATGGTAAAAATTCCCTAAAAAATTACTTGTCAAATGAAATATTTACTTAAAGTTATCCCTTATTACTGACACAGTTGCATGTGGAAGAATTATTTCGATAAATCAAATAAATTGGAGGTACAGTGATTCCATGAGAGGAGATTCACAGCATATCCTTTGCATCATCAGTATGTTTATGCACTTTGCAATCTGCTGAGAGAATTGTGCACATATTGCCGACAACTCTAACTTTCTCACTTCTAGCTTCATACTATCCCATGACTCATACTATATGCTTACAACTTTAGTGGGTTCAACAGCACGAAGTTAGTAGCAGAGGCATACAGGGCAATTCAATCCTTTTTGGCTTTCCCTACTGATCAGCTGGAAAAAGGACCTGAACAATTTGAGAAACATTTTCTGATAAAAAAAACCTTTGTATAGTTCACAAGTATTATTAGTTAGAATTGCTTTTATATTTAAAATTAAAAAATCTGATGTGTTAAATTTGCATGACTTGTTCAGTTCACTATGGTTTACTTTTATACAGCTTCTACAAGTATGACTACAAGAACTTATTTTTTCTATCTACTTGCAGAAGTAGTTTCAGTAATGTTGCCGAATATGGGCTTCTTGTTGCGCAATGTCGCTAAACCATGCCAACTTGACATGAATAAATACACTACTGGACAAAGAGGTTGGCAACTACAGATCAGAGAGGACCATGGGTAATGGAATGGAAACGCAATCTAAAACTGAAAACAATGTAATAGAAGCCCGAACTAAGTAGTGGAATAATGTAAATAAAGGAGATGTAACAATAACAGAAAGTGTCATGAAATGAAGATTTTGTTTTTTCTCACTCTCCTTTACCTGTTATTATTAATGGAAATTTGCATTTCAAATAACGTTGAAATCACAAGCAATTTGCAACAGTTATTTCCAGTATTTTCCTAATAACTATAAGTTACTAATATAGTTGGTTACTAATATATTTAAAAATTATAGAAGAAAGAATAATTTAAAAATGCAGACAAGTCTATAACCAGTTCATGTCAAAGAAGATGTAATATACAAAAAAATTTACGTATCATTCTACTATACTCTGAAAATGTGAAGCTATATTTAAAAAATACAGAATACAGTTAGCACCAAAAAATATCTACAGTGTAAAAACATCTCTTAAACAATCCTCTGAAGTACATCATAGAGTACCCTAAAAGTTCAGGGATCCACTAGATTAATTGAATACATTGTGACAAATCATATATAGAAAGAACAAAAAGAAATTTACAAACTCGATTAACAGAACACCAAAGAAACAAACTGAAACAAATAGACCAATCAGCTGTAACTCATCACTTCTGGACATCACAACATGAAATAGGGAAAGAAATTACATTACTAAAAGGTATTCACCATTCATCACAATTATATATATGGGAAATGATATTTATTTATACCAACTTGCATAGAATTAACTTTGAAATCCCACCAACCGATGCTAATCCAATGCCTAGAGGTTGGAAGAAGTCAAGAGTTTTTCCTGCCAGATGGCTGAATTGTCAACATCAACAGTCGTGTGGGCAATATTTGAGAGATTGAATCAGGACTAAGAAATTTAAATTAGTAAGCTGGTTCGCATAAAAAATAACAATTATCATAAATATTCATTTACATATACATAGAAACTTTTTACTGTACCCTTGGTACAAACTTCTAAATGCCCTTTTGGAGATATTTAACAAGAAGCTTAAGCAGCATATACATTAGAGTTTTTAGGTTAAGGCAGGTATTGCTGCCCATCTGTGGTATTTCATTAGCTTTTCTTTGGAGGGGGGCGCACATGTTCAGTTTTTAACCACACAAAAAATGAGCTATTAGCCTTTATTAACATTTTATTAATAAATCATAAAGTTAAATGGTTTTTACCAGCAACCGCAAATTGTGTGGTGGGTGTGGTGTTGTGTGTGCATGCACGTGCGTGTGCGCACGCGTGCACACATATTTTATATTGGTTAGGAAACACTATGTGGGGTTCGTAAGTGTGAGGTTTTGTTATTGGGGAGGTATCAACAAAGATACAGTAAATTTCTAATGCACTTTTTTGACATTTGAAGCTATTCCTATCTCATTCTGTCTTTTTAACCTCTCAAATTGGCCAATAGATGTTGCCCGAGTTAAACTTGGTATGATGTTGCCAGCTGTTACACTCCAGCCTGGCACATTAAAAGGAGCCATGACACTGCCCATCAAACCGTGGATTTTCTGCACCAGTTTGGATGGGACATTATCACCCATCCACCTTTAGTCTGCACTTAGCACCCAGTGACTACCACTTGTTTCCCAAGTTGAAGAACACATGGTTGGTAGGCACTTCAGCTATGATAACAAAGAGAAAGATGAGGTCCACCACTTTCTCAATAGAATGGTGGCAAGGTGATATGACATGGCCAAACACAAACTGCCACAGCACTTACAAAAATTAATCAATTGAAATAACGTTTGTGTGGAAAAGTAGAGCTATGTGTACATTCTTCAAAACTATGTAGCATGTATTGAAAATAATATCTTTGTATTTTTAATAAAATAGGGGACCTTACATGTGGAATTACCCTTGTATCAATCTGAACTATTGGTATTCTAAATTTGTTATAATGAACGTACTAACAGAAACTATACATTTGCATAAACATACTGCAGTGAACTGAAATAGTGTTTCTTTTGTTTTTCTGGAATTTATTTTAATACTAAGGTTCCTCATGGCATTATTTAATTGTTCATTTACACTTTGCAAAATGCAGTGCCTCCTCATATTCCTTCCAACATCATCTACAACTTTTTTCTCAAAAGAATGCCTGGAATTTTTGGTATGGCTCTTATTACTGCGCACCAGTAATTTTCCTGTTGTTTCTCTGGAGATACAGTACTTCTTGACAGATGATCCCGAACCCTTGAGGGAAAAGAGGATCTACCTTGTTTTGAAACCATATTTAGTCACACACTACTCACTCCTTCCACCAGTCATGATATCAATCAATTAATGAGGTCAAAACATAAAAAGTTTGGTAATTATGCACTCTTGTATTCAAAATCCATTATTTCGTTCTTGGTTTTCTCTGTCTTGTATCTCTCTAATTTTTTGCAAGAGAAGTCTAGCAACATTGACTTTCCTCCCTCGCTCATCTTTATCTGTAACAAAAGAAAAAAGTATGGGAGCCACATATAAAACTATATAAATGTAACCAACTATATTTAACATACGAGTTTCTGTAAAAAGTTAAGTTATACTGTAAATTGTGGTAGAATTGGCACACATGCTCTAAACACTATAGCTAAACTGGTATTTATATTGCAGAATTAAATGTATCTTATGCATTTAATGCTGTCACTATATTGGACTAACCTATTGTAAAACAACACATAGTAATTAATATACATTTTGACACTTTCAGAGTATTGTATGCAATAGCTTTTCTTTTGTTCTTCTTCCACAGTGTACCATAGTAGGCAGTGCAAGTAAACAGCACTTAATTAGGGGTTGTGTTTCTATTAGGTGCATTTTATTTATTTTCTACAATTGATTTAATTTTATAGGCTCATTATATTCCCAATAACACATACTACTACACTTTAAGTACAAACAATGGTCACAATTGTTAGCACTATAATCAGCTTAGATACATGCTACTCCACCAAAATATAGAATACATCAGAATACAGAGCAAATGAACGAAACCTACAAATACAAAAATTAAAATATTACCATCAGTTAATCTAATTAACTATATAATGCAATGTAGTAAAATAAAACAGGAGGATATAAGGCACTGGGAGCCAGACAATACTAGGGGAGAGAAGCAGCCCCTCTCCCAATTGGATATTAAAAGCATAAACAACTGAAGGTAGAAAGCATACTAGATTCCAATTCAAACCACAGCAAGGGGTAAAACAAAATATGTTCAACAGCATGTAAATCAGTGGAAGACGTTAGTCACCTGATGACGTATGTGCAGGAAGTGCAAGCGATTGAAGTTGTGCGATGTCATGCATATGCGACAGTAGAGCGGAGAGTATGGTGCGCCTGATAACAAAACACGACCGGGTCAGTTTGCTATTAGTGTCTCTGAAGAATATGTGTCAGTCCTGCAAAATCTTCTTCTGCAGTTTGAATCGAGGTTTCAGAACCTGGAGAAACTTTCTCCAATTTTTAAACTGTTTGCTACCCCTTATTCAGTAAATATAAGAGAAATTCCTAGCCGCTATCAATTGGAACTTGAATTTGCAATGTGATGAACTGTTAAAGGACAAATATGATCGTAAAGTGGACTTGGGCCACTTTTACAACAATTTCTCAGAAACCAGATTCCCGAGATTGTATACACTTGCCCCTCAAATGTTATGTAGGTTTGGACCGATCTGCGTAGCGGAACAATTTTTTTCACTAATGAAAGTTGCAAAGGCAAAATCAAGGAGCACATTGTCAGATAACAACCTCACATGTAGTCTTAGATGAAATATTACTCAGACATTAATCCCAATATTGACAAACTTGTGGCAGAGAAAAGAAACAGAAAAGTAAGAAAATTGTCGCTGTAATATTTGTTACATATGAACATGCATTGTCGTTATTTTATTTAGTATTTCTTATTTTTATTGTGCTGAATTAAATTCATATAATTTCAGGCATATGAGTAGTGCATGTTTTATTTCAATGTGTCAAACATTTAAGTTAGATATTCTCACAATACAGAGAAAGAAAACAATTATGAATAATTTATGCAAAAACTCTACTAACACCAATAAGACGAAAATCAGTTGTGTTATTACTTTCAAACCATCTAATGTACATTCGAAATCTCCGCTTTTCGCAGTGCTATACCCCTCTCCTCTCCCCTGTTACCCGGTGCCTACGTTTCACACACCGCTCTCAGCTGTTCACTGCGTGAAGGGAGAGCACAGAGGTCTGACGTCACAGAGCCACTTCCTGTCCTGGCCTGATGTAAATCATCCAGCAGCATTCTTTAACAATTAGTAGAAACCAACAGTGCAGAGCTAGAAACTGATGCTAAAATAAAATATTCCATGCCAACAGAAGAAGATCACAAGCAACAGGTAAATACGAGGGTGGGTCAATAAGTAATGCCTCCTATTTTTTTTTTCCTTAAATAAGTTAGTTATGTGAAAAAATTGAATTTGGCGCAAATCCTCAAACCTTCTTCTCCAATCCCCTGCAGTAGTAACTTCCTAAGTCAACAGCTGGCAGCACTGCACCCTCTTGCAAAATGGCTGACACTGACATTCGTATTTGACAGTGTTTTGTGATTCACAGTGATGCCATTCCACTGACTGCTGCTTTGATTCAGGTTCAAGAAAATGAACCCACGTTTCGTCTCCAGTAACAATTTTTTCCAGAAACTCCTCTCCCTTCAAATTGAAGCGCTGCAAGTGTTCGGAGGCTATTGTTTTCCTTGTTTCTTTGTTTTGGGCGGTTAATATTCTTGGTACCCAACGTGAACAAACTTTTGAGTGACCCAGTTGTTGAATAATCGTCATCACACTGCCTTTACTGAAGGAGGTAATGCGACATAACTCACCTGTTATCCGGCGATCACCACGAATGATCTCATCGACTCTCTGAATGTTGCATGGAGTCACTGCAGTCACTGGCCTGCATTGCTGCTTCATCTGCCAATGGTGTTTGCCCTTCAGCTTCGTTACAGCGATGAACCCATCGTCTAACAGTGCTGACATCCACCGTTGCATCGTCATACACATTTTTTAGCCTTTTGTGAATGCGAATTGGTGTTTCACCTTCCGCAGCCAAAATTTCAATCACAGAACACTGTCTAATACGAATGTCAATGTCAGCCATTTTGCAAGAGGATGCAGTGCTGCCACCTGTTGACTTAGGAAGTTACTACTGCTGGGGATTGGAGAAAAGGTTTGAGGATTTGCGCCAAATTCAAATTTTTCACACAACTAACTTATTTAAGGGAAAAAAAAAAAAAAAAAAAAAATAGGAGGCATTACTTATTGACCCACCCTCGTACAACATTTTATATTCTAAACCAATGTTGCCAGCACTATGGGAACAGTGATGTATAAAATTCAACTATCATGTTAAAAATTGCACATTTCATATTATTTCATAAAATTTGCATATTTTTAAAAAATATTTTATTACTTCAATTTTGGAAAATTTGAATCTTTTAGGCTTTAAAAGCAGATCTCAAACTACATGCAAATTTTGATCCCTCTGTTAATATTTCCATTAGCATAGAACACAGATTTCCAGATATTCTCTCAAGATAGATGTTTTTCCCTGGAATTGCATACAACTATGACAAACTCATACCACTGCACAGTGGGCCAGAAGGCAGTCAAAATGGGACAAAAGTCCAAAAATGAAATGTTAAACATTAGGAATTTGAAGAGGTGAAAGAGATGTTAAAGCATAGAAAATCCCCATTAATGT
The DNA here is from genome assembly GCA_030765045.1 of Tenodera sinensis. Lineage (NCBI taxonomy): Eukaryota > Metazoa > Arthropoda > Insecta > Mantodea > Mantidae > Tenodera > Tenodera sinensis. The sequence continues at coordinate 128,237,977 of CM060964.1, read as the reverse complement.
TTCTTAGCCCTTTTTAGCACCTCTGAAGAGTGGCTCTGTATAGGTTAGATAAGAAGTCCATTACTCAGCCGAAGTTAATGCAGAGCTACAGTGTGTCATTTCCTTGTTTATAGTGCTATGGTGATGTTTAAACAGCGATACAACTGCAAGAGTGAATACTTCAGATAGTGAGTTTCAACTGGTTAATTTAGTATTTAACATTTTACAGAGCTTGACAATGGATATGTTGAGTTAAATGTGATACAAATATTAGATATTACTAATAAATTTTTTATGTTCTAATAGATGTAACTTTTTTCTTTCACGACGTTACATATTTTATGCACTGAACAACAAAGTATACCTTACATAATATATCCTCAAAGTTTCATCTATGTCTTGCTGTGACCGAATTCAGAGCCTATTTTGTCTAATGGCACACTGTCTTCACATTGCAGGGGGTCAGTGCTATACACATGAAGACCTGTAAAAGGTATTGTATACTGAAGTAACAAGTCTGTTCACTACTTTATAATTTTTAAAATAGATACATCCAGCTGCCATAGTGAAGAGGTTTATTCGCAATTAGAAAAAAAAAATGGAGTCATTTTGCACCAACTTCAATCCATGATGGCACAAATCCTACAGAAATAAGGATGCAGTGAAGGTACTTGAACCTGCACTAAGCTGTCCCACCAAAGCCACCAAATTGTCTTCATTCAAAAACTATCCTTCAGAAAATATAAATAAATACAATTGCAATGAAGCGTTAGCACTTATAATAAATGTCAAATTCAATATTAAGGTTCGGAGTAAAGAATACAAATGCTGACTTATACCCAGCATATAATAAAGTACGCGAAGCTAAGCTCTTGTTACCCAAACAAAGAATACATTAATGTCACAGAAATTAGCCCTAAAATAAATTTACAAGGAATGCTAGACCATACACTTTGATGGATTATTCAGTGTATGAAATCCATTCCAACTATTTTTTTAAATTGGGTAACTTAAAGTTATTCAGAAAATAGTACAGGTCATCAAGAATTTAAGCAGAGATATGCTGATGAAAGTTACTTATCTGATTCAGAAATTTTTTTCGTCTTCGTTCTGCTTTTGCTATATGGTGAAGAAGATGAAAATACAAAAATTGTGTTCTGGCACAATCTGCAACCATCATCAACAAAATACTGTAGGCCTAACCACTTCAAATTCATTCATAAGACTAATAAGACAAATAACTAAATTTAGGGTTGTCAGCTTCGACATGGACACAAATCCCAAACCAACGTGGCACATGGTGCTCAGTCATAGGAAAGATCGAGTTTCCCTCTGGTAAATATTGCTGGTAAAGTTATGTCAAAGGAGAAAATGAACATGGGGGTTAAGGAGGGAGTAAAACCAGAGAGCTTGTTGTGTACTGATGGTCCAATGAACAATTAAAAAACAAAGTAAAAGACATATGTCCAACAGATGATAGGGTCTGCATGCATTGCTGCACTAGGGAAATAGGACAGTAGCTGATTGTAGGATAACAATCCTTTCCAATTTTCAAAACGGGTACAACTGTGATCTGCCATTTTTCTGAAACACTACTGACAACCCAAACAAGATTACAGACTTTGAGCAGGAATGCCTTTCCTTCAGGAGAGAGCTGATGTAACATTTGTATGTGAAGACCGTCTGGTCCAGGTGCTGATAGTCAGGCAGATGAAAGACACTATTCTAACTTCGCTATGGTGAAAAGGCGATTATAATTGTCTACATTTCTACAACAAAATGCGAAGCCTTGAGATCCCACCCTAGTCTTAATTGGAAAGAACTCAAGGGGAGTGGTTATCTGAGCTAGACACTTGAGCGAAAGCACTACCAAAGGTACTGGTCACACCAAATGAATAAACAAGAGCTCTGGTAGCTCTTTCAAGACCCGCAATTGACATGTGGATTGATTTACCAGCTACGCGCCTTAACTTATCTGATACAATCAAGGAAGGTGTATGTCACCTAAATGGAGCTACAAACTTGCTCAATGTTGTCTTTTTACTATCTTTAATGACTTCCCTAGATCTGGCACACATTTTCTTGCATTGGATTAGGTGATCTAATGTAGAGTGATGTAAAGCTCTAAGAGCATGCCTTCGAGCACAAATGGCATTCCGACATTCACATGTCCACCATGGGACAGGATATTGATGGAGGTGGGAAGTTACCGCAGAATAGATTGCTCAGCAGCCGAAAGGATCTTCTTGGTGGGATGCTGTGCCAAATCATTCATTGAGTCATGCTCATTGTAAGTAAACACAGTCAACTGAGTGGAAATGTTTTAGTTGACATGGTCCAAGTGCCACTTAGGCATATGTGTGAAACATATATCTTGAGTTAAGAAACTAATAAGACATGGAAAGTGGCACTAGAGTGTAGATCTTCCACCGTAAGAATATTGCCAACTGTGGTGAACAAACTGCTAGATCAAGAGTTGAGAAGTTACTGAAGGAGTCAGAAAGAAATGTAGCTCTCCAGTGTTGAGGAGAGCTAAGTTGTAATCATCCATGAATTCAGTGATGAGCTTGCCTATCACACAAGTGCGCCTTGAACCCCAAAGTGGGTGATGCACATTGAAGTCTCCCACCAACAGAAAAGGTATTGGTAACTGGAAAATGAGATATTCTATATCAGTGAGCAAGAGGTCATGAGACGGAGGCAGGTATATGCTGGAAATGGTAAATTGGATGGGGCCAGTAAAATACTTGCGGCAACTGATTTTATGTCAGACTGTAAAGGTACAAATTCCATAAATACAGGTGTAAATGAATAACACCGCACAAATTTAACTGGTAATAGTTCAAAGTCAATCAATTTGAGATAAGAAACCTATGGTCTACAGCATAAAGTTACCACATTATACATATTTGAAGTATTTGGAGATTGTGATCACTAAATTGTAACCAAAAAGAAATATGTAAATAGTATCCATTGGAAATGAAATAGTGCTTATCATGCACTTAGTAAAGCCTGTCTTTTTGCTCTATGAAGAAACATTTCTAAATTGTGTCATTACCAAAAGCACTTAAATTGTGTACTTAACATGTGGCTGCATGGCGCTGCAATGGGTAAAAGATTGTGTGGCGAATGGCTAAAGAAATGTAGGGCAGTTCTAAAATGTGTGCTGTGGCTGAATGGTTATGAGGATTGACTGTAGACCTAATAAACCTGAGAAATCAAGTTCAAATCCGGAGATGGGAAAAACTTCCCCCCTTTCTTTTCCATTTTGAGAACATGTGCTTATGCTTTAAAATAGCAAAATACCACCATCATATGCAATGCACAGGGTATTATTTACTTTTGCTTCTTCTCACATGCAATGGCTTAGATTGGAGGGTTATGTATTGACATTGATCTGAAGCTGTCAATTGGCTATAATTACCTATGCCAGTAATAGCAATTTTCAATCTAAAGTTAACCAGCTGTAAACAATTCACAAAACGTTGAACCGAGCAATAGCATAAAGTACTATGACTCCCCAAAAGAGGCACTGAGTATCTACATATGTATGTGGCAGCTTGACAAATGCCTAATACTGCAAATAGGTGACCTTAATAACCCTGGAAGAAACAGATACCACCATGTGGTGACTGTTTCCTGCTTAAGTCTTTGGTAATCAAGTCACTTACGTCTCATTTCCTATTTGCCTTCAGCACATGACATTATGTTGAAGCAGTAGGCACTCTACGAACATGGAACAAAATGACACTTCTGACGAATTAGCTGACATCCACCTAGTGTATGGTGAAGCAGGAGGTTGTTCTGCAATAGCTGCATGGATTTACAGTGAAAAGTACCTCAATAAATGGCAGCTGCACTGGGCTACTTTTGAATCCATAGATTGGCATTAGTGAGAACATAGTTCTGTGTGCCAAATAAAGTAGATTACAGTGCAAGGTGTATATTGCACTCTGGAGTCTGAATAAAATGTACTCAGTTTACTGGAAGAGGAACCATCAACCAGCACCTGTGCTATTATGTACAATGGGCGTCAATCATACAAGTGTATGGAAAGTCTTGCACGAGGAGCTGCTCTACATCTTGAATCTGCAAAGGGTGCAAGCCTTAACTCCGGAGAATTGTAATTGATGCTTGCAGTTTTGCAAATGGGCCTTAAGGCAGCCATCGAAACTGTTTTCAGTGGTGTTGTTCACTGATGAAGCCATATTTACCAGGGATAAGCCGATTCTAAACTACAAGAATAGCCATATATGGGCATATGAAAACCCCCATGCTACTGATCCCAAGGTTGCAGGTTCAAATCCGGCCCAGCTCGATAGTTTTTAAGTGTACTTAAAGACAACAGTTCTATGTTAGTAGATTCATGATGATTCATCATGTGTTTTATCATAAGCATGAAGCTCAGCACTGCCGATAAAGGCTCTGCAATGACGTAGGAGGTAAACAGTTCGATGTCCATTTGTAACGTAGACAGCTCATTGTGCTACTCATGTTGGGTTTATTGAGAAATGGGAGCACACACCCATCTGACACTACGATGCGCTATGGCATTCAAACTGTGCATTTCTGGACAGGATTTCCTTCTTGAAAACCGATCAGTTTGCCATCCCGCACAAGATACTAATCGTCATTTTGGGACACCTGTATATACTGGGTGGAAGGCATTGCTTTGACCATACATTAACCAGGAGATCTACATGATGAGTGTAACAAATTTGTCCAATACAATTACTGTCAATAAAGAGCTCCTTTGCCGAAGAAAAATTGTGTAAAATATTTGGAGCCATCTAGCTTATTGGCGAGTGGATATAAATGGTTTATTTCAATAACCATCGCGAATCACTATATGAACAATGCTGTAATTCATTTCTACCTTAATTCACATGAATTTAATTGCAATTTAATGTTAACGTGGAGATGACAAATCTCTCTTAGAAATTAAAAAAAACTTTGCAAGAGTTCAGTAAGCGATGGGTCTCAACACTCACAGGATAGATGGACCCAAATGACCTCATAGACAGGCCCTTAAACACCAACACACACACTCATTCACACAGGATAGATGTGGAGAATGGTAGATTGGTGTAAGGTCTTGATTTACGAGGGCCGTTCAGAATGTAACCTCCAATCGGTCACAGTGCGGGTAGTGGGGGGAGTAGCGACGCCATCTGTGCATTCACGCACTCAGCAGGTCAGTCGGCATCAAGCCGTGGTCGAGTGAACGTCGTACCTGCGCTAGTTTAGTGTTTGTGGCCGTTTGAAATGTGTGCTGCAATAGAAAACCCCGCCAAATGTGAAGTGCATGCTGTTATAAGGTTTTTTACAGCCAAAGGATACTCTGCAGCAGCTATTCATCGTGAGCTTTGTGCCGTGTACGGACCAAGAGTTATGAGTGAAGGAGTGGTCCATGAATGGATACGTTTATTTAAAAGTGGACGAGAAAATGTTCATGATGAAGAGAGGAGTGGTAGACCATCATTGGTGACGGACAAACTCGTTCAGACAGTTGATGCAAAAGTTCGTGAAAACCGACGTTTCACAATGTCGGAGTTGTCTACTGATTTTCCACAGATTTCTAAGACTCTCTTGTACATGATAGTGACAGCAAGATTGGGTTACCGTAAGTTCTGTGCACGATGGGTGCCTAAAATTCTTACCGACCACCACAAAACTCAAAGAATGGCCTCTGCATTAGACTTTCTGTCACGTTATGAGGACGAAAGTGAACCATTGTTAAACAGAATCGTGGCCGGGGACGAAACCTGGATTAAGCACGTGAACCCTGAGACAAAAGAACAATCAAAGATGTGGGCGCATTCAAATTCGCCTACCAAACCAATAAAAGCCCGGCAAGATTTTTCTGCCCGAAAATTGATGGCAACGGTGTTTTGGGATGCAACAGGGGTGTTGTTGGTTGAATTCATGGAACGTGGGACGACCATTAATCAAGACGTGTACTGTGAAACACTAAAAAAATTACGACGGGCTATACAGAACAAACGCCATGGTATGCTGACTTCCGGTATCGTTTTTTTGCACGATAACGCCCGTCCTCACTCTGCTCGCAGAACAACAGCCCTTCTTGAGTCCTTCAAGTGGGACGTTGTCAACCATCCACCTTACAGCCCAGATCTGGCGCCAAGCAATTATCACCTCTTCATGCATATGAAGAAATGGCTCGGGTCCCAGAGGTTTGATGACGACAAAGAGCTCAAAGATGCGGCCACAGGCTGGCTCCAGGCACAAGCGGGTGATTTTCATGCAGAAGGAATTTCAAAGCTTGTGAACAGATACGATAAGTGCCTCAATCGTTATGGAGACTATGTAGAAAAATAGTGCAAAGATGTAGTTGTAAGATGTATATATTAAAATATTTTTATTTAACTTGGTGAATTTTTTGCAATCAACCGGAGGTACCTTTCTGAACGGCCCTCGTACTTATCTGTGGTGTTCTCCACCAAAAGAGAGGAATTGCACATGCCATCACGTGTTCCATTCCTCCAGTGAATCTGTCAATGTTCCTATCGGCTTTTGTGGCATAAAAGGGCTCTCTTTAGAAATGGATAGTCCTCTTCAGTATGTGTTATTACTAAGTAATAACTAGAAAAAGTGCAAAACTTAATTGCACAACAACACTGGCCAATGTTCACACGGGGCGCTGTTGCCAAACCTAGTAGGCGTGTACCAGCAATAACTCTGTATATAAGAGCATATTTTATATACAAGCCACGGCACCAGCCATTGTTTCCGTAATTGAACAACATCTTAAATATCCTTAAAACATTAAAATCTTACCTTGATGTTTTTAACCCAGGAAACGCATTTTTCCAAAATGTCCAATCCATAATTGGCTTTCCAACTTTGTGGGTTTTCCCTGGAGATTGAGATACCTTGGGATCCATATATGCCGTCCCTACTGCTTCATGGGGTATTTTACTAACCCTCTCAGCTGGTATCAGGATCAGTTTATTCACCAATGTAATAAAATTTACAAGGTTCGTCAGATACAGATGGTACCTACATAGAACGGAGGGGTTTGTGTGGAGTGATCTGTCTTTGTTGTTCGACCAAGCAGTGCTGTGGTCATGAATCCTAGGACTAAACTTTTAATTATATCATATAAATATTCTACAGACACCTGTGATTCATTTTGGCCAAACATTTTTCCCTACCCGCTATTTTTAAAAGTCCAGCGACATGTTTAAGTCATACATGTGCTCCATTTTATCCATACTGGGGTGCAATCCCTCAGTTTTGCATTGTATATGAGATTTATTCCTTACAATTCAGTTTTGCTTTGATTTGTATCTAAGTTTGCACACATAATTTCAAACAAGTTACCTAAAGATTAAAATATGCACTTGAAGATCGCTTCATTCACTGACTCACAAACAATAATTTATGCTGAAAAAAAAAAAAAAAAAAAGACAAGAAAAACCAAACAAGTTTTAAATACTTCATAAAAACAAAAATGTATTTCTCTGCTAGTAATAATACAAAATTAATAAAATACTTGAATTTATTTTCAGTTTACTTAAGTATCAGACAGTGCCACTAGTATACTTCTCTGAAAAGGTACTTTCACTGATTAAAAGTATTTAATTCCATTAATTGTGCCAATTTTCAAGCAAACAAATGTAAAATTGAAAAAGCTATAAAACTCATCCCAGTGTTCCTTAACTGTAGCTGAGACGATGTATGCACATATTGAGAAGGTGCATCGGGGAATATGGGAAGCCAATTTTCCATATGAAGATATTGCTCAGTTATACATTCATATGTGAGCTGTGTACATTAAACAGGATGCACCACTGCATGCGCAAAAAGGTACACAGATACACACCCCTTCTCTTGCTTACATATTACATCTGTGAAGGCTAGTAGAATGCCTCCCGAAGCTGAGTGTACATTTTGTTCGAATGAAGCTGCTACACTACAAGCCTCCACAGCCAATTCCTGGGTTTTTGAAAACTTTATAGTTCCCCTATGTTCTGGATTGGAGAGTATTTTTGTTGTTAAAATTCCTCTTCTTCTTCTGATTACCCTCTTTGTATGGAGAACTAACACCCTCTGGGACTTACAAGCCTGTGCCTAGGGTTAGATGCTTGTAAGGGAGCAGACAAACCTATGGACTGGACAGAGAGACAACCTGGAAGTGGGTGGTCAGCCCAGTACCAGCTATGAGAGTAAGGAAGAGGATCATATGAAATGCACGTAAAATGAATGATTGGAAAGGTGATGATGGGGCAGTTGGTGGAATGAGTGGCTGGGAAAACCAGAGGACCTGGAGAAAATCCACGCTGATGCAGCTTCGTCCACCACAAATACCACATGCAAGTCCCTGGGATCGAACTTGGGCCATTTTGGTGATAGGTGAATGGTCCAACCGCTTGGCCATGGTGCTGTCTATTGTTAAAATTATGTACATTAAATGCAATTTGTCTGCCCTGAGAGTGAATCACATTAAGTTTGTTAACAGCAAAATCCTTGTCCCAACTTCGTTGGACATGTTTTACACACTCGTATCACAAAGACAGGGGAAAATAGAAATATAATAATTTAATTTATGAGTATGTACTAACAATACTTCAGCCCGAGTTTTAAGCATGACTTAATACATGCCCATTCACTTTAATAATCAAATACATTACTATTCAGAAAACGAACTGAACATTAACTCATCCCTTTTCAAAGTGTCTGGTTTATACATTCATAGTATCGACACTATGTTTATATTTGAGACAATTATTGTGAACAAGGAATATCGTATTCTTAAGGCTTAATCTGAATTGAATAATGTTGAGTGGCAATAACCATGTGAAGATGAAACGTGCATAGTGGAAATCAGGTTTTTCTATGCTGAATGAATGTTGAATATAAGATCTTATGCTACCAGCTTTAAAAGATTTGACTATGGCTGAAAGCCTACTGTATTCATCTTGCACCTACAAGAAAATTAGCACTAAGATAATTTCTGCAAATGTTTATCTCTACTAACATCAAGAAGATAGAGGAATAAGAGTTTGTTAGAATAGTTAGTTCAAGGGTAGAGAAAGTCATGTGAGTGCAACACATCAGATCTTTTTTTACTAGGCCCATTTGGCTTTGAAGTATCTTTAACTTGCTATGCGATGTGATCCGCTACCGACATAATTTGAGGGACTGACCAGTTCTCTGAGGTAGATAACAGTGGGAGATGTGGCTTGGTAGCTAACCAGTGTGTGGCAGAGTGGAATGGTATATTGTGGCACTTTTCCCTATCTATGCTCTACAGGGACAAGGCTAGCCATGAACAGTAGCCTGCAATAAGGCCTTAGTCTGCACAACAGAGGTACTCTGTACCAGATGTGAGCCATTGTATAAACTTACGCACGATTAAACAGCTCCAGCAATTGCGTCGTTACACTCTTGAATTATGAACAGGTTCACCTTAATAAAAAATTGGCCATTTTTGGTTCATGTAATTACTAAGTAACAACCGGACAATGGTAGGAGCTATTTTTGAAAGGCCTTAGAGTACTTGGTTGGAATCTTGGAGGAAGATGTCTTCATTTTCCTCTTTACCTGATTAGCCTTCTCTTATGTGGAACTTAAACCTCCTAGGACTTACAAGCCAGTGCTTAGGGTCAGACGCATGTTGGGAAGCAGAGGAACCTGTGGATCGGACAGAGTGAAGACCTGGAAGTGAGTGGTCAGCCCAGCACCAGGTATGGTAGTGAAGAAGGGGATGATATGAAATGCAGGCGAAATAGATGAATGGAAAGATGGAGCAATTGGTGCAATGAGTGACGAGGGAAACCTGAGAACCCGGAGAAAACCTGCCCAGACACTGCTTCGTCCACTATGAATACCACATGCAAGTCCCTGGGATCAAACCCGGGCTGCCTGAGTGATAGGTGAGCAGTCTAACCACTCGGCCAGACATCTTCATGATGGGCAAAATTCTCCACCATTGCAACCGCCTATGACCTTGAGCTTTAACTCCTCGGGCTTCATTTCTGTTTGGGTGAGTCAGGTATCTAAAAGAACTTTACTTCAGGATCATACCTGCCGGATATAATGACAGTTGGACCCAATTGCCACTAGGAGTTACCAGTCAGTGAAGTCAGTGAACCTGAATAGTGTTCCTCAGATTGTGGGTAATGGCTTTATCTGGTCATCCTGCTGTACAGATGTGCAGGTGTTCCTCACACTGTGCACAATGGAGATTAAGACAAAGAAACAGAAAACAAAAAGGACAGGGTCAGAATAATCTGGGCCAATATGCATGCATTTAGCATGGGAGGGAGACCGGCAAGAAAAGAAAGAAAGGGGGAAGAATAAATGACGGCGTGACTGTGCACATGAACAACATGGTCAAGAAAGGACTAGATAAAGAAAAAGCAATGAACATTGATTTCAAACGTGAAACAAAATGGTACAGAACACACATAAATCCTTCTTGGTTACACCACTCACAAGGAGGAAGAACCCACTTACACTGGCTAATGTTATCTTATGCAATAACATCAGAGCAAGCTGGCCTTGTAATAGAGGGTATTGTTAGAATATACAAGTTACTCATATGAATGCTCATAGGAAGAGCATCTTCATTGTTTCCTTTTGTGAACAGTGAAGATGTGAAGGAAATAACATGTAGCACTATTTTTAATAAAAGCATAGCCTTCTAGTGCTTGTAAGCATGCAACGTAGTTTTGTGATGGTGTTTAATTTACATTACCTCTATAAATACCTCTATAAATACCGACATAAATACCGCACCTCTGGTGGTGACCAGCACAGTCGGTGCTGAGATCTCCACTAGGAAACTTCGACCTCGCCGCCACTGAAGATGTCTGCCGTAGTCGCAGACGAAACGTTTGGGAAGAAGAAGGAACCCAATAGACCACGGCCCACAAGCCCGGTTAATATTATTGCATCTAGTATTACCTCTAATGTCGCAGATTAAATATCGTTATACTGATTCTACTATGAGTGTTACTATAGTAATTCTTACAAAACCATGTGTTTAACATTGTTATTATCCACAAGTGCATCACACATCCAGTGTTAATGAGGTAGGGTAGTATGAACAAACTCAAACTTAATTTCATAACTGTGGCTACTTACCATTGTAATATATCAGTTCACACAAATCTTCATAGTCTTCTTCTGCAATAACACATTTCAGTTTTCTGTAGAAAGACAACACAATGTCATCTCTATACCGATGGAATATTTCTGAAAAAGAAAAAGTATAAATTATTGCCAGAAGTTAAAAACAGAGGACCGTCAATGTGATTCAAGTCTTATGTATTATGATGGGTTTTCATCAAGCATAGGCTGTGAGAGAGAGAGAGAGAGAGAGAGAGAGAGAGAGAGAGAGAGAGAGAGAGAGAGAGAGAGAGAGAGGGGGGGGGGGGGGAGAGAGATCAATAGGGATACAAAGTAGTGGTAGTTGAAGTAGTAATAACAGGAGTAGCAATAGCAGCAGCAGTGGTAGTGGTGATGGTTGTAGAAGCAGCAGTATTTTAGAACATACAATTGGTTAGATCATTAGAGCCGTGACTAAAACCTAGAAATTGAAAATCAGCTGCTAGGTCTGTTACATAGGCCTGAACGTTTAAAGCTGAATCTTTGATGAGTAGACACAAGTACTGGCAAAAGAAATTAAATTGGGTCAAACAACCTGCCAATTCGGAGATATTTAATATCTCACGCAACTGCAGATGTGCTGTCCACGAGAATGTAAGCAAAGGTGCAGAGCAACGGGATAGAACGTAACAGAGTATCCAAATGTGGGCAGTCCAGTAGAATGTGACGGACGGAGTTATTTTCTCCAAAAGGGGTATGGATGGGAGCATGGCCATTCATTAACAAAATGCGGATGACCAAAATTACAGTGGCCTATGTGCAAGCATGTTAAAATAACTTCTTTGAAATGTAATTACAGGTGGAGGTAGCTCACGTACTGGGGACTGATTTAATTTCGCATAATTTATCCTGGAGAGCAGATTATTGAGCTTACCAGCTCGCTAATACAGTTCTAAAATCAGCAGAGGTAACTCTGGAAATAAATACCAGCCCGCTAAAATTCCTGCCTTTGCAGCAAGATCAGCAGCCTAGTTTCCTGGCACTCTGACATGGCCACTTAACCATGAAAAAGCTAAGCGTCTGCCTTTATACTGAAGTGCACAGAGACAGTACTGGATGAGCTACATCACCGGAAGAAAAAAAATAAAGAATGCAAATGCATTTTTAAGATTACAGAGAGTCTGAACAGAGAACACCAGAATGACAATTCCGCTACTGAACATATGAGACAACCTTATATGGTAAAGCAAATGGTACTGTGGTAAACACTGGAAAACTGAGAAGGAATGCAATAACTAAAAAGCAGCTGTGGACAACAGAAGACTGGTAAACACTATAGTAATTCTTAGAGCCGAGGGTAAAAATTAAATTGATATTGCGAAACTTATTTCATCTTCACAAATGTAGAAAGAAGACAGAATTAAGATAATGAACTAGTGTATGAGCATAAAATCAGAATTGAAAGAATGCTCCTCGAAGGTGATGAAAATGAGTGTTCCTCTTGGCAAGGAGATGACTGGCTTACTAAGGAGGAAGTTCTAATGAACAGAGAAAGAAATTATGGAAAAATTGAAGCTATTAACAGTGAAGCAACAAGATTCTAAAGTAAGAACAAATTAGAAACTAAAAACTTCACTTATCCTATTATTTTGGTGCTGACCCTGGGGTTTCAAGCTATATCCAGCTCATTCTCAAAGCCATATGTGAAGTTTTTAGTTTCTAATTTGTTCTTACTTTAGAGAAAGAAATGTTAGTGGGTGACCACATACCAACAATCCTGTAAATCACTTATAAAAAGTGGAAGGACCGGTGACGAGGTAAAATTAAAAAAAACTTTGTAACGTTCATGAATGGTGCAGGGTATCATCTACTGTGTGGTAAGGGATGGTGTAATTTGTTTTAGCTGAGCTAGATCAGCGGCGGGCCTGAATAACTCTCTTCATGTGCTATTCGTATCTAGGGCGTGGTACGGGTCAACAATTAATTAAAATGATTATTCTATAGAGCCATGTTAAATGTTTGTTTTTATTTCAATATATAAGCACACAAATTACACAGTCTCATGGCTTGGCGTCCTACTTTTGCATCACACTACGGGGTTCACACTTCCACAAACATGGACTATATATATTTTTATAGGTTCATATTCTTCTTTCTTTTTCATGCTGCTTCACTGATTATACACTTGTTCTATGCGTTGTTATTTTGCGTTCTGTCACCACCAAAAGTGTTCATCTAAAATAACACTTTATACAAACAAATTATAAAATTTATCCAGACTTTGTCTTTTTCGGTGTGACGCCTACCCAAGCCATGGAAAAAGACAATTGAATCTACACTTTACCAACCATAATTACCATTCTTAAGTTTAGGAAGCCTTTCTGCCGCCTCTATAATTTTGTGTTAAACTATTTTAGAGGGCTTACCTAGAAATATCACCTCAACTTCATGCATTACTCATTACTAGCGCAAGGCAATTAATGATTTTGCATCTTTTCCTTATGAAGGTTGAAACATTGCCTGCATATATGGAAAGGTATGGCATTGACTAACGAGTTAAATAAAAGCAATTTGTTACGGCATTTTTGTGCATTTTCTTACTTTTTTATGGATAAATCATTTTTTGGCAATTTTTAGGACATTGTGAGCATTTTTAACACTTTTCCGGAAGGTTGGGAGATTATTTGTATTTAATTCATTTTTTTAAAATTAAAATTCAGTATTTTTCCTTGCCAATATAATTTCTTGGATTTAAGTAAATGCTATGCTAACTCCTACCCCTATTTTTCAAGGAATGTGCATTATGAACTGGCCCACTTCTAGGAGTTCAATTTCTTAGAACTTAAACTACCTCCTACCCCTATTTTTCAAGGAATGTGGTTAATGGACTTGCCCACCCTTCCAAGGAAATTCCTATATCCAGGTAAACCAGCATTGTTGTGCTGTTAAGTGAGGTGATCAGTTGTTCCTAGCACCTGTACGAGCACCACAAGAGCAAAATGCCTAAAGTGAAGGGAAGTAATAGTGTTAAATTGAAGGCATTTGTTTCAAAATATGGAGAAAATATTTTTTCCACGGACGGTCATATATTATTCTGCAAGGTCTGTGATGTGAGAGTGACTGCTGAAAAAATGTTTACGGTAGAACAACATATGTCACAGGAGAAGCATAAACATGGCCTGCAACGACTAAAATAAATCCAGTGTAAGCTTACAGCAGATGCTTCTGGGCGAAACTCGTTCAACATTTTAGCCATTTTGTGAGAAATTATGTGAAGCATTTTTGTCTGCCGATATTCCACTTCACAAGCTGAATCATCCTAAGCTGCGCGCTTTCTTAAAAGAGGAGACAGGGAAATTAATTCCAGATCTCAGAACATTGAGAAGAACTTATGTGGATTGGTGCTACAACAAAACTTTGCAACAAATAAGAAAGAGGATTGGAGAAAAGAATATATTTGTATCCATCGACGACACAACAGACTCTGTAGGCCGTTATGTAACGAATGTTATTGTTGAGTTCTAGAAGCACACAGCCCTAGAGAACAATTTCTATTACATTGTGAGCAGCTGGACAAAGTGAACTATTCAACCATCAGCTTAGTATTTGACCATGCATTGAGAATACTTTGGCCTAATGGGATTCAAAATTCCAATGTATTGCTTTTTATAACAGATGTTGTTGTTGTAGTGTTTAATGCCCGCTTTTACTACTATGGCACCGCAGGCAGAAATAACAGATGCAGCACCCTACATGATGAAAACTGCTGCTTCTTTAAGTGCACTCTACCCAAAAATGGTGCATGTGACATGTTTAGCGCTCGCATTACACACGCATTAGTCGCGGAAGAAGTAAGGGCAAATTTCCTGAAGTGGATAAATTAATTGGATGCGTCAAGAAAGTATTCTTGAAAGCCCCTTCTCAAATATGCAGCATTCAAAGCAGAAGCTCCAGAAATTCAACTGCCCTTTTCACCTGTTTTGACTAGATAGGGTACATGGTTCAAGGCTTGTAGTTATTATTGCAATAATTTTGACGCTGTGAAGAAAGTAGTTGATTCTTTTGATAATGCTGAGTCCTCGTCAATCAAAAAGGTGCAAGAACTGCTGGCTGATAAAGAAATTGCGGGTAAACTTTCTTACATAAACACCAATTTTGGATTTCTTCCTGACGCAATAACTTCTCTGGAAAAATCCCAAGTGACATTAATGGAACAGCTACAAATAGTGGATAAAGTACTGGATGATTTGAGCTGTGCATATGGTAAAGTGGGTGATGCAGTGGCAATGAAAATAAAGAAGTGTATAGACAAGAACAGGGGGTACAAAACATTGTATTCAATTGGCAGTGCTTTGTCTGGTGAAGTTTTCTCTTGCTGACTGTGAGCTAAATCCAGGAGATATTGCTTGCTTTCAGTATGCTCCAACTGTTTCCGTTGAAGTAGAGAGGAGCTTTTCCATTTATAAGTCAGTACTAGCAGACAATAGACAGTCATTTTTGTTTGAGAATCTCTGCCAATTTGTGATTATTAACTGCAACTCAAAATTGTTATAAAAGTGCACTGAAATGGAATTTCTTCAATAAAAGATACTCTTAACATGTATAAATGCATTTTTTTTTAGCAAATTATAGGTCATTAAATGCCTGGCCCTACTCATTACTGCAAAGAACCGAGTCTCGCCATAAGGACAGTGGAGGTTCAAGAGCTTCTGCACACACTGACAATGGGGCTAGTAGAAAAAGCACCGACTGCTATTGTGATGCCTCTATGATGCGCAGCGTCCATCGAGAAGGAAGACCATTGGCTGTGGAAATGGTTATCACACCAGGAAAGTGATCACTGGTGAGCAGACACTTAAGTACGAATGACAAAGGTGGGCGGTTGAGCCAGAAAGAATGTTATTTCACCGGTATTTAAAACAGAAGCAGCAAGCTGGTCTGGAACATTTGCAAGTTGCATTATCCTGAGTGTGCCTAAAGCAATCTCCAGAAATGGACTTTTCAATTCCTCACCAATTAATGAGATGAGGGGCGCTCTGATAATACATGAAGTCATCATTTGCAAAGGAAAAAGGAGGATTATCTAAATTATAATCAAGAGAAAGTAAAACCAGAAAGAGAAACCATAAAGTAACAGCATACAAGGGAGTGTTGAGTGGAACATTCCGGTAGTACATGTCATCGGAAACTAGAATCGTGACATTGTCATGTGCACAAGAACCCTCCTCTGATGCAGTATCAAAGCATACCTGAGAATACCTTAGAATACTAAAGGAATCCTGAGGGCTAAACTAGATCGGCAAGGAGACGACCAGCAGTGCTTAAGTATGCAAAAACATTATCCAGTTCCGCATGTGTGAATGCACACTACGTATATTCGATGCACAACAGTGATAAGTAAAATGGAGAAGAAAAGCCTCCATAGAAAGAGCATGGCAATAAAATGATCAAGGATTTAAGCTTTGGCCCGTGTGTCTCAGCTGTGACTGATTTTCTATTTCTTGCTTTCATTTTTTTTTTTGGCATGTGGGAATTCAACCCAGTTTGGTACCATTATCGTTGCTAGGAGAATCGGAAAATGCTAATTTGGTATGGGAACGAGATTGGGAACAGCTTGTAGGTTAGCCAAAATGCTACTTCCAGCTCAAAGGCTCAGAAGTTGCACTAGTATATATTGAGGTTGCAGCTGGAATGGAAGAAAACTGTCCATTAGAATACATAGGAACTGTATGCTTGGGGGACTGATCTGAATCCCCAAGGAGACGTGGGAACCAGAACAGATAAAGTGTGAAATGTGGCATCATATTTTGGTATAAGCTGGCATACAGCAGTGGGTTATCTCAATGGTGTAGTTGCATGGAGCTCCTGGTAAAATTTTGTACCCTTTGGAAAGTTGAGGCGTATCTCAACCCTTAGTTCTTGGATTTTCTGCAGCACTAAGATTATGAAGTGTTTCCAATTTGAAGGATGTCTACTTCCATGATTGATACAGATGGAGTCTTTGGGGCACACCGAACCATTATGACCTGTTTCACTACAAGAAAGACAGGGTTAGCTGGAAGACCATTGTTTGTTTGTTTTTGTATATTAAACGTCCTCCAATGTAATGATATATCGGGTGATGAACAAATAAAATGGGTGAAATGATGCTCAAATGAGCCCAAGATCTATTGAGCTTGAAGTTACCTGACATTTGTCTTCTCAGATAAGGGAAAACCTCGAAAAAGAACTTTATCTCGATAACTCACACTAACCAAGATTTGCACCTAGGCTCTCTTGAATGTGAGGCAGACTTGCTACCACCACACTGCAGAAGGGGGCTAACACCGTTGTAATGCATGCCCGAGCTTTTGGATGCAACAGTGCAGGGAGTCAGGTATATTATCCATGCATGTTCATAGTCGCAAAATATAAATGGCCGCAGAAGAATGATTCTGAATGCGAAGACTACCATGCAGTGTGGAAACGGCATCTTTCTTTCCCAATAAACAATATTTGATGACACTTTGGTCAGACAAAAAAGGGCTTCCAAACTGGCAGTTGTAACTATGCCGCAGCTGCTATATAGGTTCTTATTTTTATACACATTCATGGGGTAAGAGCCTAACAGGGTATCACTCATTACCTTGGCAGGTTGGTCATCATTGACTGTATAAATCAATAGCATTTTGTCTCGACAGTGCGTGTTATTTATTAATTTTTTTTTTGTTTAACTTGTCTGCATGCAATGTTCAATAGCCTTTGGATATGAAAATTACCTAAGATTTTTCATTGTCTTGGTTTTACATTTCACAAGCATCACTAAAAAGGGGCAATGAAGAGGTTCAGTGCAGAGGAGGCACAATGCAAACACCCTCATCTAGAATCGTCGGCGTCAGCCTCAGGTCTGGAAAAAAATATGCTTAAATCTTCTGGTCTGTGCTGGCCTGGATCATCCACTGCAGGCCCAACCTCTAAAAATACACCAGAGTAGTTACCCTCCACCCATCATGACTGATTGGCATGCAACAAATTCATAACAGGCAGGGCTATCTTTATGCCCCATCCCATCAAATAACTGCCAGTTGCTCTCCAATTCAGGCCACGTTGTCTCACAAGAGTCTGCACAGAGGGAGGAAGGGTTTGGTTTAAGGGTGCTTAACTTCGAGGTCATGAGCGCCCTTAAAAAAATTCATGGCAATAGCCAGATATAAATTTGAATCAAAAATGAAATTACTAGCAACAAAGAAAATATACATATAAACGTAAAAAACAGTGGCAATAGCCAGATACAAAACAAGGTTATACATATGTCAAAAAGCATAAAAAGAAATATCTAACATTTTAAATCCTCAAATTGATACTACACTCTGCTAAAAACTTAAAAATTCTTGTGGTCCGCTAATACCTCTGCAAGTCTGGCAGGCAGCTACAGAGAATCTCGAAAGGTGTGCTAGAGAGGAACACTCTAGCAGCATGTGATGGACTGACAAAAGATTGTCACACAGCGGACATAGAGGGGCAAGGTCCCTTTTAAACAGGTAACCATGCGAAAAATTGCAGTGCCCTATTCGCAACCGAGCCAAACTAACTTCCTCACGGCAAGATATGCGACAAGAAGTTACCCAGTTTATCGGAAGTTCTTTCACTTCTCTAAGCTTATTATTGCGGAGAGCTGACCACTCTTCATGCCAGGATGACAGCACCGCTCTCCGCACTTCAAGTCTAAAGTCTTCCAAAGTAACACGTGAGATGGTAATACTGGGTTCTGTAGTTGCCGTCTTGGCTGCGAAATCAGACATTTCATTCCCTGACAAACCTACGTGACCAGGTATCCATGCACACACCACGCTAATGCCAGAAGCGTGTAAAACATGGAGGCCATCCTGGATACGCTGTACAATAGGATGGGGGTTGTACGGCTCACAAAGGCTCTGAAGTGCACTAAGGGAATTGCTCATAATCAGGCAGTCACCTAATTTACGACGGCACACATACAAAACAGCTCGGTAAATTGCATACAGCTCTGCAGTAAAAATGGAAGTGCTATTTGGAAAACCAAATGTATGTGGTTCAGTTCGATAAACATAAGCACGTCGAACACTGCTGGTGCGCTTTGACCCATCAGTGTAAATACATCGATGGTCAGTGTAGCCAGACAAAAATTCTAAAAACCATTTGGAGATATACATCACAGATTGTATGCAGATACATACAGGCATCGCAGACTTCCAGTGTACGGTCCTAAGCAGTTCCATTTCAAGCTTTGCTAGAAGTTCCTGGAAACGAAACCCCACAGGCTTAGGACTAAGCGTGCTTTTCCTATACTGTTCTCTTAGCATGGTGATGAAAATCGAAGTGAACGTTGGGTGCTTAGGCATACATCTAAGTGCACAACCATAATTTGCGAAGAGAATCCCATGCCCATATTGCAGAGGAGGTTCTGCAGACTAGGTGTAAAGGCTCAGGACTGGGCTTGTTGGAAAAGCTCCCATTGCCATTCGGATACCCCTATTGTGGACCACGTCTAATCTTCTCAGCACAGATGGTCGTACTGATGAATATACAATTACTCATAGTCTAGTTTCAATCGGATCAGTGCGCGATATGCCCACCTCGGTAGCGTGATGGTTAGCGTGTCTGCCTCACGTTCAAGAGGTCGCGAGTTCGAATCTCGTTTACGGTAAGTTATCCGGGTAAGGTTTTTTTCTGAGGTTTACCCTAAGCTGAGATGACGAATGTCGGGCAACTTAAAGCTCCATGGACCTCGGGCTCATTTGAGCATCATTTCACCCGTCTCATTTCATTCATTCGTCCGATATGACACAATGTTGGAGCACGTTAATTTAAAAAAAAAAAAAAAAAAAAAAATGCGACATACATTCGCAACAAAATAGTCCGATACGCTCCCCATGATTTGCCATTTAGTACTCACATGATACTTAGGGAATGATCACATCGTGCTCTTAGCTGTGCAATATACCTTGACCAATGCTGTGCACTGAAAAGTGCAATAGACAGCAAAGTCGTCTACGAATAGGCATGACGGAACTCCCGGTGGAACATATTTCCAGATGAAGTTAATTGCTATAGCAAAGAGCATGACAGTATCGAACCCTGAGGTACTCCCTCCTCCTGAACAAAAGAATTAGAAAAAACCGAGCCAACCCTTACTCAGAAAAAGTGGTCCTTCATAAACTCCTGAATGATACAGGTATACAGGGAACATAGAATCCCTGCTCACCAGCACGTATCATAAGCCTTCTCGAAATCGTAAAATATGCCAACGGTTTGACAGTTCTTCTGAAATCTGTCCATTATCTGTGTCCGATATTGACACAAAATGGTCTACAGTTGAACGACATCGTCGAAAACCACACTGTATGTTACTCAGTAGGTTACGACTTTCTAACCACCATAGCAATCGTCCATTGATCATGTGTTCCATCGCCTTGCAAACGCAACTGGTGAGGGAAATAGGATGGTAGCTGGAGGGAATAAAGTGGTTCTTTCCAGCCTTCAGGATGGGAATAATGGTGGCCTTCTGCCAATTTTCTGGGAGTATACTGTCAACCCAAACATGATTATAGACTTTGAGCAGGAATGCCTTACCTTCAGGAGAGAGCTGTTGTAACATTTGTACATGAATACCGTCTGGTCCTGATAATCGCAAAGATTTAAGAGAATGTTCTAACTCTGCAATGGTGAAAAGGCGACCGTAATCTTCTATGTTACTAGAACGAAATGCGAAGCCTTGAGATTCCACCTGAGTTTTAATTGGAAGGAACTAAGGGGAGTAGTTTTCCGAGCTAGACACTTAAGCGAAAGCACTACCAGCTAGGTTGTAACTGTCCAAGAAATCGGCAATGAGCGTACCTCTTGCACAAGCGTGACTTGAAGCCCAAAGTGGATGGTGTGCATTGAAGTCCCCAATAAACAGAAATGGTGTTGGTAACTGGGAAACTAGTTCTCCTAAATCAATTAGCAAAAAGACACGAGAGGGAGGCAAATAATTGTTACAAATGTTAAACTGAATGGTTGGCAGTTGAATCCTTATGGCGACTGATTGTGTATCAGGCCGTAAGGGTATAGTTTTCATATATAAATCATCTCTGTCAAGTGTCATAGCACTGCCATGCGCCCGAGCACCCTCTTCTGCTGTAACATCATGCTGTACTGTGGTGTATCGTCTTAGCGTCTTGTGGACGCAGCTTAGTCTCTTGCAAACATGTGACCAAAGGTTCGTTTTCTTTGAGCAAAAGCTCAAGTTCTGGTTGTTGTGTTCTAATACCATGTATGTTCCAATGTAGGGTAGCTATATTGATATCCGTATGGGACAGGTATCCCAAAGTAACTCTCCATTACTTTGGAGTAGGCAGCTGTCGAATGAACTTTGCACTTTTCTTCTGTCTTGGACTGACATTTTTATCCGAGGCTTTTTTGTGCTTTCTCTTTTCCACTGGGGCTCTCCCAGTGCGGGCAGATTCCTGTAGGTCCATGTCCTCTGCCGAGGACGTTTGTGTTCCCATAATGAATATTGGTTCGAGAGCTTCGAACCGATTCGACACGGAGATCGGCGAAGATGACAATCACCGGTCTGTAGCCACCCCAGAGGATTCCTCTGAAGAGGATCTTCTAGGAGATGTCTTTGGGTTTTTCTTTCCCTTTGATGCCTTGGGAGAAATATTACTCTCTTTGAGGAAATCAGATCTTTTATATTGGGTTTTAAACTTAATCGGTGAAGCATCGTATATTATCAGTCTACTTGTTGAGGTTGACTTCTTTATTGGGGACCTTCCTGATCTGCTGGATTGTACTGCAGTGCTTGTAGATGCTGTAACGGACCTAGGTGCTGTCTAACGCTTTGGATATGACTTAGACAAGAGAATTTTGTCTGAACTTGTTGCTCCGTTTATATTGCTAGTTTGAGTTGCGATTTCTTGACGCGGTACCGGTTTAGCTGTAACCGAGCTATAGGTACCAGAGTTTGGGATAGCGGGCTGGCGCAAACACAAGAGTTTCCGGGGTTCTGAGAAGGACGCCTCTCTAAACCGGATCTCCTGGATGGCTCTTCCCTCCATATAAGGGGGCATTCTCAGGAGTTTGCTGGATGTTCTCCCTTGCAGTTAACAAAGCTGTGAGGTGATGTACATTCATCGTCATAGGCGATGCCTCCACAGTTCACGCAGGTAGCTCTACTACAGCACAATTCACTTGTGTGACCAAAGCACTGGCATTTATAACATCTCAATGGGTTCGGGATGTAAGGCCTTACTTCAATGGCCTCATACCCTGCCTTAATCCTTTGCAGGAGATCTACCCGATTAAAGGCAAGGGGGGAGAGGGTAATCAGATATTCACCTCCATCTTTTCTCTGAACCCAACAAACAGATACCACACCTTGATCTGCTAGGTTCTCATCATTGGACATATCGTCCAATGTGCGGGTGTTCACAACACCGCGTGAGGAGTTCAGCATTCTGTGCATCTCTACACGCACCGGATAGCTGGCTAACATGTTGGCTTTTAAAATAGTAGCTGCCTGGGCTGTTGAATTTCAACCAGCAGCGTGCCACTGTGGGATCTTGTGCAGTTTTTAACTGGGACAGCTATCTTATCCAGACCCTTCTGTATCACGAATGGATTCACAGACCTAAATGTTTTACCTTCTTCCGTTCTTGTTATAACTAAGTAACGAGGACCACTCAACTCTGCTACTTCCTTTTCACTAACTTTGCTGTATTTGTTTTTTTGAGTTTTCAAAGAACTAGTGGCGGTTACCCTCCACCATTGCAAATGTCTCCGATGGGATGCTCACTTCCTGAGCGCCACCCCGGCTTAGGTGAGACTTCTGGCCTGGACCTTGCTCACCCTAGGGTCTCACCTCCCAATGTATAGACAGAGGGACCCAATTACCTTTAGGAGTGCATCAGCTCATGCAATGGCCCCTCCCCAGGACTTACCTTTATCAGCGGATATGAACACAGATCCTACATAACCAGGGGCTGGGAATTACACGGTTACCCATCCACCTACAACCCGCATGTAGGTTATCCATCAGACTGTGTACAGGGAGGTATTAGGTGGGAGGTCAAACACAAAAGTGGACCAAAGTTGATTGGGCGTTTGGCATGTGCCCTCTCACCCCTTAGGGGAACCCAATCGAGATCATGGTTCGGGGCCCCGGGTACGCCAAACCCATACCTACTGTACTAGGACCCCCTGGGGGAGAGTCTGCATAGTCAGGGAAGTTATCTACATTAGGTCCGAGACAACCATAACATGTGGGGCATTCCCCTCAATTGCAATAACATGTGGCACCAAGTTTGGAGCTAGATATGTATGCATGACTAATGGGTGTGTTGTAGTGTTTAACACCCGCTTTTACTACTACGGCACCGCAGGCGGTGACACTGATGATACATGAAGATGGAGCACCGGTGGAATGAGATGGCGGGGGAAACCGGAGCACCCGGAGAAAACCCGCCCTGATGCCGCTTCGTCCACCATGAATACCACATGCGGGTCCCTGGGATTGAACCCGGGCCGCCTAGGTGGTAGGCGAGCGCGCTAACCTCGGCCACGGCGCCGCCTCATGACTAATGAATGGCTTTGCACTTAGTGCCGCATAGGAGGTAATGAGGGAGTCCATTCAATGGCCTTTTGAGAGCACAGAAGTTGGAGAACCATGGGATATGAGCCATTGATACAGAATACAAGGTGTGGCAATTAAATAGTGAGACTGCACATCTCCTACCGTGTAGCCACATGGTGGGAGTTTGGTAGTGGAATGCAGTTGACTTTGAATCTTCAAGACCAACCATTTTGTCTTGCCTTTGAGCCTGAGTTGTAGAGGAGTTGTTTTGTAGTAGTGCTGTGAGCACGGTGAACTTAAAAGTCGAGCGTGCATTAACCTAAAATTCCTAGTGAAATTAAGAAAGTTGCCAATGGAATGTTTTTATCCGATAATGGAGGTGTTTGTTGATAATGCTATGTCATGTGCGCGAGTGTTTGAATGGCACAAACGGTTTCCAGAAAGTTGAGAAGAGGTTGAAGATGAAAAAGTTGCCAAGTCAAAACTGAAGGCAATGCTGATCATTTTTTTTTTTTTTTCCCCCTCAATATCAGGGATACTATAATGACTGAATGGGTGCCCTGAGATTCAAACTGTTAAGCAGAAATACTATAAAGAAGTCCTAATCAAGCTGAGGGAAAGAGTAAGGGGAAAAAAAAACAAAAAAAAAAAAAAACATCGGATATGTGGAAGAACAACGCATGGATTCTGCATCAGAGCAATGCGCCAGCCCACAATGCTAAATCTGTAAAACAATTTTTAGCAGACAAATGCATTCCTGTGTTCGAACAACCTCTATATTCACCAGATCTGGCTCCCTGTGACTTTTATCTGTTCCCAAAAGTGAAAACTGCACTGAAGGGACACATTTTCTGAGTGTTGAAGAGGTAAAAGCAAAAACAGCAGTTGTTACAGAGGTTGACAATGAATGACCTACAGTAGATTTTTGAAACAATAGAAGACACGTATGCAGTGGTGTATAGATAGGGGAGGGGACTATGTCGAAGAGGATAAAAGTAATTTGTAACTTTGTTTGCAATAAATCACATTTCTGATGCCAGTCTTATTATTTAATTGCCACACCTTGTAAGGCCGTATATACTAAAACATACATGAAAAATAAACCTAGAAGAGTAATATAATAAAATTACATTTTAAAACGATAATGTCGCATTAATCATAATGAGTAAGTAATGGGCGATGGTGGCTGTGATGAGTAACTTGGGACCTCGAATGTGCCAAACCATTACCTAAATAATAAACCTAATTGCTATGGTAAACTATTAGCACATGAAATTCCCCCTCCATAAGGCCACAGTTGAACAGCGAATACATATGCAGTTCTACATGATGGCTAAATGCTGGAAATGCTGCCTTTTCCCTATTCCCGGTTACATACTAAGCTCTGTGAGTGTCCCTTACATTGTTCACAACGGAGTTCGAAATATAAGAAAAAAGAGCAACAAAAAGGAAAATTTGGACCAATGTGTTATAGAATGAACAACACCTTTCTTTGCATTGCCCAGTCAATACCAGGTAGATTCCACCTTAACCAGGATGAGTTAACTGTATGATACTTTCCTGCATGGATGGAATATTACTTGGCAAAATGTAGCTTTTAATAGAGTCGCTGACTGAAAGGAGCCACTTGTGTCAACAAGCCATAAATTGTTGCACAAGCATATGCATTGACTCACCGGTCCGGTTACTCTAACACTTGTGTTATAAATGGCTTCAGATTTGTAAAGGATTTGCTCCTTTCAATTAATCAGCAAGAGAGCCAAAGCTGGTGCAGGTTTATTTCCTCATTTGTGAGGTGTTTAGGGATCCTGAATCCATTTACAAATGTATTGAAGGATACAATGTATCCATTGTAAATGTATTGAAGGGTCGAGCAAAAGGGTAGCCTAAGATTTACTGTCTGCAGTACCTAAAAAATTATATCACATCTCGTGAATAAGGAGAAGACGATCACGGATACTGCACTTATGAAGAGTACAAAAAATACTTCTTTAGACAGTTGATAGTAAAAGTGGGCCTTTTAGTAGTTCACGACAGTGTTAAAAGTAGAAAATTCTTTTGCTCAGTGCTCAAAAGATTTTAACATGCTGATAATGCCAACTTTGTGTTCTTGTGGAATATGACCATCGCCTTATTCCAGTAGGATGTGAATCTGAGTTACACAATGATTGTTTAAAATTCTCAAAAGATGAGTAAGTTTAGAAAAGATTGTAATATTAATTAAATTTCATTATGTTATTTTTGTCATTTTATTATTTGCACTGCCTCCCTTATGTAGAATATTATGGTTTTGTAAAAGTCATGTTGCCAACACTAATGCTACACAAGGCAAATGAACATCGCAACCCGAAGACTATCATGACCATGAGAAAGGTAAAACAATACCATATATTTATATATAATCTATAATATATCTATAAACATTTAGGACTGTAAAAAATAGTGTATGATGCACAGGTTAAAAGGATTTTATTTTGTTCGTAGGTTTCCTCAACTCAGTCTGCCGCCTCGTTTCAGAATAACACCTACTCACAAAATAAAATCTTCCTTTTAACCCTTGTATCATAAATAACTATTTCTGCATCAAATGCCATATGCTTTCTCCAGATCAAAAAGACTGCAACCGTCTGATTCTTTCTCAGAAATGCATCCATGGTATATGTGGAGCACGAAAGTAGCTGGTTGGTCTTTGAACGTTAATGACCAAAATTGCATACACATTTGACAGAAGTTTCTGAGATTCAAGCCAACAGTCAATCACCTGCTATTCATGCAATCTATCACCTTGCAGATGAAACTAGTGAGGGAGATTGAACAGTAAGTTTATTTCATAACAAAAACAAAGTGATGAGGCCATCAAAGGATTCCACAAATCACCTCTAAAATGCCCTGCTATTTATCTGAATGAAGCATAGCGACCTGGAGCACATTTGTTTCAGTTTGACGAGATTTTCAAGTGTTGAATGACATCTAAGAGAACTGAAGCCCAAACGTACGGGCACTAACAACTGCCTGTCATTCGTCGGTCCCCCACGGGCTTGGTAAAAGTCTTGGATGTGTGGATGACCAGGGCTAGAACATTTGGCAGTGGAAACATCAGATGTAAGGTGATACACCATCTGGTTAACCCCTTCGAAAAGATGGCCCTCACGAATCCTAGGCTGGAATAAATAGCCCAATTAGTCGTGCTCATTTGTGAGATTGGTGCACATGACAGTGGGGCGTGGCAACAAAGTTAGCTATGACATGAGGGAAATTATACGTGTAGTAGGTGTCAGAGACCATGTTTGAAAGCAGTGTGCAAGCTGAGCAGAGTACACAAGTAAATTTAAGTTAGAGAGGGAGAGAGAGCATATGAAGAACCGGAATCGCTATTTAAAATAGAAATGTGGTTCTATGTAAAGAAATCTGAACGGAATGCTCCTTCGTGCAAATCCTAAACCAACCCCAAAGGGTATGGTGGGTTTAACATCTCCCAACAGAAAGCAGAACCCATGAGCTGCAGTACCAGATGTTCAATGTGGGCAATGCCAAAGGGAGAGAAAGGCAGAATGTAAATGGTACAGATTGGAAAATCAAAACCAGGTATTGTTGTGATAATAGCATCAGTTTGCATGGTAGTGCAGAGAGAGGCTATTAATAAACGTCGTCCCAAATAAGGAACATCATATCTCCATGTGCAGGTGTGCTTTCCTTCGGTGGAAGGTCATAGCACACTGGAGGATAGTTCTAGATATGAATGCAAGCAAGGAAGCATAAGAGTTAAAGTTCTGCCCTAGGTGTACATACAGCACGTACAGTAGATATCATTAAGACAATGTGGAATGGGGTGAGCATTTTATTCTGCGGGCCTGTTCAGTCTGACACTTTTTCTGAGAATGATAAGCCATTGACATGATATCCATTATTAATAGCTTGATTTGTTCAATATTTTGTCATTCTTTTTAAACCCTGTCAATTTTCAGTTTTTTCTTGCAATTGCATGGAAACTGTGGGATTCTTAAGGCCAGCATAAATCATCCAGTTCTTAAACATTGGACATTCAACAATTGCTGTTCCTTTTGCATCTATAATGAAATGTGCAATATGAATGCAACACATAAGATTTTTATCATACTGTTGCCATGGTTGTAACAAGTTTTATTGCTTTTAAGATTTGGGAGGAAAATCCTATTAAGGTATGTTATTTACAACGTCCAAACATTCTGTCCAGTTATGGAAATGTCTGAGAGGTTTTTGTTCATGAGAACAAAAATTTGGCTCTATTTTCCAACATGTGACACACAAATTTTTCAAAGTCCAATGTCAATGGACTATTCTTTTGAAGTACAGTTTCAAATTTTTTGGTGTAATATGTACTAATTCTAAGTACATAGTCCAATGTCAATGTAAATGGCCTATTCTTTCAAAGTACTGCTTCAAATTTTTTGGTGTAATATGTACCTACTAATTCCAAGTACACATTAACCAGATACATCCTCAACTTCCTTTCAAATTGCTGTTTAGAAACATCAGCTATACAGCAGTTCAGGCTATGAGCAACACAAACCGGAAGTAGTAGGTAGGGTAAAGGGATGGTGCGGATGAGAGGGGAATGGGTTGCATCATTGCCAGGTTTAGCCATAAAAGTTTATGTTTCAGTTCTTTTTTGTTTTTTTAAATTTCAACAAATCTATTATCAAACGAAATGACTAAGTGTACAAGCAGTTCTATATTTAACACTGAAATCAAATGCTTAGTTTATTTTTACCTTTTTCATTAAACTTTCAATTGGTTTTTGTCCACTAAAGCACAACGTGGCAACTGCATCACATGGTTGCCACATCTCTATTATGTTCTGTCTCGTGTTCGTCTTGTTTAGAACCAACAGTTGGAGGTTAAAGTATGACTAAGTGTGTTAACTGATGATTATTCTTTCACATTAGTGTGCTGTATTATTGGAGAAAATGGAAGCGTCAGCAGGGCGTTATAATGTGAAAAGAGGTCGCCCACCACAATGTTGCAACACTACATGCCCAAACACGTGATGCGAAGTACATCCTGTTTGTATTGCTCATAGGCTGAATTTCTGTATACAGATTTTATTTCTAGCGGTAGTTTGTTATAAAGCCTGACTCCAGAAAAATATACCTACAACTTTTAGAGATATACTTTTATTCATGCTATGCCTAAAATAGTCCATGTTTCCTCTTGTATAGTGTTCATGAATTTTGTTGCTTTTAATTGGTTTGAACTTATCTATTACATACATTATTGCTCTAAATGCATAGAGAGAATAGATGGTAAATAGTTTATTATGAATAAAGGTTTCCTTACATGATTCCCTTGCTTTTAGGTTAAACATGATTCTGATACATTTCTTTGATATATAAGCAATTTATCCATATATGTTTTTGCAGCCGCATCCCAGATTTCAACCCCATAAAGTATGTGTCGATAGAAACATTCATAGTACATTACTTTCAATATATTACCATCATGTAATTACTGAACTATCAAAGTAGATGTACTGTTTTACTAATGTTTCCACATACATGTTCAATATGCTCAGCCCATGTAACCCTACTGTTAGAAAGCAGGTCTAATAATGGGGAATCTATGGCGTCTCTTTGTTGTTGACTTATACATGACCTCATAGGAAACTAAAATAACCACTAAATTTCTATGGATCTTCAGAACCTGGCTCTGTTGTGTTGTTGATGGCTTTGCCATTGTTTAGGGAAAGCGTTTAGTAAATGAAGGAAAAATAGTTTGAAGCTACAAGAGAGGAGTGCTGAATGTACAATGGAAAGGGAAGATGATTGATAGTTACCATTCCTGGATTTGAAAATATTATAATGTGCAAACAGAATACATTTTGGCACATAAAGGAAATCCACCCAGAAATAGTTACATAAAATCCTGTAGCTGTAACTCTAGATGACACAACCAATCAGTTTTCAGCAGCTTAGTTCACAGATTGGTTTTCATTTTACTTTCACAAAATGAATACATGAAAGAGTACAAAAATATCCTGGTTGGAGAACTGAATGACTAGAAATGTTCTTTCATGGATAAAAGAATAAGCTGCACTAACGTGAACTAACACATAAAGAAACCATCTCTTTCTCTTACTCTAAAGAAAGAAAGTCTAACTTAATGTGTATTTGGCTGTCAGAAGATGTTATGAAACACATACCTCTTAAATGTCTGTGATATTTAATGGTTTCTTCATAAGTTTTCAAAGGTGAAGCTCCTTCCACCACAACATAAATTGGTTCAGGCTGAATTTTTATCTTGTATACACTATTTTTGTATACTCTACCTTTCACTCCTACACGACAGATTATTTCTTCTTCCAGACTCTGAAATCACATTTAATTGAATTAAAATTTTTTCTCTGATGTTATTGAGATTACTGTTCTATTATTTATATGTAGTTGAGTTAGAAACCACATTGGTTTAAAAGGGGAAGCTATAACAAACTAAGCAATCTACATAGCAGTTAAGGCAGAGTGATAATTATTTCTTGTTGTGTTTTCAAATCTGCAGACACACAAAGTACGAATGTAAGGTCAAATATCTGTTTTTTTATCTGCCAGGAACTAAGTCCTAGCACCTCTGCATTGTGACACTTCATCTTTTTTTGAATGTTGTGCAGTTGCTGACATTGTTTTTATTTTATATGAATGGTGAGTAAACAGACTGTTGCAGTTTCTGAAATGCCAAATACATTTCATATATATAATAAAAGCTACAGTTGTATCCTAGCTGTTGATGTGGTGGTGGCGGTGGTGGTGTTGGTGGCAGCAGTGGCGGTGGCGGTGGTGGCACAACTTCTGAGGTCATTGTTAACCTCAGAATACCATAGAAATCAAACCCATTCTGCATTCTAAAACAAACACAATATAAAACTTGGCCAAATCAATGTTGGTAACTCGAGAATTTATAGCTAAAACCCAGGCAAACCTTCACATCCTTGGCCCATTAAAGAATTTTTTAAAGCATCCATAAGGATGCAGGGCATACTTACAAAATTTAAAAAGGTAAAATTATGTTGTCTGCACCACTGGCTCATACTGCTGCAAAGAATAAAACATGCTCCACAGTACACACAGTGTCACCCAGCTCGTGGTAACTGGCAAATGCAAAGACACAGGTTACAGCAGATTCAAACATTTGCATCATCAACTGTTCATTGTAATGAGAACAAGAGGAGGGAGAAACAGTAGGCTTTTTAAAGACAAGAAAGATATGACAAAGAATGCAAACTGGAACAAGTTGAGAGAGAATTTTCAAATGATGTTGAGGAAAGGACAAGGTAACTTAAAATAAGTGTAAAAAGAACAATGGAAAATTTATCAAGGAAATTCACAGCTTTACTATGCAAAGTAAATGTATGAATGTACACCCATTGCGATTAACACAAAGAGTGCATCGGCATGGCTTATTCTGCCACACTCTCACAGACACCAGCCATTTTTCTGGCTAATTTTTAATAGTAAAGCTGTGACTAACTGTAAACAATGAGAGGTTTGTGTTTTGTTTGTGTTCTGTGTTTGTTTCTTGGATTACAATTGTGTGCCTTACAATTATAAGATAAATGCAACACTAATTTGCACTGTCAATTTTACAGTAAATACTTAAACTGGGTGGGAGGCAGTAATCTATGACATTAACTTGTCTAGCACTTAAATGAAGCACCGCAGCAAACTTTCCTTAAAAAGTGTTTAAAATAATGTTATCTATCAGCTCCCACAGTTTGTCAGGCTAATTTTGGCACACCCTATTTATACACATACATACAGGTTGTAAATGAATAACACCGCACAAATTTTACTGGTGACAGTTCATAAGCAATCAATTTGAGACAGGAAACCTATGGTCTAGGATTACAAATTACAGAACTGTGCCTTAAAATTGTTTGAGGGTTTGCACACCACTGATCATGTTCACTGCAGCTGTAACGTATGACGAGAAAACAAGAGGACAAATTTTGTAGTCTGTCTATTTAGTGTAATGGTTATGGTGCCAGGACGCAAAAGTACACACGTATTAAAAGTGTAGCTTCAAATACCCATAACCCCATATTTTTTATGTTCTTTTTGGTCTGTTTCTTCATAAGCGCATGCTTAATCTAATTTGATTTACATGAAATACGAGGTCTGTACAAAAAGTATCCGACCTTGTGCCGGGAAAAAAAAATTATGTACCTGAGTGGGTGGGACTCTTAATCCCCTTCAAAGTAGGCCCCTTCTGAAAGCACACACTTAGTCCAGTGGTCCTTCCATCGCTGGAAGCAGTTCTGGAAAGCTTCTTTTGAGATGGTGCGCAGACGTTCCGTCGCGTTATGCATTATCTCCTCACGGGTCTCAAAACGGGACCCTTTGAGCGTTGTCTTTATCTTTGGGAACAACCAGAAATCACATGGGGCCATGTCAGGTGAGTAGGGAGCTTGACGAACCTGCGGAATGCCGTGCGAGGTCAGGAAATTCTGGATCAGGTGTGACGAATGAGCTGGAGCATTGTCGTGATGCAGCTGCCAGTTGCGTGCGGCCCACAGATCAGGTCTCTTGCGCCGAACTGCATCACGAAGATGACGAAGGACTTCTCGGTAGTACTCCTTATTGATGGTCTGCCCTTGTGGTGCGTACTCATGATGCACAATGCCCCGATAGTCGAAAAAAACAAGCAGCATCACCTTCACTTTGCTCCGAACCTGTCGTGCTTTTTTTGGTCTTGGGGAATGTGGGTGCTTCCATTGAGATGACTGGGCCTTTGTTTCTGGGTCGTACCCATACACCCAGCTCTCGTCACCAGTGATCACAGTCTTCATGAACTCAGGATCGCTATTGGCGCATTCCAGCATGTCCTGTGCCACTGCAAGGTGGAGTTGTTGCTGCTCCGGTGAAAGCAGCTTGGGCACAAATTTTGCTGCCACTCTTCGCATGCCCAAATCCTCAGTCAAAATGCTGTCTGCAGAACCAACGCTGATCCCAACCTCAGCAGCAATCTCCCGAACTGTCAAACGTCGGTTCTCCATGATCAGTGTCTGCACTTGCTCGATAACAACAGCATTTCAGCTCGTTGATGGTCTTCCGGTTCGTGGGTCACTCTCCGCCGACATGCGACCATCTTTGAACCGGTTATACCACATTTTAATTTGAGTAATTTTCATTGCATCATCACCGAAAGCCTGCTGGATCTTGCGAATGGTTTCTGATTGGGTATCCCCAAGTTTCTGGCAGAACTTGATGCAATACCGTTGCTCCATGCGTTCCGTCATCTTCCAGAAAATGTGAATGCGACGAGCACGTGTTACACGGAGCCAATCACTGGTAGCTACTGACGTGACCGGTGGTGCTGCGGGGATATAAATATTCACGCATGCGCAGGAAGCTTCCTTCTACGAGTATGCGCAGTTGCCATACCTACCTCATTCTTTGTTAGCGAGAAAAAAAAATAAGGTCGGATACTATTTGTACAGCCCTCGTATTTGTGTTGTGTTGTAATTTTTCGTTTTACCAATGTGTAAACTTTTAGTTTCAAGTTTGTTAAAGAATTATTTACACTTGCATGACCTAAATAGAAGGTACACACTGAGAATTTCCTTTTTACTTAAATGAGATGGTTCAAGTCTAACTAGCAGCTTAGAAACAAGCAAATAACTGATAAGCACTTGAAAGAGCTAGATGCAATTGAATTATTATAAACACAAATTGAATTAATATTAACATTAGAATACAACTGGTAGATACAAGCAGAAAAAAGGTAAGGAAATAAATGATAAATAAGTGCAGATTTCATATCTCGGTACCTTAATTAAATCTGATAATAAATTGAGTGATACAACAAGAGAAAGAATACAGGCAGGGAATGAGCTTATTATGCAAATAAAAAGATTATTTCTAATGGAATAATAACCAGAAATGGTAAACTCAAAGTTTATGAAAGGCCAGTAGTAACCTATGGGTCTGAGGTTTGGTCTACCACAATGACAATGAATGATGAAAATGCTTTACGATCTTTCGAGAGAATACTCAGTCAAATGTTTGGACCTGTACGTTGTGGTGCACAGAATTGGAGAGCGAGAAACAATCAGGAAATAAATTATTTAATACAAAGAGATCCAAATACATGTGAACTGCTACGTAGTGTTTTTCCACTGCTAACGAAGAAATATGACAACAGCAGCTGATATACACAAGGTCACGAGCATTACTTGTTTTTCTCTGCTCTGCTCACAATCAGTATTGAGTTGACGTGGTATCATGTGGCTACATTATTACCAGTGTGCTTTATTATTTAGTCCTGTACTTAGTCACAAGTGTATTATGGCTCAGTATTTTCTACAGCACAGCGTTTATTTATTGATTTCTTTCAAGTCAACAGTTGTCGCCCATACATACCTGAATACAATTTTGCACCTTTTTTTTTTTATTAAGAGAATTAACCCGGCAGGGAGCGTGATTTTGCCTTTCTTCAACAAGATTCTGCAACAGCTCATACAGTCAATCTTTTGATGAGAACAATTGAAAGTGTGTTTCAGGACAGAATTATTAGTAGAAATTTGTGGCTCCTTTGGTCCTCCGACTTAACCCCCTGTGATTTCTATTTCTAGGGTAACTTAAAGCATAAAGTGTACAAGACAAACCCACACACCCTGGAAGAATTTAAATAAAATATTCATCAGGAAATGGCCAGCATTTCTCAACATGAATTACGGCGAGTGACCGATAATTTCCAAAAGAGGTGCCAAAACTGCATGGACAACGATGGTGGGCAGTTTCAGCATCTGCTATAATTATATTGGGAAGTAAAGCCTTTAAAAGTAGTTTTAAAAATGCTATATGGTTTTATCCACCCTGTTCTATGACAGCAGCAGTCGGCAATGAGTGCAGAGGACCATACAGACAAAACACAGCGCAGCCGGTTCACAGTCTCATGGATCACCTGTTAGAAGGTCAAGATACTGTTAGATTTATGAGATCCCAGAGACTTAAATGATTGGGATACCTGGAAAGAATGGAGGATGAGAGAAATCCAAAGAAAATATGAAAGGGGAAAATATTTTCAGGAAGAAGGAAAGGTAGAACAATGTGGATGGATTATGTGTAGGAAGATTTGGTGAACGAGGTGGCCAAGGCACGGTAGGACTGCCTCTTGTGATCCAATGAATGGGGAAGACTTGATTTAGATGCTCCCATGCACTTACAGCATAATGCAGAGGAGCTCCGTTGTGTTGGAAATGCAGTTGAGGGTGAAAACCAAGTGGCACTTCTTCCAAAAGGGCTAGCAGTACATCCTTCAGAAATATTTGATAAGTGTTGCCATGCAGTCAAGGAAGAAGAAGGTATGGCCCAATGATGTGGTCAGAAACAATGTCAGCCCGTATATTCACCATAAACTGCTGTTGCTGGTCCTCCTGAACAGTGGCATGGGGGTTTTTGTATGCTCATATATGTCTATTCTTGCAGTTTAGAACAAGCCCATCCCTGGTAAACCTGGCTTCATTGGTGAACAACACCACTGAAAACAGATCCGGTGGCTGCCCCATTCGCAGAACTGCCAGCGTAACTCACAATCTTCCGCAGTTAAGGTTTGCACCTTTTGCAGATGGAAAGGGTAGAGCTGCTCCTCATGCAAGACTTGCCATACATTTGTGTGGTTGATGCCCATTGTGTGTGCAATAGCACGGGTGCTGGTTGATGATTCTGCTTCCAGTAAATGCAGTACATTTTCTTGAAACTCTGGAGTGTGATGGACGTGTCTTATACCACAATCTGCTTTATTTGGTGCCACAGAACCAAGTTCTCGCAAACGCGATATACAGATTCAAAAGTAGTCCAATGGGGCTGCCGTCCATTGGGATACCTTTCGCTGTAAATCCATGCAGCTATTGCAGAACAACCTCCTGCTTTGCCATACAATAGGTGCAGGTCAGCTAATTTGGCACAAGTATAATTTTACTCAGTGTTCCGAGAGTACCTATTTAACTGCTTCAATGCAATATTATTGTGTGCCAAAGGAAATAGGAAATGAGACATGGGTGACTTGAGTAGGAAATAGTCTCCACATGATGGTGTTAGTGTCTTAGTTATTAAGGTAACCTATTGGCAGTATTGACCACCTCCATAGCGCAATTGGTAGCGCACTTGCCTCTGGCGTGGAGGACCCAGGTTCGATCCCTGGTATCAGCAGGGGGATTTTATCCCCTCTGGGAGGTCTGGCACGGGGTGCAGCCTCGTTAGGTCCCAGGGGGACCAATTGAGGAGCTACTTGATGAAGAAGTAGCGGCCCCAGGTCTAGAAAACCGCATAACTGGCCGGGAGGGCTCGGGGCGCTGACCACGTTCCACCCTCCAGTACTGCACCTCACCAATGACGCCTGCAGTGGGCAGAGGTGGGGGACACAGCGGCTGGGCGGTAGGCCTTGGCCCTTCGTGGGCTGTCGCGCGGGGTTTACATTTACATTGGCAGTATTAGTCATTTGTCATGCTAACACATAAGTATTCAGTGCCTGTGTTGGGGAGTTGTAGTACTTTGTGCTACTACTTAGTTCAACAGTTTGTGAATTGTTTACAGCAGGTCATCTGTTGGAAGGAAATTTCTCTTATTGATACAGACAATTATAGCCAACAGACAGCTTCAGACCAATGGCAATACATAACCCTCCAGCCTAAGTCATCAGATGTGAGAAGAAGCAAAAGTAAAAAATTCTCTGTGCATTGCATTTTTAAAATTTATTTAAATTAATACATACTTGAATATGACAGACATTCAGCCCAGGCTCTTAGTCTGTCATATCCACCCAACATAATTTCTTATACATACATTTTGCTTCTCTATAGCTATTTACATCATTATAACTAGTACCAAATATTGTTAATGTGCATTGCATATGAGGGTCATATTTTGATATTTTAAAGCAAATACACAACATTGCCCCCAAAATGAAAAAAAAAGAAGGAAAAAAAAAAGAGGAACTTATCCCCTCTCCGAGTTTGAACTCAATTTCTTGGGTTTATTAGGTCCACAGTCAGCCGGCATAACAGTGCGGCAAAAGCACATGTTTTAAAACTACACTATATTTCTCTAACCATGCGCCACAACCTGTTATCCATTGCAGTGGCAAGCAGCCATATGTTAAGTTTCCAATTTATGCGCTTTTGGTAACGCTACAATTTAGAAACGCTTCTTCAGAGAGACAGCAGACAAGCTTTACTAAGTTCCTAATAAGCGCTATTTTGATTCCAGGGGATAATATTGACATATTTTTTTTCTGGTTATGATTTATTGGTCACAATCTCTAAGTACTTTGAATACATATAACTTAACTTGAATATAAATATATACATGTACATATATATACAGAGAGAGAGAATAAACAAAGATATATTAAAGATAAACAAAATCAGGGAGAAATATGGGAGAAACATGTTAGGACTAACGTGGAGACAAATGCTTGGGGAAATCCATTTAGGATTTAATGAACAAAATGTGTTCTCCATTAACTATAATGACCTGTTTGCAAAGACTGCATATACCTGCCGGGAGGTTCTGGGTGACTCACCACTTTCTGCCCTATAATATTGCAATCCACTCATGAAGCCTGTGGTGGGCAGACATGGGGGATGCAGTGGCATATGACTTGGCCCAGAAATATTTGTTGCACCACAGGTTTAGTTAGGAATACAATCACGATTATTTAAGAACACAAAGTATCAAGACCAGATGGAATAAGGTGGCACAACTGGAAAAATATAACGGGTGATCCAAAAGACTGAACCGGCTGCGCTGTGTTTTGTCTGTATGGGTCCTCCGCGCTCGTCGCCAACTGCTGCTGTCATAGAACAGTACGGATAAAACCATACAGCATTTTTAAAACTGCTTTTAAAGGCTTTATTTACCAATATAATTATAGCAGATGCTGAAACTGGCCACTGTCATATATTTCCACGTTCGCAGTGGTAAAACACTGCGTAGCAGTTCACATGTATATGGGTCTCTCTGTATAACAACGAATATGTGAGATTTTTACAATGAATGTTTATGGCAAGGAAAGTTTCCTAGAAGCTGAAAAGGAAGCAAAAATCATTTTAAACAAAGGGGAGTACAGAAATACAAACAATGTAAAATTTTATAGACCTACATACTATATTGAAGTATTTGGGAAATCTGGTTGTTATTGTTTATAGTGTAACTTTGGTGGTGGGTGTGAAGTAAATACGACAGATGTAGTCGAGATAAAGAAACACTTTTATTTCCGTAAACAGTAACTTTGTACACTCGTTAAAACAACAAGAAAGTCTTTTCCCATTCACCAACAGCACGGCTCCGAACTAGTAACACAACAACTGTCCCTTCTCCGTCGGCACGACTACTCAACCTTCACATACGTCTGACTGCCTCTCTTCTCACACTTTACCGCTATTTATATCTCCCAGGCACTATTCTGGAAGCTTCAAGAACGTTCACTTATTGCGCTGGAGTACAAAGTAGAAGATTCCAGTAGCCTCTATCCTTTTCTCTCTTTCGGCAAGCGCCCCAACAATGCGGCCATTCTCTGTCTCTTTCCTTCGGCTCCTTTGCGGTAGTGCCGACAATAATGCGATGGGTGACAATTGCGGCTGTCGGCAATTAGATACGGCGGGCGCGGTGACAATAGGTTGTTTGGAGATTTTAAGCCTATGTTTTATTGCAGTTCTAGCAGTGATGAAGCACTACTTTATGAGTGTCACTGAATGGGAGAGTGCGTGTATGGAAGGAGAGTGTGCAATATATTGTTATTGGTGTGTCTGGGGATGTATGGAAGGTTTCTTTTAGCTATTCTCAGTTTTATGATGTGTAGTTTTATTGTTTTATTATATTTACTATGCAGATTGGCCAAATCAGTGCTTCTAGAAGTAAGTTAATGATGCAAGTGATCAGGAGAATAGCTGAAGAGGACCTTTTAGATATTTTATGCATTCAGGAGCTGTACTGTCTTAATGGTAAAGTAGGCTTTATGCTAGTGGCCTTTTTGGTAGTGGTTATTGGTGGAATCACATGGGCACCCATTGTCAGTTTTAATAGAAATTTTAATGTGTTTGGAATCTCCCAATATTGTCATGAGTATTGCAACTGTATGGAGGTTTTAGATTGTGGTATTAAGTTTGTGCTAGTAAATATGTATTTTGCCCCGAGTAAAGATACAGTGGAAGGTTTGAATTGGTTAAGGAAACTATATACAGAAATGCAAGGAAAATCAATTATTGTAACAGCAGATATCAATGCTAAATCTGTATTTATTAATATATAGAGGGCATAAGGAGGCTTGCCACCAGGAATTGTGGCGGCGCCGTGGCCGAGCGGTTAGCGCGCTCGCCTACCACCTAGGCGGCCCGGGTTCGATCCCAGGGACCCGCATGTGGTATTTGTGGTGGACGAAGCGGCGTCAGGGCGGGTTTTCTCCGGGTATTCCGGTTTCCCCCGCCATCTCATTC
The DNA here is from genome assembly GCA_030765045.1 of Tenodera sinensis. NCBI lineage: Eukaryota > Metazoa > Arthropoda > Insecta > Mantodea > Mantidae > Tenodera > Tenodera sinensis. Next base: position 128,198,885 of record CM060964.1, on the reverse strand, counting down.
CACCGGTGCTCCATCTTCATGTATCATCAGTGTCACCGCCTCCGGTGCCGTAGTAGTAAAAGCGGGCGTTAAACACTACAACAACAACCAGGAATTGTAAAAAAAAAAAAAAAGGACAGTCGTGCTATCAAATGGTTGAAGACTGGAGACTTTTCTTGGCTTGTTATGCCCAGGGTCAATTCCCAGAGGAGTGGAAAAAGGGAAGATTGGTGCTGTTAAGGAAAGATATAGAATTAGACCCCCATCTCCCTGGTTCTTATAGGGTTGTGTGTTTGTTAAATCTCTTAGTAGAGGTTTTTGAGGTTTTAGTGTGCAGAAGAATTAGTGAAATTAGTAGGAGGGAAGATACATTTCAGTTACAGTTTGGCTTCATGCAAGATATTGTTGTTGTAGTGTTTAACGCCCGCTTTTACTACTACGGCACCACAGGCGGTGACACTGATGACACATGGAATGAAGATGGAGCACCGGTGGAATGAGATAGCAGGGGAAACCGGAGCACCCAGAGAAAACCCGCCCTGACGCCGCTTCGTCCACCATGAATACCACATGCGGGTCCCAGGGATCGAACCCGGGCTGCCTAGGTGGTAGACGAGCATGCTAACTGCTCGGGCACGGCGCTGCCGGAGGGCATCCTGAATACACTGTACAACAGGATGGAGTTATACAGCTCATGAAGGCTCTGAGGTGCACTAAGAGAATCACACAAAATTAGAGTCACCCACTTTGTGATGGTGCACATATAACACGGCTTGGTATATAGCACACACCTTTGCACAGTGTACATGTAGATACTAACATTTATTAGAGATTGCTCAAAATTTTGTGAGGCAAAAACCAGAGAGTTCTATCTACATTTCTTTTTGCAAAATGCTGTTTTTCATTTTAAAACAAATATGAACTTTATAATAAATACTGGAAGTTGATGACAGTGTTGTTGGAATCACATTAAAATAGGAAATTTGAGTCGATTAATAACACTAAACAACACTCACTTTTAAAATTTCCTGGTACAGGTTTCAGAGAATAGCTTTCCTCCATTATCAACCGGACATCAACACTTATTGAGAGTATGACACCAGCATTAAGTTTGTTGGCATAAAGAAATACTAATTACCATCTAAACGTTACTTAAACGTGACACATAAAATACTATTGTAAGATGCCCTTGGAGTATTTATCTCCGATGTGAGATTCCCCTGTGGGAAAGTATGAATTGGTTGGGGAATTTAATGTCATACTGGCAAGTTGACCATGGTAGCTTAGTGGTTAGAGCAGCTGCTCGATAAGCGGAAGATCCGTAGTTCAAATCCTGGCTATGGCATTGAATTTTTCAGTCCTGATTCCACCTCTTAAACATTGCCCACACAAGGCTTGTGTGTTTAAAAATACCAGCATTAAGTTTGTTGGCATAAATAAATACTAATTACCAGGTAAGTTTAGTTCTATCCGCAAATGTTGGTAGGATTGAGAACCAGATAGTTCTATCTGCATCTCCATCATTTGTTTGTATTTCCTTCTCATTTCTTATGTGGATATTGTTGCTTTTGCATTATATACGGTTACACAAGACAGAAAGTGAAACATCTTCACTAGAATGTTTTTTTTTTTTTAATTTTTTTTTTTAATTTTTTTTTTTTAAATTTAACGTCCTCCAACATCGGACGAATGAATGAAATGAAATGGGTGAAATGATGCTCAAATGAGCCCGAGGTCCATGGAGCTTTAAGTTACCCGACATTCGTCTTCTCAGGGTAGGGAAAACCTCGGAAAAAAACCTTACCCGGATAACTTACCCTAAGCGAGATTCGAACTCGCGACCTCTTGAACGTGAGGCAGACACGCTAACCATCACGCTACCGAGGTGGGCTTCACTAGAATGTGATACCAGGCACAAAATACATTCCACTAAGTAGGATAGTGGAAAATATTGGAAACAAAGCATTTAAGTAGAGTATAAGTTTGAAAATGATAACTTTAATTTTATATGGCTGTTCTCACTTAATGCTAAAACTAAATTACTATAAAACTTTCTAATTGCAAACTAACTCTTTCAGATCCCCAGCAAAAATAGGAGGGTTGGAACTTTAATAGTGGCAACTATTTATTTACAACTGATACAAAAGAGATACATGTTACCAAGCTTTACTCTCATTCAAAGTAATCACCAGTGTTGTGTATAACGTGTTGCCAGTGACATGGAAGTCCTAGTATACCCTTAGCAGCGCTGGTTCTGTTGATAGTTTGAATGGAGCAGTCTACTGCCTGTCAAATCTCTGGAACAGTTCTGAAGCAAATGCCAAGATGTGGTTCCTTCATCTTCGGAATCAAGTCAAAGTCACAAGCACTTCCCAGCCGCATCAACTGAACAAATAAGCCACAGCTTGTGCTGTATGCGTTCAAGCAACATCGTATCATAACCATTTCTGTATTTCTGTCAAATCATGTGGAACCCATTGTGATGCAATTTTTCTCATGCCCAGGCGTCCCTTCAGGACATGAAGCACAGTTGTATGCGTTAATATGGTATGTCAGGCCAGCTCGTCGATCAGTATCCAGTAACACTGCAAAAGCATGCACATCTTGGCATCCTTTGTTGAAGGCGTTTACCCACCGTGCTACTGTTCTGTAAGGCAATGCAGATTCTCTGCAAGCCTACTGAAGATCTTGATGACCTGTCGAGCTGTACAACCTCTGGCACATTCAATCTTTAACCAATTCTGTTGCTCCTGCTTCAAAAATATTGTGACATTACATTAGACCACTAGCTTATACAAGACTCTGTTTCTTTCGCCATTGCACATGCACGTGTTGTGGGAAGGGAGCATCATTTAATGTTTATTTATTTGTCATTTGGTAATTACAAACAATTACAATAGACTTTGTCATCCAGAATATAAATAAATTATATACATAAGCACATTACACATAGACATGGACACATGCGCACCCCCTCCCCACGCACATATGCACGCACTCCCCCACCCACACCCACACACGGCGGCGCCGTGGCTGAGCGGTTAGTGCACTCGCCTACCACATAGGCGGCCCAGGTTCGATCCCAGGGACCCGCATGTGGTATTCGTGGTGGACGAAGCGGCGTCAGGGCGGGTTTTCTCCGGGTGCTCCGGTTTCCCCCGCCATCTCATTCCACCGGTGCTCCATCTTCATTCCATGTGTCATCAGTGTCACCGCCTGAGGTGCCGTAGTAGTAAAAGCGGGCGTTAAACAGTACAACAACACACACCCATCCACACAACATACAAAATACTTAAGAATACAATTTACAGTTCCCTCTTGTTTTGTTCAGAAAACTCGTGCAAACAGTAAAACGGATTTCTTATCAGCCATTTGTACAATCTATTCTTAAACGCTAGAACATTCAAACTCCTTATTTCTTGTGGAAGTGTATTGAAAACTTTTATACCAATTACTTTGTGGTTGTTAAATGTTTTTTGCAATCTATGGTATGGCATATCAATTACATTATTATTTCTTGTCTCGTATTTATGTATTCCATTTCTAGTTTTATAATCATGTAGCTCCTCTTTGATGTTAATCAACATGTCATAGATATATAAATTTACCACTGTTGGAATTCCTAATTTAACAAATAATGGTTTACAGTGTTCAGTTTTGTTTGAATTTGTCAGTATTCTAACAATCTTTTTTTGAATTTTTAAAATTTCTACTATTCTAGGATTGCTACTCCATAGAACTAACCCATATCTAAAAACATTTTGAAAAAACGAGTAATAAGCCATTAATACAAATTTTTCTGAAACTACTCTTTTTAAATTTGCTAACAAAAATACCACTGATGACAATTTTTTACACACTTGGTCTATATGTGGATTGCAGGTTAGTTTTTTGCCTATAATTACTCCTAAGAGTTTAACTGTTTCATTTAGACTTTCTTCTTGTTCAACATTTTTTAAGATAAATAAAATACTCTGTGTTTTGATTTCATTCATGTAAGGTAGGTAGGTATCTCAGAGGTAAGGTAGGATCTAACTAACGTGTGCTATCAGCGACAATATTACGTTCCATTGCATAGCGACTGCAGCAGTGTTGCCACTATTAAAGTTCCAACCCTCGTAATCAATAACATAGGACATGAATTGATGACAGGAAAAAGCAAGTTTTCATTAGTTACATATACTGATTCAGGAGCTTGTATCTTTGAAAACGATAAACTGTTGCCAAGAAGAACAAAAATATTGACTGGAAAGAGGCAACGCAACCCTGAGGATTGGAAGAGGAACATTAGAAAGAGACTGCGAAGAGATGGGAAAGGGTATATTAGCATATTTGGTAAAGTTGTAACTGAAAAGAAAATACAACATGAAGATTATAGGTGCCAGTTTCCAAAGATGACAGGAATTCTATTATGATGTCCTTTTATTCTCTAGATGAAACTGAGAAAAAACAGTACAGTTCACAGCATTCCAAATGTAAAGTTACATACAGAAGAAAAAAATGATAACTCTAGGAAAGTAAATGCTTTCTTTTTTTGGCAGTACACAATGAATACCTTAGATTGCATAAAGTTTTTCCTTGGATCTCTCTTAGTGACTAAGAAAACAAGATACAATGTGCATTTCAGAAAAGACGATGCTTCTGGAGTCTCAAAACCTGACAAGAGGAGCAAAAAGACAAGAGGATAGAATTTCATAAATGTCTAAGAATTTTGTGAGAAACACACAGTCGTACCCAAGAGTAGAATCTCATTATTGTACAGCAGTGACACAAAAAGAATATTTAAGCCCTAACTTAAACCTAACCACACAGCACCCATCTGCCAACAATCCACTCTCAGTGCGGCTGGCAGTAGAAAATTTTGCACCATGTGAAGCAATTGTGGGATTGGACAAGGCAGCGGAGCATTGGTTGTGTTGCTGATTGGTTGCATATCAGTGTGTTAAATTGAACCATAGTGCAATTTCGCACCCAAAAAGAATATTCATTTGTAGTCATTTCATAAAATATGAATCACCTGTTGGTGTTGTAGAGTGTTTAGTAATTGATCCACCCAATAGATAATTTTGTTACGTGTCAACAGTGATGATACACTACCAAATTTCTCAAGGGTCACTCGTAAGTCCATTCTTACATGATTTGGGGTCTAAATATGAAAGAAGGGGTAACAAATGCATATTAATAGGAAGAGACAGTACTACCAGATGGCAACAAAATGCTACACAAATTCTATACAACAGGATCGATATTAGATCAGAAAAAAAAGTAAAGATGCCGTGTTCTCACAGAAGAGAAGCTTAGTGGTATCGGTGCTCGTTGCTCATATTACGCCTCTCTACTATACTTCCATCTGTAGAAAATACATTGTGAGACCGAACTGAGTAGCTAACATTAAAAAGAAGGGGGAAGAGGCTACTTTCCTTCACTTTAGACATCTTTGTAGCTTCAACTTGTGAGAAGCAAAATGCTGACTGTGACTGCTAAGTATCATTGTGTTATAGGCACATATACCCTCAGAAAGAGGTGAGAGGACAAAATGTGATATCTGAGCATTCTTGTTATGTAGCGAGGTCAGAAGCTGCTATACAAAAATAGTAGTGCTTTCATCACTTAAACAGTTTCATCGTAAACACTGTGTCCCATAAGTGATTAAGAGTCCAAAACGATACACTTCGGAAATGGACAATAGAATTAAGCATGCAATCTGCAGAATGACTGTCATGTAAAAGAGTTCATTTAAAAGCAAAAATAGGAAAAAATGCAAAAAAAAATACATAAGCTTCTAAATATTTCCAATAGACATTAAAAGCCCCAAAATGCATAATAAAAATAGGCTATATTGGTTTGTATTTAAGATAAATGAGTTTATACTGCAACTTGCACTGTCTGGAATGTCTCAGAAAAAATATGGCATTTCATCAGGTTCCGATTCCTACTAATCAGATGTACTCCTCTTCAATTCCTCAAAGTGTTGAAGAAACCTCCATAATAGGTAAAATCCAGAACTATTGCAACCATCTCCAACTCTAAGTATCCAGGCATTACCTGGTTTGGGTGAACAGCCTATAATCTATATGGCTATCTATACCAATGTCACTGACCCAGGGTCACTGAACAAGTAAAGGTACACAGACCTACATGACAACCCAGGTTCTGGGGATGATGCCTTTATCATTAGTTGCTGGTTGCGTGCTGTGCAGATGTCTCTCCCATTACGCACAACTGAGGCTCAAACAAAAGATAAATGAGAAACAAAAAAAGTAAAGAGTCAATAATTTGGACTAATGTGTGTGTGTTCTACAGGCAAAGAAGTCCAGCAAGTTAAAAACAAAAATGGTGGTGTGAGGTTGCAAATGAATGACATAGTCAGGAAAGAACTGCATAAGAAAAAGCAATGAACAGCGATTGACAGAAATGAAACGGCATGATATAGAGCACAAGAAAACCTTCCTTGTGTACCCCAATCACCACGAAGAACTCACTAAAACCGGTACAATTTTGGTAAGGTCTGCTCATGATCCATGGATTCCTTGGAAGTAAAGGCTCTCCCTTCAGGTGAGTTGGAACTGATTCTAAAGCAGAAAATGGCTTTGTCGTGATAATCGTCAGATAAGCACTCTGCCAATTGCAACTTGGCCCAGTAGCATTATGGGATTCAGACTTCTGAGGAAGAGAGGGCTACTGCTTTTTTTACATGATGGTGCATCTTTGGCAAAATATTCTCAAGTCTGGCATTTTAAATTTCCTACGCGAAGCTTTAAGATCAACTTTGCTTGATTTCATTGTAGCGAGTGACTGACTTGCCTTAAGGTTTCCTACCTGATTTCCTACCACAAAGAAACTTACACATGAAATGGAAAAAATTGCTTACAAAGGCTCTCTGTCATCTATGTACATCATATTGAGGTCTCTAGATTTAAACACAGAAAAACCAATGATGGGTGGAAGTATCTAGTGGAAAGAGATGTTGTTGCAACATGTGTTAAATTTCTATGAAATTACATAACTTGCGAGGACTTCAAAGATGATGAGACAGTTGCAATTGGTTTGCCGTAAGGAATTTTCTGCTTGCCTGCACATATTTTTGCTACTCTTTCAAGGTGTGATTTTCAGATTACTTGTTAAATTAGCATGCACACCAAGTTTGTGTTTACTTGAGTACTACAATAATACCCTATAAAGCGTTTTCATTTCATCTTATTACTGTGTATACCTTTGTCCTGCCCTTTAACGTGTGGCAACGCCATGCTTCTCTGGTAGTGGTCAGCCATCAGCTGTCTTTAAACTTTGCGTCTGCCATAGTAGTCATCTTATTGACTTGTGAGAAGACCCCAGGACATTTCTTTTCACAGTGTAACTGGTTGTGGTAGTTGGCATCATACAATTCTTTATAATTTTGCACTGTGAATATTAATAATTCATCATCAATTGCAGCTGTCTGGCTTCTGTTTATGTGCATATGTAAAAAGCAGTATCAGTTGTGGGGGCTGAATGCATAGTAATATAATGAGTGTTTACGAAGGCTACTTGCCAGCAGCGGAAGCTTCCGAGAGAGTCGTGTAGCAGGCACCATTCTCGGAAGGAGTGGATGCCTGCCACTTGCAATCAGGCTAGTGTGTGTTTGCCCATTAAATAACAAGAATGCGATGCTCACGAAAATTTTCTGCTTCATTCTGTTCCAGTCCTGACGGACTAGCATGCATCAACCTTAAGTAGTACGGAGGGTGGAAGTCAATGGTTTGAATGCTGGCTTCAGCAATATTGAATGTGGTGCATGTCGGCATGGCGATATCCCTTTGCAGTATTGGAAGAGGGTCAACAAATGTAAAAATGCCGAACTGCAGTATGACTGCAGTATGACTGCTGATGACCAAGAAGTCATTTCCAGCTTCCATGAAAGAAAGTTCTCCTTAACCTGGAGCTCACAGAATGACCTCTCATCAAGTAGAACAGCCAGTTGTCGATTGAGGCTGTATAAACTCACTTACAGTTGACACAGACAGGTCAACATAATGACGCCAGGGTTTACTGCATGAGGCATTGATGGAAGTAGTTCTCTTATAACAAATCCGGGTGTGTCCACATCGCTAAAGCAGTGCAACGGATGTGGTACATAAGACCATAGATCTACAGATTCAAATCCTGCCTTGATCCACTTGGGTAGACCAATGCCCTCAAACATGAGGAACATGTTATGCATGGGTACTAACATGCTGCCACATTTTGCCATGAAAGGTGCACTAATGACACTCCTTGGTTGGTAAGTCCACGAAGCTGTTTATTTGACATGTCGTCATGGAGATATGTAGTGATGACTACCATCGACGAGCTCAGTGTGCTGTGTATTTTAACACGGATAGGACAGCCACTAAGAACAATGGCCTGCAATGTGGTCCAGCTCTGCTTGTTTGTGGTGCTCTCACCAAAACAGAACCATTCTGAAAACGCATGCATTTATAGTTCGAGCAATCCAATCAATGCTCTTCAGTAAAATAAAGGGGCTCCTGGCCCTCTCCAGTAAAGATGACGGTGGTGTTGCACCCTTATCAAATACCCATCTTCATTTGTTGGAGAAAGATGTCTCCAAGGCAGGCAAAATTCTCCACCATGGCAACGTCTCAGGCTTAAGGCTGTTAACTCTCTGGGCATTACCCCACCAGGGTGATTGGCCTATTAATACCCATTTCATCCCAGGGTCATACCTACCCTATTAATGACAAACCCTCAGTGATGATTAAAGTTAGCAGCTGATGCAATGGTCTATCTGCAGGTCTGCAGTTGCATGCAGTGTGGTCCAGGTGCTGGGGATAGTGTCTACTCTGGACAAGTACAGCAAGATAAACTCTTGGTCAGAAAGATAACCGAGATGCTCTTTGCCCTGCTTATCAAGAGTATGGATGATGATGTGTTCAATACACAATGTTTCTCTATCCAGATAGGGTAGCAGAAAATGGTGGCCTGTAGCAAATACTTATGTTTAGCAGAGGTGCCCTACAAAATGAGAGTCACTGCTCAAACGTGTGGAAGATTTAATGGCTCCAGATTGTGTCAACACCCTTTTAAATGGGTTCACCTTGAGAAAAGACTGGGCCTCTCCTGTACATGCAATTGCTACCTAAAAAACACATAACGACAGTGTTACTTGCGTTCAAAATCACGTTTGTTTGAGATTGAGGTTTTGGGGAAAGATGTCTCCATAATGGACAAAATCTCCCCAAAGCACAATTATTTCTGATCTCAGGCTCTAACTCTCCAGAAGTAACAAATTTCCCCTGTAGTGACAAAGGGACCTAATGAACATCATGGGCTAGCAGTTCATTAAAACCCACCACAGTACAGCAGCTGAGCAGCGAATACGAACACAGTCGCACATTATAAACCAGATGCTGGTAATTATATTATTACCCAACCATCTGCCATACAATATACTGTACATTGTAAATAAAACTGTGCTTTATGGATGATGAAAAAGAAAAGGCCAAAAACATAACCAAAAAGGGGTCAAACACAGTCTGGGAATTCTGCACCCCAGATGGCTGGCACTAGAGAACAAGACAGCAAGAGGGTGCACTTGAATTTACATACGCAACAGAATGTGAGGCAAGAAACAGAGGTGAATGGCCCAAGATGGAATGTGAAAGAATATGTATAAAACACATGAGAGCCTTTATTGTTTCCTCAGCTTACTATGAGAAAGAACTGCCTTAACCGTTGTGAGTGCAGAGAACATGTCATTATGGTGGTCTTCTTTGGCCTTTTGTAAACTGAAAAATTTGTTGAAATAGGACATAAAATATTAATAAAGATTTCCTGCATGTACTTACAGTTGCAGCTTCCATCATATCATCTGAAACGTCTGCCAACGTTGGGGGTACAGACAAGTTCTTTGGTATTAAAATGAAGAGCTTCTTTACTGGAAAATTCCTGTCTTGCAGTTTGTTGTGATTCATATATGTCTTTATTTTTTTCTTGATACCTGTAGAGAGAAAAGCATACATTAAAAAAGACAAAGATTAGTAATAATCTAACAGAATCTTGTACCATCCTTTAAGTGTTCTATAGATCACTATATATAAACACCTGTTTTAAAAAGTGACATGCATACAAATAAAAGTATCGCAGTACCTTCTCATGCACCAGTTGGCTGGTCAGTTGTCCCATAAAATACAACTCAGTACACCAATGAACCATTCAACACTTACGTGAGAAACACTGGAAATTAATGCTGGTGTTATCGTTCATTGCCATACTTAACTTGTGCAAGAATGTAAAAGGATGAGACAATCATAATATTTATACAAGTGCCTCTGGCTCGAGATGCTAATATTCACTCACAGCATTAATTTTAATTGTATGCTTGTTAAGAAAGTGCACACTCTGCATTTTGTTGACAATTAAGCAATCGTGGCAAAATATGAAATAGATAACTACATTCAAATAGAATTTGAGTTAATTAATAACACTAAACAACACTCACTTTTCAAAATTTCCTGACCATGTTTCAAAGGCTAGCTTTCCTCCATTATCAACTGGACATCGATTGAGCTTGTAGAGGCTGGTTTCTCCTGTAGACTGCTCTGGTGGTAGTTTTAGCAACTTGTATAACGGATTGCTTTGTGGTATATCAAAATTAAAAACTCTGTCTTGGTTTTTCCAGATGAAGACCTGTACCCACGTTGACAATTCTTGGTTTCCTAATATGTGCTTTAATAAGTGAAAATAGTGAAAAAGAAAAAACTAATAAAAGAAGCAACCACTCTAAGCAAACCAAAAGAAGAAATGTCATTCAAAAAATTCACATACTACCCAAAGACATTTGACAAACTCAAAAAGATTTTCAGAGAATACAACATATAATTGGCTCCAATCAACAGATTTAGTATTAAAAACTTACTTGGCTGAAACACTAAAGAAAACATTGCAGCAAATAAAAAAATCTGGAATCTACCAAATAAAATGCAATAACTTCAACCAGGTTTATCTACGAAAAATAAGAGAAATTTGGAAACAAGAAGCAAAGAACATTTTAGATGTATAAAATACAAACACTTAGAAAAATCAGCAGTTGCCACCCATTTGTGGAAAGAAAGTCACAACATAAGCCAGATCCAAAATTATTAAAATACATATCAGAAAACCAAGAATTGTCAACGTGGGAACAGATCTTCATCCGGAAAAACAAAGACAAAGTTTTCAATTTTCATATACCACAAAGCAATCTGTTATACAAGTTGCTAAAACCACCACCAGAGCAGTCTACAGGAGAAACCAGCCTACCAAGTTCAGTCGATGTCCGGTTGATAATGGAGGAAAGCTAGCCTCTGAAACATGGTCTGGGAAATTTTAAAAAGTGAGTACTGTTTAGTGTTATTAATCGACTCAAATCTTATTTTAATGTGATTCCAACAACAGTCATCAACTTCCAGTATTTATTATTAGATAACTACATGCAGAAACTATGTGAGCAATGCATAGTATAGGAACCAAAAATTAATTTTTTCAAAAAGCCACTATTTCAAATTTAGTGATAATTCTGGGAATCTGCAAGCATAAGCATAGTCTACTTAGGCGTCAAGATAGCTTTAAGTAGCATGGAAGGAAGCAGAAATTAAAACAAAACTGGGGAAGGAAGAGCAGCAATTAGGCAGCTGAGTGCTGTGAAACAACGAAATAAAGAAAAACATAGTAGAACATACAATCAATTGCTGAAGCTATTTGTATATAAGGAAAAATTGAAGCTATTAACAGTGAAGCAACAAGATTCTAAAGTAAGAACAAATTAGAAACTAAAAACTTCACTTATCTTATTGTTTTGGTGCTAACCCTGGGGTTTCAAGCTGTGTCCAGCTCATTCTCAAAGCCATATAAACAAACTCGTATGCAGCAACATTTTGGGAATTTAGCTCAGGAGATGAACCTTAATGCTACTGGCAGTGTTGTTTCCAATCACAAAATGAATGAAGTGAGGAACAAAAGCATAAACAGCAAAATGAGAATCAATTTTGTTATACATGCAACAGAGCCCAAAGTAATAAAGTGGTCCAGATAACTGAAATAAATAATCAAATGGACTTCATGGAATGGACTCTTAAACATGAGAACAGCAGAACATTCCTGGAGAGGTGCTATTGAAGAAACAAATTAATGCAAGGAGCTTGAAAGAGGAAAATAATTACACTCACTTAATAAGCTGAATTCTAGTAATTCTAAAGCTTGCTCAATTTTCCTATATTTAGTAAGCTCTCTATTCTCTCTTGTAGTATTTTTGCTCTTTTTGAATTTAATTCTTCATAAAATATTTCATACTTTTCTTCCCTTCATTTGTAAACTTGAACAGCCATGGAAAAAATGACTAAACGAATTAAGAGAGCAGAATATTTCTATGTCTCACATCGTATTTAGACAAGTTGATATTTCCAACATGCAGCTGAGTTTATAGATAGTCTGTTCCATATGTTATCGTCTGTCAGACACACAAATAGTCTATGTCTTGAATCACCACTTGCAGGAGGGAGATGTAGGTCTAAGGGTGCTCAACTGCATGGTCATCAGCGCCCTTAAAAAGTATTTCATGGCAAAAGCCAGATAGAAACTTCAATAAAAAATAAAATTACTAGTAAAAAAGAAAACATACATACAAATATAAAAAACAGAGTGGCAATAGCCAGATATAAAACAAGGTGATAAATATGTCAAAAAGCAATAAAAAAGAGATTAATAAAGTTTCAAATCCTCAAACTCATATTACATTCCACTAAAAATTTAAAAACTCTATCAACCGCTGTTTTGTCATCTGTTAAGACCTCTGCAAGTCTGGCAGGCAGCTGCAGAGGGTCTTGAAGGTGCGCTAGAGAGGAACCTTCTGGCAGCATGTGATGGACTGACAAAAGGTTGTCACACAGCGGACATATAGCAGCAGGGTCCCGTTTAAAGGGGTAACCATGAGAAAAATTGCAGTGGCCAATTCGCAACCGTGCCAAGTTTACCTCCTCGTAACGAGATATGTGAGAAGTTACCCAGTTTATCAGAAGTTCTTTCACTTTTCTAAGCTTATTACCATGGAGAGCTGACCACTTCGTGCCAGCATGACAGCACTGCTCTCTGCACTTCAAGCCTAAAGACTTCCGAAGTAACGAAGTTAACGCAAGAGTTGGTAATACTGGGTTCTGTGGTTGCCGCCTTTGCTGCCAAATCAATCTCCGGCAAACCTACGTGACCAGGAATCCATGCACACACCATGTTAATGCCAGACGCATGTAACACATGCAGGGTATCCTGGATATGTTGTACAATAGGATGGGAGTTGTACAGCTCACAAAAACTTTGAAGTGTGCTAAGAGAATCACTCAAAATCAGGCAGTCACCTAATTTTTGATGCCGCACAAATAAAGCAGTTCAGCATATTGCATACAGCTATGCAATATAAATGAATGCGCTATTATGGAAACTGAATGTATGTGGTTCGGTTCCATAAACATAACCACATCCAACACGCCTGGTACTTTTTCATCCATCGGTGTAAATAAAACGTCGGTCAGTGTAGCCTGACAAAAATTCTAAAAAACAAGTGCGGATACTTGAAATTGCCATCATCGAATTCTGGTGTACTGTCATCCCAAGGTCTACATGAGGCATGCCAGATAACCTAGGGGTGTAGAGCTTCTCACCCTTGGCAAATATTCTAGGCAGTTCAATTGCAAGCTTTCTTAGAGGCTCCTGGAAACAAAACCCCGCTGGCTTAGGACTAAGGGTGCTTTTCTCATGCTGTTCTCTTAGCCTGGTGGTGAAAAAAGAGGTGAAAGTTAGGTGCTTAGGCATAGATCTAAGTTCACAACCACAATTTGCCAAGAGAATCTGACGCTGATATTGCAGAGGAGGTTCTGTGCACTTGGCGTAAAGGCTGACAACTGGGCTTGTAGAAAAGCTCCTACTGCCATGCGGATGCCCATATTATGGACCGCGTCTAATCTTCTCAGCACAGATGGTTGTGCTGACGAATAAACAATACACCCATAGTCTAGTTTAGATCGAACCACATTCACAAAAAAATTGTCCGATCCGCTCCCCACAACTTGCCATTTAGTACTCACAAGATATTCAGGGAATGGTCACATAGTGCTATTAGCTGTACTATATGCGATGACCAGCTAAGCTTCTTATCCAAGATCAGCCTCAGGAAACGCGTCTCATCTATGAAGGGAAGTAAATCTGGACCAAACCGGAGCGAAGGTGGTAATTGTCTCCTATGGTGCCAAAAATTAACGCAGTTGAGAAACAGAAGCTGTTTTTGGAGCTCCATTCTTGAAGGTTGTCCAAACATTGCTGCAGGAGCTGTTGTAAGTACGCTGTACACTGAGAAGTACAATAGACGGCAAAGTCGTCCACGAATAGGTATGACAAAACTCCAAGTGGAACACATTTCTAGATGGAATTAATTGCTATAGCAAAAAGCGTGACACTTAGTACCAAACCCTGAGGTACTCCCGTCTTCTGAACAAAAGAATTCGAAAAAACCGAGCCGACCCTTACTCGGAAAAAGCAGTCTATCATGAACTCCTGAATGAACGGCGTTAGGCGTCCACGTATGTTCCACATATACAGGGAACGTAGAATCCCTGGTCTCCAGCATGTATCATAAGCCTTCTTGAGATAAAAAAATATGCCAAAGGTTTGACAGTTCTTCATAAATCCGTCCATTATCTGTGTCAATATTGACACAAGATGGTCTACAGTTGAACAGTGTCGTCAAAAACCACACTGGATGTTAGTCAGAAGGTTACGACTTCCCAACCACCATACCAATCGTCCATTGATCAGGCGTTCCATTACCTTGCAAATGCAACTGGTGAGGGAAATAGGATGGTATCTGGAGGAAGGATGACAGTCCTTTCCAGCCTTCAAGATGGGAATAACAGCGGCCTCCCGCCAATTTTCTGGAACTATACTGTCAATCCAAACATGATTATAGACCTCGAGCAGGAATGCCTTACCTTCAGGAGAGAGCTGTTGTAGCATTTGTACATGAATACCATCTGGTCTTGGTGCTGATAGTCGTGAAGGTGAAAGTGAGTGTTCTAACTCCGTCATGGTGAAAAGGCGATTGTAATGTTCTACGTTTATGGAACGAAACACGAAGCCATGAGATTCTACCTGAGTTTTAACTGGAAGGAACTCAGAGGAGTTCAGAGCTAGACTCTTGAGCAAAAGCACTGCCAAATGTGTTGGCCACATCAAATGGATCAACAATTCCTCTGGCTGTTTTCAGTCCCGCTATGGGTAAATGGGTTGATTTACCTGCAACGCACCTTAACCTATCCCATACAGTTGAGGAAGGTGTATGTCAGTTAAATGAAGCTACAAAAAATCTCCATGATGTCTTTTTGCTATGGAGGATGTCAAAAAAAAAAAAAAAAAACACACACACACACAAAGAAACAGGGGACAGGAAATCAACGTGGGTGGGAACTCAACAGCAGAATAGATTGTTCAGCAGCAGAGAGAATCGTCTCCATAAGATGCTGCGCCAGATCATTTACTGAGTCGTGTTCATTGTAGGTAAACAGCCAACTGGGTGTAAAGGTTCCAGTTGGCATGGTCTAAACGCCATCTGGACATACGTGTGGAACATGTATCTAATAAGACATGGAAAGTGGTTACTAGAGTGCAAATCCGAGACATTTCATTGTTTGGAGACTGCCAACTGAGGTGAACAAACTGCAAGATCAAGGTGTTAGAAACTATTAAAAGAGTTCATAAATAAATGTAGGCTCTACAGTGTTTAGGAGAGCTAGGTTGTAACTATCAAGGAAATCAGCAATGTGCTTGCCTCTCACACAAGCGTGACTTGAACCCCAAAGCGGGTGGTGCCCATTGAAGTCTCCCACCAACAGAAATGGTGATGGTAACTGGGAAACTAGATCTTCTAAATCCATGTGCGAGAAGTCATGGGACAGAGCCAAATATAAGTTACAAATGGTGAACTGGATGTGTGGCAGTACAATAGTTACGGCAACTGATTGTATATCAGAGCATAAGGGTACAGATTCCATATATACTCATCACTGGCAAGCATCATAGGGCTGCCATGTGCCAGAACACCCGCTTCTGGTGTAACATCACACCGTACTGGGGTGTATCGTCTTAGATGGAAAGCATCTTGCGGAAGCAGCTTAGTCTCCTGCAAACATGTGACCAAAGGTTTGTTCTTATTGAACAAAAGCTCAAGTTCTGTTAACCGCGTTCTGATACCATGTATGTTCCATTGTAGGATAGCCATGTTAATATTTGTATGGGACAAATACCCCAAGTTAACTATACATTACACTGGAGTAGGCGGTTGTTGAATTAATTTAGCCCTTTCATTTTGTCTTGGGCTGACATGCTTGTCCAAGGCATTTTCCCGCCTCTTTTTCACTGGGGCTCTCCTGGTGTGGGTAGATTCCTCTAGCTCCATGTCCACTGCCGAGGACATGAGTGTTTCCATAGTGAATTTTGGTTTGAGAGCTTTGAACCGATTCGAAATGGGGACCGACAAAGATGACAGTCGCTGGTCTGTAGCCACCCCAGAGGATTCCTCTGAAGAGGATGTCTTAGGAGATGCCTTTGGGCATTTCTTTTCCTTTGATGTCTTGGGCAAAATCTTGCTTTCGTTGAGGAAATTGGATTGTTTGTATTGGGTCTTAAACTTTATCGGAGAAGGACTGTATACTACTGGTCTATTTGTTGAGGTCGACTTCTTTGTTGGCGACCTTCCTGATCTGCTGTATTGAACTGCAGTGCTGGTAGATGCTGAAATGGACTTAGGCGATAATAAACACGTCAGATGTGACTTAGCTATGAGAATTTTGTCTGAACCTGTTGCCCCGTTTGTATGGCTAATCTGTGTTGCAATTTCCTGATGCTGTACCGGTTTAGCTGCAACCGAGCTATAGGTACCGGAGTTTGGGATAGCGGGCTGGCACAAACTTAAGAGTTTTCAGGCTTCTGAGAAGGACACCTTCTCTCTAACCCAGATGTCCCGGATGGCCCTTTCCTCCATATAACGGGGGCATTCTCAGGAATTTGCTTGATGTTCTCCCCTGCAGTTAACACAACTGGGAGGTGATGTACAATCATCGCCATGTGTGATGCCATTGCAGTCAACGCAGATAGCATTACCGTTACAGGAGTCACTTATGTGACCGAAGCGCTGACATTTGTAGCATCTCAGAGGGTTCGGGATATATGGTTGAACTTCAATGGTTTCATAGCCTGCCTTAATCCTTTGCAGGAAATCTACCCGATCAAAGATAAGGAATAGGGAACAAGTGGGATGATACTGGCCTCCCTCTTTCCTCTGAGCCTGGTGTACTGCTGTTATACCTTGATCTTCCAGGTTTTCCTGAATCTCCTCATTGGACATATCATCCAATACCCGGGTGTTCACCACTCCGCGGGAGGAGTTCAAAGTCTTATGCAGTTTTGCATGTACCGGATAGCTAGCTAACATATTCACCTTAAGTATAGTAGCCGCCTGGGATGCTGAATTAGCTTTAACCAGGAGTGTGCCATTGTGAGGTCTTGTACGTGCTTTGACTGGGACAGTTATTTTATCAAGACCCTTTTGTATAATAAATGGATTCACCGATGTAAATTTTCTTCCTTCCTAGTTCTGGTAATTATTAAGTAGCAAGGACCATTTGACTCTGCTACTTCCTTTCCAATAGCTTTCTGATTTTTAAAATTTTGTTTGGGATGTCTCATGGCGACAATATCCTCCACCACTGCAAATGTCTCTGATGGCATGCTCACATCCTGGATGCCATCTCGGTTTAGGTGAGAGTCCTGGTCTGGACCTTGCTCACCCTAGGGTCTCACCTCCCAGTGTATAGACAGAGGGACCCAATTGCCTTCAGGGGTTCATCAGCTTATGCAATGGCCCCTCCCTGGGACTAACCTTTATCAGGGATACAAACACAGATCCTACATGATAACCAGGGGCTGGGAATTACGTGGTTACCCAGTCACCCCTTGCATCTCCCCGTCCACCTACAACCCACACATAGGTTATCCATCAGACTGTGTTCAGGGAGGTATCAGGTGGGAGGTCAAACAGGAAAGCGGACCAAAGTTGATTGGGTGTTTAGCAGATGCTCTCTCACCCCTTAGAGGAACCCAATCAAGAGTATGGCTTGCGACCCTAGCTGTGCCAAACCCATGCCTACCATAGTAGGCACCTGGGGGGTCACTACTTGCATGTGTATACTTACTCAGTTGCATCTCGGAAATGTTGAATTGTGTAAACCGTGATGCAACACGATGTGGGACTTAGAAATATTCTGCTCTCCTAATATATATAAAAGATCTTTGGTAGATTATAGATCAATGAAGGAAATATGGAAAAAAGAGGCATATGCTGACAAGGAGGATAATCAGCAAAGGGAGGTAATAGCATGGCTAAGAACTGGTGTTTGGAGGCTGAGAGGATTAAGAAAGGGCATCCCACAGAACCAGCCCATTTGAGGGAGGGAGGAAGGAAGGGAGGAAGGAAGGAAGGAAGGAAGGAAGGGATGATGGGAGGAAAAGAGGGAGGGAGGAAGGTAGGGAGGTAGGGATGAGAAAGAAAGAAAGAAAAAGGTGGGCGGGCGGGCGGGCGGGCGGGCGGGCGGGCGGGCGGGCGGGCGGGAAGGAAAATTTAGGGCATGTAGCTTTTGAATGCCAAGAAACAAATTTATGGAGGAAAGAATTTTTGGAGCAGAAATGGGTGAAGGTTGATAGGAGGACAGTACTAAGGGTGATTTTTAGAAAGGAGGCCAGGAACTTAGGTTAGCTTTTTTAGTAAAGTTAAAATTGGAACTGTGCTATTCAAAGGGAATTAAAATGTACCATTTTTATTAGGTAGTAATGCCTTAGATAGATGTAGAGAAGTATAAAATGTGTGTAGAAGTAATTGTGTATAAATTGTAGCTGGTATGTATGATGGTCTAAGAGCCTGGACTGAATGCCAGTCATACTGAAGTATGTATTAGTTCTTTCTTTCTTTACCTGATTACCCTCCCCATATGTAGGACCTACACCCCCTAGAACTTACAAGCCAGTGCCTAGGGTCAGACGCCTGTAAGGGAGCAGATGAACATTTGGACCAGACTGAGTGAAGACCTGGAAGTCGATAGTCAGCCAAGCACCATGTATGAGAGTGAGAAAGAGGATTATATAAAATGCTGGCAAAATGGATGATTAGAAAGTTAATGATGAAGCAGTTGGTGGAATGAGTGGAGGGGCAAACTGGAGAACCCAGAGAAAACCCGCCCAGATGCCACTTCCTCCACCACCAATAGCACATGCAGATCCCTGGGATTGAACCCGGTCTGCCTAGGTGGTAGGGGAATGGTCGAGCTGCTTGGCCACAGCGCCGCTGTGTATTTATGACCTCAAAATCTAAAATCCACTTTTCAATATCTAGTGAAAATATTATGTCTATCACATTTTGGCCATACCTGTTAGCAAATGTAAAATCTCCTTCTACATCCATCGCAAATCATGAGATGATTGAGAGGTAGAACTGGAACTGAAAAATTCAAATCCAAGCGGTGGCATTGAATTTTTCAGTTCCAGTTCTACCTCTCAAACATTGCTCACACACGGCTTGTGTGTTTAAAAACACAAACAGTAAGTTTGTTGGCATAAATAAAAAAATCATGAGATGATTTTCCTCACAAAAATCTATGCATTTCCTTCTTTTTTTTTTTTTTTTTTTTTTTAAATTAACGTCCTCCAACATTGTGTCATATTGGACGAATGAATGAAATGAATTGGGTGAAATGATGCTCAAATGAGCCCGAGGTCCATGGAGCTTTAAGTTAAGTTACCCGACATTCGTCTTCTCAGGGTAGGGAAAACCTCGGAAAAAAACCTTACCCGGATAACTTACCCTAAGCGAGATTCGAACTCGCGACCTCTTGAACGTGAGGCAGACACGCTAACCATCACGCTACAGAGGTGAGCGGCATTTCCTTCCTTCAATATTTGTAACCTCATCTTTGTTATGCCTGTTCTCCATTTCATATTCCTTATCATACTCCTCAACTGGGTTGTTCAGCCTAACCTGTGGTTCTCCCATCCTACTATTAAAATCCCCAACAATTTATGTTATCCCCATTTTATCATATTTAGTTCTACACTCCTCAATAACCCTACTGATTTTCTAAACATGTCTGTATCACAGTATTCTGATGTAGTAGGGGGTTATAAATAACATCAAAACAAATATAACCACTTTTGGCATAAATTTTAACAGGGAAAGCCATAGCACTGATTTCTTCCACAATTCCTTTTCTTCTTTTACCTTCAGTCTCTTATTTTCCCTCACAAAAACATTCTTAACAACCTGATGCACAACTTCTTTTCTGACTTTTAACTCCATTTACACTACAAAAATCAAACCCATTCATTTAATTTTCCAAGCATGTTTCCACTATCATCACATTGCCACTTTTTAGCACTTACTGTATTTCACCACTATGCACTTTCTCTGGTAGGCCCTCAATGTCCCAACTCACCATCTATACCTCAAATCTCTATACTGAACCTTTTCTCTCAAAATTGAACTGATCTAAGCTTGCATGCATTCATGTATACGCGCATGCACGCACACACATGAGGCCTCTTACTTCCACAATACTACCCAATGGTATCGAAATCACGCTTAAGTTATCTTGTCTCCACAAATTCAAACCAACTGCTGCACCTGGGCTTCTCCCCGTGAATTCTCAATCAACTGCGTTGAAGGTTGTAAAGTTCTTCTCGGTGACATCACTACTGACCCATTTTCCTTACATTCCTCTGCTGGTCTGAAGGCTTCATCACTGGTGATGTACATGCTGGTTCTCTCTGCTGCTGAGTAAAGTGTTCAGCTGCATGTGGTAACCGGGATTCTTCCGATGTATTATAATGCTGACGAAGTTATTGTTTCACTCCTTCAATCCATAGATTGGCTCCTTTTAAAATGCCTTTCTTCCTTCTTCCCCTGCTTTCTTCATTTCCCTTATAGCTATTAATTTCAATTCCCCTTGCTTCTTATCCAGATCTTGCACAAAAATATTTTTGTGCCCTTTAACCGCTCGCTATTTCTCAGTACCTCCCATTTAAATTTCATTGTGGCTATTTTAACAATTATTGGTCTCGGCTCTGTCCCCTTCTTCCAATCCTAAAAGAGTCCACAATCTCCCATCTGTAATATTTAGCTTTAATTTCTCTTGGGAAAAGATCCTCCATATCCTGTCAAACCATTTTATCTCTTCTCTCATCTACTCCAAAAATAATTAGGTTTAGCCTTCTATTTCTTTCAATTTTTCAGTTGAATTAGCCTCTTTTTTGCACTTCTTTACCTCTTCCTTTAATTTTGCTTCAAATTGTCCTATTAATGCTTTGGTCTCTTCAAACATATAACCTATCTGAGAGGTAGAATCAGAACTGAAAAATTCAATGCCACAGCTGGGATTTGAAGCACAGACCCTCTGCTCACCATTCTACCTCTCAAACATTGCCCACACAAGGCTTGTGCATTTAAAAATACCAACAGTAAGTTTGTTGGCATAAATAATAATGATAATGATGATAATGATTAATAATAATAATAATAATAATGATAATGATAATGATAATGATAATGATAATGATAATAATAATAATAATAATAATAATAATAATAATAATAATAATAATAATAATAATAATAATAATAATAATAATAATAATAATAATAATAATAATAATAATAATAATAATAATAATAATAATAATAATAATAATAATAATCTATCTTCTTATCTATTCCAATTTCCATGTTCTTAATTTCTTTTATATAGTTGCTAACATTTTATTTACCTGCTCATCTGCAACCAATGCGAGCACCTGTACTAACACGTCCGTCTCCCTATGCAACTTGCAAGCAACTCCCCACTAAAGTAATTACACACTGGCATAATAGCATTTTTCTCCTGATTTGGTGCTTGTCCTTCCACTTGGGAATGTAATTACATCTAGCAACGTTTTCCATGTTCTCTAACCTATACAATGACTAACTTAAAATATGTCAACTTACAAGTGTGTTCTAGAATCCATTTATTTAATTTTTTCTATATTTTAAAAATAAAACTATAAACAGTGTTTCATAAACTGGTTTTTGGCAATAAGTTAGCAAACAGCTGTATAAGAACCTCTTACCTTTATTCGGCTCGCCTGTGTCTGGAAGCACTATTCGTAAATAACCATAGAAAAAACTCAAAGCCATTCCACATCCAATATTTAGTTCAAAGTTTTCTAGTAACAGGGAGCTGTCTAATGGACTTTCTTCCTGCAAAGAATAATATGCATGTTTAATATATATTATCAATTCATATGACCTGATTTTTACCACTTATATCACTTACGTTAACACAAATCATTAAATTCTTTATTGACCAGAAATGTGCATTTTCCTAGATAAATAAAGTAAACAGCAGAACTTAGGCATATGGGCTGATTCTGATAGATGTACTATTGTATTATCTAGATTTGGAAGTTAAAAAAAAAGTTCTGTTTTGGCAGACATTCCTTTTAAGCAAGGAAACAAAATAGTTTCAGAGAAGATACTGTTAGTCACAATATTTTCTTTAGTTCAGTGAGTGCAAATAAGAATAAAGGTAAACAAGAATTGTATTGCAGCATATGGACTGTCACTAGCACCAATTTTGAAACTAGAAGAAGGAATATTAGCAGTGCTGATACCATACCTTTATACTATTTCAACATAGTTACATTAAATGGAATAAAAATAAATTTTATTCTATTATTAACTACAGAAATACTGAAAAACAACACATTTAGGTACTATAAACATAATATGGATAAATCATGCTGTTGTTGCAAAGTAAATTATTAGTTAAATTTTTGTTGCTTTTTTGATAGGAATTGAGAAAACAGTTCAAAAATGTGTGTGCAGTGTTCCTCAAAAATATCATTTATGATGGAGAAACTTTATATTTCTTAAGAACTGATTGCTTTTGGTAATAAATTTATTTCTTAAACACAAATGGAAAAATTTGGTGTTGACAGTTACATGACCTTCTCTTATTACCAATGCGCAGATGTCCCTTATATATACTGCTTTGAAGCAATAAATGAATACAGCAGTCTTGCAGCTTATAACTGAACTAGTGTGATGTTTGATATTGCTTCAAAGCTCTTTTAGTTATGTTTTTATGTAACATTGAAAAGTATATCATTTTGAGATTAGGTAGCACACAAAGCACTAGTGTGAGATACCCACATACTCACACCTCAAAGGTTGTTGTTGGCAAGCATGTGTCATGAAAACAAAAGACTTTCTCCTTGTTCATTATCAGCAAACCTGTTCTATCTTTCACATAAAGGGACAAAGGGCAGTTATCCATTCAAAGGCTGCTATGACTCGGACAGTTTTGAGGTTGTTCTTGAATACAGAATGTAAGTATGTATTTTGCCGTAACCAATCGTCTTTGTTTAGAAGCTGGAGGCTGAGAGTTGGAACATTTATTTTAAGTTGCTTTAATGCAAATATCAAGAGAAATTGCTTGTGTACCTCTTATTTCATTAATATTTTATTTTCATTAATAAACTATGAAATTAGTAATGTAAAGGCAGTTATTGCTTTAACTTCATACTAATAGTAAACTCTCAACAGCTTGCTTTTAAATGTACAAATGTTTCATTTAGTTTTACAAGTTAAAGACAGTAAAATACTGAAAAAAGGGATTTACTTTTGTTGGTTTTTATCTACAAACCTTTGGCAGTATTCTGGTAGTACACTTGCCTCCATTCTAAAAGATCACTAACGTTAAATTGCCTCTAAAATGTAATGTTAGCAGCATATGCATCCCAGCTTATTTTCCCAGTCATTTCTTTCATTTATTGTCTGTTATGATGAAAGATGTTGGAAGGGAAAAAAAAAAAAAAAAAAAAAAAAAAAAAAAAAAAAAAAAAAAAAAAAAAAACCAAACAAACAAACACCTAAAGGTGTAGGTTCTTTAGTGGGGTTTCTTAGGACAAGGAATCCCTTAATGTTAGCTAACCACTGTGCAGCATTCACTTTGTTTATGAAAAGACAGCTAAAGCACGTGACTGTGCTTTCCAACCTCCAATAGTGCAGGCCAGGCATATGTCTTTGTTGCTGGGTAACTGCCTAATCCATGTTGACCATGAGGCATTTTGTTAATGTATGCTTGTTGGCATTGAAAACTACATTAATGTATTACATAGGATCTCAGCAACAATGTCGATAACTTGGTTAGGTGTCATTTTGAAATACCATGCATATGGTATACGAAGCAAAAATCAATCTGCGAACAACCATTTCAAATCTAATGTGTTGTGACTTTGTCCATTTTTTTAACTTTCATATCACTAACTTCCACTGTCACTTAGTACCCAAGTTCAATTTTCCCTGAGACTTTGCTTAACTGACACTCACTTCACAAATGTGAACTAGTTCAAATGTCACTTCACTTAACTTTGTTTTCACATACACGTATCTTTCTTCCACAACAAGCTGGCATAACAAAATACCCCGACGTGGCCTTTTCTTCTGGGTGGTTCACTCTCTGGAGAGTTGAATGCAAGACATCTTGAATTTCTTGCAGTTCTTGCAGTGTCAATGCACATTGTCATAAATTTGCTCAGAGAACAAGAGCTTTTTTTGTTCCACCACAACATCTAACTCACACATTAAGTCACTTCACACCCACTCCTTTGTGAGTGCTCTCTTATATAGCCATTGAACACTTCCAGAATGTTTGAGATGGAGAAACATCCAGAAGGTTCTAGTTATCTGGGGATGATGCTTATCGTGTTTATGCTGAGCAAATGCACTACTCATCTGTTTACAGTTCCAACTGCCCAGCACCAACCTCCTAATAGCTTTGGGCCACAGCCACTGTGTCACAGTGTTATAATTTAAATACTGATGAATTGTAATATGCATATAAAGAAATCTGATGTGACGAAAATAGTTCAAAGTATAAGTTGTACTGTTTATAGTAGGGGTGATTTGTTTTAGTTCTGACAACTATTTTATTTCCTCTTATACTCACAAAATGCAGAATAATTTAACAGAAAGCATAATGAATTTAGCAAATGTAGAAAAGAACTGCATCATACAATGTTGAAATCAACATAACTTGTGAGATGTACAATAAATAAGGAAATATTAGGCATTTTTTGGTACATTAATGTCCTCCAACGTAACATATCATATTGGACAAAATGTTAAGCATTAATATCAGATACAAAAGCATTAGTTAATTATACATATTCATAAATAATTAAAAAAATGACAATATCAAGGAATATTATCAACAAAGCAAGAGTTAACTTAGTTAGCTAATATACATAGTTGGATAATATAGCAACAAACAGTTTAAGCACAATGAGATTTGGCTGATGAAGGAGAAAATCTGTAAGAAATATGACTCAGGTTATCATGACCAGTAAATGGCACTAAGCGCTCCTGAAGAAAAGAATTAATTACTAAAGAAGAGATAAGCCAAGAGTTAGGAAAAATATAATTGCCTGAGCTACAGGGTTGCCAACATGTATGATAATTATGGGGGCATATGATAATTTTAATATTTGTACTCATGTTTGCCAATCCATACGATAATTAGGGGGTGTACAATAATTTCAATGTATGATAGTTCGATACTGGCGAAATATCATTTTCACTGGTTTGTCACACCAGCGAAATGAAATTAATTATAAATAGTGACACCACTTTCGCCCCCATGGCTTGTCTCCACCCCTTTAAGGCAACCATTTCATATCCTACTAATCCTTCTACCCTTTATCCTCTTGTTGCCAGTGTGCCCAGATCTGGTAATCTCAACAAGGAAAGTACTTAATTTAATTTAAAATGTGGGTTAATTAATAATACTGAACAACACTTACAACATATTTTTCCGGGACGCGTTTCGAAGGTTAACCTTCCTCCATTATCAACCAGACAATAACTGGGTTTCCATGGTGTTTCATTGTGCAGATGGTGATGCTTCTTCTGGTGTTTCTTCTGGTGGCGGTTCAATGAACTTACTGAAAATGTCTCTCTGAGGAATGTCAAAATTAAATACTCGGTTTATATTTTTTAAAATAAAGATTTATTCCCATGTGGACAGTTCTTGTTTTCCGGTTATGTGTTTGAGAAGTTTCGGTTCTAGCTTTATGTCATGATTTTTTGTCCAAAAGTGAAATGCAACTGCTGATTTTTCTAATTGTTTACTCTTAATGTTTCTAACGTGTTCCTTGGATCTGATTTCTAAATTTCTTTTGGTTTTTCCTATGTATATTTCATTACAATCACTGCATTCAATTTGGTACATGCCAGATTTTTTGTTAGGTGGAATAGCATCTTTGATGTTTGAAAGTAGTAGGTTTTTTATGGAGTAATGGTTTACTGCTGCTAGCTGAATGTTGTATTCCTTGAACACCTTTTTAAATTTATCAAAGGCCCATGGATGATATGTGAATTTTTTGAATATCATTTTTGTTTTTGCTGCTATGAGAGTTGTAGTTTCTTTTAATAATTTTTTCTTTTCTGCTTGTTTTACCTTTTTATCTACTAATTCTTTGAGGAAGCCGCTTTTTTGTGCTATTTCAATTATTTTGTAATATTCTGTTTTATATTCTTCTGCTGAAAGAGGGATGTTCACCAATCTATGTGTTAAACTATTGAAAATTGCTTGTTTGTGGCTTCTTGGATTGTAACTATTAGCTTTTATGTAGTTGTCTGCGTTGGTTTTCTGTGAATACCGAAATTTATTCTATCCTTGTTTTTGATTAATTTTAGATCTAAAAATGGTAATTTATTATCTTTTTCTACTTCCACTTTGAAATTTATACTTTTGTCCTGTATGTTCAGAAGTTTTAATGCGTCACTGATGTGTCTTTTTGGAACTATTGCAAATATGTCATCTACATATCGCTGCCAGAGTTTGAACATCCACGGGAAACCTTTTGTGAAAGGAAGATAGAGGAAAGTACTGTTCGGAAAATTGATGATCGATGGAGAAAACTCGGAACAAGTGATATTTTGTGTGAAATAAAGAGCATGTCTGAATCTGGCAGTTCTGGAGTGCTGTTAAACACATGTCACCTTGATGGATATACTGATCTCAAAGAACTAGTGGCCTTTGCATTATCAGTGATTTCGTTGCCTCACAGAAGCGCTTCTTGTGAAAGAGTTTTTTTCTAAACTGAGTTTAATAAAAGCCAAGTTAGAAACAGATTTGCGCTAGATAGGGTAAATGAACTTATTCTGTTGCCTCAGAATTTGGTGAGTCCGAAAATTTGCAAGTCACTGACAAGATGTTCAGGTTTATCTCAACATCAAATTTGTATAGTGCTACAACGGTTGAGGAAGGTGATGAACTTTCAGACGAATAGTGTGAGAAATATAAGTGCTAAAGTTGTAATACTGCTTGAGGTCATCAATCTTGTAAGTGTATATCATAAACATCATTACTATTACATTTTCATAACTGTTATACTGATATTTTTATTGTTTTAGCATTTGGTTTATGATGTACGATAATTTTGAATCCAAATCTATAATTTTGAGTGGCTGGTACGATAATTTTACTTTTAAATGTTGGCAACCCTGCTGAGCTATAATGAGTTTCTGTGGTAATTAAAAAGTCAATGGGAAGAATTCTGTAAAAGAGTACTTAATAGTACTATAAGCATCGAAGTTATGTGTATATGTAGGCAGGTTATTTAAAATCTGAGAAGTACAGATCTAGCAGTGGAGGTGACCAGATGTACAGTGAAGGAAGCCCTCACGGCCAAGGGGAAAAGGGAGTGATGTGACATGGCAGCTAAAGAGCAGATAAACGAAACAGTTTTAGTAAGAGATAAAGGATTGGCAGAGAGATTCACACAAGAGTGGATGAAATATGATTGGGAAAACACAGAAATGGATATGTTAAAACTGGAAATACAAAACTAAAGAACACTGGAAAGAATGGAAGACAAAAGCAGAAAATACAATGTACTGATATAAGGAGTTGAAGAGAAGCGTGGAATGGGACCATATCAGGATTTAAGAGGTCTACTAGTGAACAGATTGGAAATACATCTGAGAGGCTATGAGATTTGCAACACATTCAGAATTGACAAATTGCCAGGGAAAAGAAACATTCTTATGTCTGTGGTTCAAATCCCAGTTGTGGCATTGAATTTTTAAGTTCCAGTTCTACCTCTTATTCTTATGTAGTTTGCAAATGGCTATAGAAGTACTAAAACTGGCAGAAAATTGAAAGGATCAACTCTTACATGAACAAGGACTTAACATATGCACAAACAGTGCAAAAGGAGTTAATTAATCAGCGAAGACAAGCAAGAAATGAAGGTACGAGGGTATACATTCAAAACTTCAAGCTGTACGCAGTTGATCAAGCAGCAGAGAGGAAAAATGGACCAAGCGACAGGCAGAGGCAGAACCAGCAGTCACTGCACTAAGAAAGGCAGGGAAATGGTCAAACATCAGCAGAAAATACCTTATAACAGACGATTACTCAGCATCTTGCAACATGTGTGGTTTCGTAACAAGTGTGCCAAAGTCAAATGTGAGCGAAATGCAAGGTGGGGAAATGGTAGAATATGGTACACGAAAGAAACAGGGGAAAGAGCCAAGGTGGGGGATGACAACAGTGGATAACCACGAGGAAGTAAAAAAATGTGTGAATTCAAGAATAACTACAGAAAAAATGTCAAATAAAATAGCTAAGGGATCAATGAGGGTGAGGGAGAACTGAGAGAGACAGAGAGAGAGAGAGAGAGAGAGAGAGGGAGAGGGAGGGAGGTAGAGAGAGAGACAGAGAGAGCGAGAGCGGGAGAGAGACGGAGAGGGAGAGGGCAAGGGTGAGAGAGAGATTTTGCCAAGAGTAATAAGGTTAAAATGGTTGGGTAATCCATAAATGAGGTTGTTGTTGTAGTGTTTAACTCCCACTTTTACTACTACGGCACCGCAGGCGGTGACACTGATGATACATGGAATGAAGATGGAGCACCAGTGGAATGAGATGGCGGGGGAAACCGGAGCACCCGGAGAAAACCTGCCCTGACGCCGCTTCGTCCACCACGAAAACCACATGCGGGTCCCTGGGATCGAACCCAGGCCGCCTAGGTAGTAGGCGAATAAATGAGGTAGCAGAGGGTTTCTGTACATGGTGAAAGTGAAGTTTTAGTGAAGTAGTGTAATTGGGATGACAATTAGCGAAGTGTACAATGTAAACTGATTAATAAAAGTTATAAGAGTGAAGCTGATAAGAAAAGTTCAGAAAGAGGGAAAGTGAATAAGGTTGGGGGATGAAATAAAACAGAAATAAAAATTAAAGATTGGGAGCAGGATAAGATTAGTGAAAAGGTAAACATGTGTAATGTGTATGTAAAAGGCAAATATACCGAAGAGATCCCAGGGCCCAGCTTAGGGGTAGCCCAAGATGTGTAAGATTTGGTGCTCAATAAATAATTTATTCTTTTAAAATCTGCAGACAGGCATGAAATATCACATCCCCATATGAGCGAAGTACGTATACTTTATTTATAAGCATATATAGTTGTTCATATTACAGTCATTTTAACCCTCCACAGCTGAGGCTTTATGCATCAATATAGAAGGTGTTGAAAATGTATCAGTACATATCACCAACAAAATAAAAGTAAAATTAAAAATTACTGTAACAAAGAGTCACATAAACACAACTTAAACAAAATAGGAACCCATAGTAGATAGGGGACGTAACTTATAGCTGATGAATTACAGTACAGATTTACTAAAATAAATGAAGTTAGAGCAGGGAAAGTTAGCTAGGAAAATCAAAGAGAACCAGAATAAGTTAGCTACGTGGAAGAAGTTAGCCAAAGAAATTAGTGAAAAGAAGAGTGCAAGTAAAGTCAGCCAAGTAAATCAAAGATGACCAAGAAAAGTTAGTTACATGTGGTTCATAAAAGCTGAAGGAGAAATGTACAGAACAGATTAAATTTCAGAATGAAACTATAGTTGGATTTAGAGATATGTTTACGGTAGAGGTTGAGGAAATAAAATATAATTATGAAGCCATTAGCAAAACTATAATGAAATAGAAATTGTGAGAGTAGGTTGCTTAGAAATCAAAACTAATGTAACAATGGAACTTTGTGTAGTAAACCAAGAACTGTATTCATTAAAAGTTGAGTTGCACTCACAACAAGAACTAACTGGTACAGTAACTGAAAATTGAAGTACAGTAGAAAATGAAATCAGTGAACAGCTGAAAGAAATAAAAGAAAAAGTGTAAAAAAGCAAACAAAATAATGAACAATTAATTACTGTTCTGAATACAAAGTAAACAATACAAAATTAAATTGCAACTTAAGCCAATTAAATAAGAATGTAAGAGTATGTGTAGAATGTAAGCATGTATTTACCCAGAATCATAAAGAACACGAAAATGAAAGTAACTGTGACTTCACACATAAACTAGAAACAAACACAGAACAGATGAATACACCTGGACACACCTAAGCTGTACAATTCACCAGGTGAAACAAATCATTCGAATCATTTGGAAATCTGATAATCTAATTCTCTTCACGCACCTTTGGAAAGTTGTTGTTGTTGTTTTCTAGTGCCTTGCATTTGGCAATGAAGCCATTAGCATTCGTGCTTTCCGATACTTTTGAACTGTAGTTTCTTCTGATCTTAATGCTTCACAGGTCTTCAAGTGGTCTTCATTCATTTCTGCTGGATCGTTACACAGGACACATATTGGTAAGGCTGAGATACCTCCTTTGGAAAGTCAAAGTAGTAGAAGTGATTCTGTGGTGGTTTTTTTCACTAGCTTGAAGTCTGCAGAATCTTCACGGTTTGCAAAAAGGGTCTTTCTGAGCAAATGAGAACTCCAAAATGAAAAATATCTTGTTGGAATTATAAAAACGTGATTATAATTACTTACAATGCTAACTTTCACAATAAAATTAAATTTCCATGTTTTATTAATACACTTTAAAGTCTCTTAATATGAATTATGTCTTTATAAGACTATGATACCTCTAGAAAGCCAGAACATTTTTTTCTTCATTGCAACTGTACATAGATACTAAAACAAAAGTCTATTTGTTCCTCTTTAGTGTAGATCATGTACATTTATGCCATGGCCTTGACTTTCTGTTTTGGATTTTTACTCTTAGTTATAAATGCAAACCTTGGTATTACGAAATAAACAAATACATTTTATATTAACTTGAATACAAAAATAACCTAAAGCATGCTTTAAACCTTTTGTATCTTAATATACAAACTCTTCAAACATGAACTCAAACAAATATACTCTGATATAGTGTTACAGGTCTTTAAGGCACACAACTGTTAAGGTCATTAGCACCCTGACAACACCATACAAGTAATCAGGTACTACTGCATTCTGAAACATAAAAGGTGGAATAAAGCTGGCTAAAATAGCAACTGCAGAACATATAGTTAAAACAGAGCCAAAATAAGAAATAGTTAAGAGGTACAAAAAGGGTGAAGAATGCCAACAGCCTGATGCCAAACCAAACTACCGCAAAAACAAAGAGGGGGGGGGGGGGGGGAGGGGAAGGAAGAAGGGGAAAAAATTATGTAGATTCACATGGCAGTTCAATTATTAGGCAAAACTAAAATGTAAAACACACTCTACAACACAAAGTGTCAGCCAGTACATGGCAGTCAGGGTAGCTGACAAATACAAAGGCAGGCTAAATGACCTAAAAACTGACACTGGATTAAAATATGTTGCACCATCAAAGGATCATTATAATGAGCGCAAAAAAGTGCAGAGTCAGAGAATAATAAGTTAATGTGGCAAAAGGCAGTGACCGATGCACAGTCTGGTTAAAATAATCTTGCGACGACAGGTGTGTCAGAAGGCACTCCAAGTGATAAGGTGGAGGGGCCTTAACTTTCTTTAGTTTATTTCCACCAACAGCAGCCCATTCATCACAAGTGTGACACGACAGAACAAAATATAGAAGGGTTGAACACATAATGTCAACCAATGTGTCAGCATTCTCCACACAAGAAGGCTGGCAAGAGAAGAATACAAATGACAAGTGTGTGTGCATGAATGATGAGGCAAGGAAAGACTAGACAAGAAAGAGTGAGAGCCATAAGAGGAGGAACATGAAATGAAATCTTGCAGTATAGAGTGCGTGAAAGTATTCTTTGCATCCCCCTGGACACTACAAGGAAGAACCTACCTCGACTGAAGTGAAGTTACTACAGGGAATTCAAGTAGTATGAGAGCTTAAATGTTGATAACATTTAAACATGAACCACCTTTATACAGTGAAATAGTAAGAATTCACAACAGCATAAATACATTGTTTGGAATACATCTGGGCAATACCAGGGTTGCCAGGGTCGACTAATACACATGAGGTCTACGAGAAGTAGCGTTTCCTTACACCTATAGATAAGTACAACGTAAATACCTTGATTGCTCTTCTAATGTTATGTAAAATTTGTTAATATGGACACAAATATATGATTCTCTGTTCTTTCTTTGGACAGCTTGGAAGACCATTATTTGGTCTGCTATGTACCAATGAACATGTTAAAGTACTTTTGCTTTGTTAATGTTGATGATAAAGAGACAAGGGAAATGAGAAACAATGAAGATGCAGAAGCTACGATTTAAAAAACTGCCAGGATTATATAAGTAAATATGTTTGTGTGGATGAAGTGATCAT
Source organism: Tenodera sinensis (assembly GCA_030765045.1). Taxonomy (NCBI): domain Eukaryota; kingdom Metazoa; phylum Arthropoda; class Insecta; order Mantodea; family Mantidae; genus Tenodera; species Tenodera sinensis. The sequence goes on along the minus strand of CM060964.1, from coordinate 128,166,152 downwards.
TGCATTTTGGAGAAGAAAGAGTTGTATACTAGCAAAAAAAGCAGAAACAAATATGGTGTGAAACTATCCACCTTACTCAGAGATGTCATGAAGATGAACAAATTATCATGACAGTTGCTAAGCATCATTTTTAAATGGCACACTGTTAGATTTCAGATGCACAAGAATAAGTCATTTGTTTGAAATGGCCATATCAACAAACATTTTCTACAAGATGATAAAACCAAAATATGACCTGTGATAATTATAGTGTACTTTGTTTTATAGGGTTTAACTCCAACAGAAATACAAAGGCATTAGATCCCACATTAACACAGTTTTTAACCTTTCCAAGTGTTAAAAATGTGGGCTGCTGTATTTAAGCAAAGTCATGATGCATTCAAGAAGACACTCAAGATGTTCCAAAACAACTATGGCTAAAGAGACTGTGACAAAAATTCACAATACAATCATTAATAATAGTCAATGGAATGCACATGAATTAGTTGACACTGGATAGGCCTAAATGGATAATACTCACTACATTTTATGAGGAACTTTGGTTGAGAAAGTTTTCAGCTTGGTGTATTTGTTAAAAAATGTCCAAAAAAGCATTTCACTGTAAAATATGTTGTTTGTTTATATGGTTTAAACCCAATCCTGCCGAGTATTTCTGACGTGTCATAGTTGCGGACGAAACATGGATTTAACAGATTTCATGCATGAAGGACCATCCAAATAGTGGGTGGCAACAAGTGAAAATGCACCAAAGAAAAAAAAAAAAAAGCAAAAGAGGTTCCATCTACAGGAAAAATGATGGCTACTGTTTTTTTGGCATTCTCATGGTGTGGTGCTCATAGACTTATCTCCATAAGAGCAGAACCACTGCTGGGGAATATTACACTTTACTGCTAGTCCAAATGAAGGAGCTATTCAGGCTAAGTGTCCACACACTGCGAAAAACAAAGTTCTCTTTAATCACAATAGAATGCCTCACACAGCTCCAGGATTGTCACTACGATACTACACGAACTTTGCTACCAAGAATTTCCACATCCAACATATTCACTAGATTTGGCTCCCAGCAATTACTTTTTATGTCCCCGAACCATAAGAAATGGCTGGTTGGAGGAAATCTTTATATTAAATAGTGAAATTCGCTCATAAGCACAACTCTTATTTTGCTGAATGTATTAAAAATAAAGAGGGCGCTGGGCTAAATATACCATATACTAAATATATATATATATATATATATATATATATATATATATAATTCACAAACACTATGTTGGAGGGAGCGGGGGCGGAAACATTACTGTTAAAACTTGTGTTTTCTTGATCTTTTAGAATGCCCCTTTCATTTGCCTCATTGATTCATGTGTATTCTACTTCAGCAACACATTTTTATTCCAGAAGAACTGATTGTATAGAACATGAAACTGGAGAAATAGAACTCAGCATTTCCTGCAGTCGGTTGATTGTTGAACTGTAGCTATGAAAACCACACTGTGAGTTTGGCAGCAGGTTCTGATATTCAAGCACGTCAAATGCTCGTTGACCCTAAGCTCCATCATTTTGCAGATGCAACTGGTAACATAGATTGATCAGTAATCAGAAAGTAGTTGGAAGCTTATGGAAAATGAGCAGTTTGCCATATCCAGATATACGAGGGTGATCCCAAAAGTATGGTCTCCAATTTTTTTTTTTAAATACAAAGAAACGTTTATTGACAAATTGTAGTTTTGAAGCTTGAATATTTTTCTATTTTTTCACATAATTGCCATTTCGATCAATGTTTTTGTATGCCCATGTCACACCAGCCCACTGCCATGCTATTGAAGAAGCATTGGAACCTCATTGTCGTCATCATCATCACTGAAGCACCTTCCAGCCAAGTGATCTTTCAATTTGGGAAACAAGTGGTAGTCATTGACGCTAAGTCCAGACTAGAGGGTGGATGGGTGATGTCCTATCCACACTGCTGCAGAAGATCCATGGTTTGATGGGTGGTGTGGGGACGAACATTGTCATGGAGAGGGCTTATGGCCTTGCTCAACGTTCCTCTTCTGAATCTCTCATTTGAGCTTTTTAACCTCTTGAGCGATGGCCATTTAAACGTCTGCGAGCCGAGAACTGCTAGCATTTAAATTGTTAAATGCGCTTCGTATATACACAGCTGTATTTTGTGTAAATATTAAGTTATTTTAATGAAACAAAAACTGGTATAAAACTCGTTATTTGCAGTATAAATGTATGTCATCAGCAAAGTTGAGTTGTATTTACAAAACGTTGAAATGGCACAATTTTGTTTCACTGTGGTGAAAAGTCAACTTTGCTCTGTCGAACGCATCTAATATAAGTTCTCGGAAAGATTCAGTAAAGAAACACCCATTGTATGTGTGGCTAATGCGTCAGCATACTGTGTAATAAATCGCTACTGCATGCGTGGTCTCTTGAGTCATCAGAATAGATCAACATTACAACCTTTGCTTACGCGAGTTTCGTAACTGAGTAGAGTTCGGGTCTTTCTTTGTTGAAATACATACGTATTCTTTCCTGCTTGTAGCTGAAGGGCGAAGTGGTATAAAAAGGTGTTTTTGCACCAACTGGATATAACCATATACAATTGTTTGGGGATTTGGACAGCTCTCTAAACCCACACAGGACAATGACCGACCTTGACTACCGACTATAAATAACTTGCAGCCTAATTGAACAATACCACGTTGGGGGTTGAAAATCCAAAACCCCTGCATCCCTCAGACTTCAAGGAAAACATTATCCTAAAAGGATACCACCAACAGCAAAGAAGTCCCGCCCATTTCGAAAGTGTTTCGTGTGCTGCAAGAAGGGAATTCACGAATGTGGAGATGTACGTACCCTTGTGTGTTTATCCCTGTTTTGAGGTAAATCACTGCAGAACGAACATATTAAGGTAAGCCAATAAAGTATATAGACCTTACTAAAATGTTTCATAAAGGGAAAATTATAATAAGTTGAGTTGGATAAGGGATAAATAAGGGTTAAATGCTTAAACGCACAGGACGCCCATATCGCTCATCCGCCATTTTAAATGGACATGATTTCACGTCGATATCCCTCAAGAGGTTAATGTCTGACAATACCTGTTGGCATTTATTGTCTCTCAGGAACCTCAAAGTCAACCAACAATATACCCTTTTGATTCCGAAACACAGTTGCCATGACTTTACCGGCTGACTTGTGTCCTTTTGAATTTTTACGGCTTGGGTGAAGAGGAATGCTGCCACTCACGTAATTGTTCTTTGGTTTCAGGTGTAAAGTGGAAATCCCAGGTTTCATCACCTGTGGCTACTGAATCCAAAAGGTTGTCCTTTTCATCTGCATAGCATAGAAGAACTTGGCAGGAAGTCGCGTTGCCTTTCATGATCTTCTGTCAGTATTCTTGAGACCCATCTTGCGCACACCTTCCGAAATTTCAACATTTCAGTCAAAGTCTGGTGAATGGTGCTTAGAGATACTTCAGGAACAACAATGCAGGGCTCAATGAGAGTGATCTCCCAAACCACAGTTTGTTCAAACTTCACAACTGTCTCTTTGGGAAAAGACAATCTACTGCTTCTTTCCTTGTCATGAATTTCAGTACGACCATCTGCAAAACTCTCTACACTATTTGTGGACATTTTTGACATCCATGAATGACTCTCCATACACTTCCATCAACTGTCAATGAATTTTGATTGTTTTAATGCATTTTGCACTTGAAAACCAAATAACTGTGCAAACTTCGCACCTGGCTGTAGTGGCTAACAGGAGCTACATTCCAACTGGCTGCCAAGCCAAGACTGAAAGCTTCAGGAGATGTGTGGTGGTTTCTGTAGAGTGGAGGGAGGAAAAAAAACAAAAAAACAACAGTGTGACCAACAGCCACGCAAACAGTTTCCCTGCAGCCCCAGTGTGTGTGTAGTGTTTAACGCCTGCTTTTACTACATACGGCACCGCAGGTGATCCTGCAGCCCCAGTGCTTTGGAGAACTTACTTTTGGGATTACCCTTTCACAGCAACAAGAAAAAGGGAGGTGCTGCAGTATTAAAATGTGAACATCATCTGCCCAGGAAGTGCATAACTAGAGGAGGCCTGTTTCAGCTCTGCATTGTGAAAAATGCATTGTAATACTGGGGATTACAAAGCTGTATATGAGAGTGCATTTGATTCAACCAGGCTCTTAACTGACCAAAAATCGAGGTGGAAATTGGAGGTCGAAACAGATGTAAAAGACATTGTTCAGAATATCAGCAACATATTTAGGATTAACGATAGTGTCACTGTTAATCTAATGACTGGGTGCTATAGATTGTGGTACTTTCAGGGTGTCTAGGAATATTTGAAAACTAAATTCAAGGTAATTTCCAGGTTGTAACAGCTAAATACAAGCTAGAGTAATCTTAGATATATGGTATATATAGGTGGAGTTAAAATTTAGAAAGGAACTCCAGAATATGTTCTGTTTGATGACATCATTGTTTTCCACACCCCCATTTATATAGGTAGTTAAATGATAAAAGAGAGTGCACTACAACATAGGCACCTCTGAATTTGAAGTAGCACTGTTCTGTTGTGAGAAATCAGTAGGCTTAGTAGGCCAGCTACCAAAAGCATGAAGTTATGCACATTCTGCCTGTGGAGCAGACGGGCAGAACTGGTTCCCCACACTGTGCTGTCACATGCGCTATGAATGCGCATAACTTGAATCCTCTTTAATGTAGCTGACCTACTGAGCCTAGAAATCGGTAATTCTGGGAAATACTGTAAATCTAAGGATTACATCAATTGTTAAAGCACAAAACATGAGATGTAACCTTTATATGAATAATACTCTAAGTAACAGTTATTTTTCTAATCTCTAAAATGTGATCTACACAAAGCTTTCTTTTCCTAAGACTTTATAAAAGTACAAAAGTACTTGTGTTTCTCAATCTGCCATCCAATTCTGGTAAAAACTAGGGCATTTGAAAAGAAACAGATAGTGCTAATTTAACTTTGAATTGAATTAATACTCTTTGCTCCATTTATTATGGAATTTACCTAGAGTGCTTATTAGTTTGACTCAAAATTAATTTTGTGCTTTACTGTATCATAGTTCATATAAAAATAAGGACAGCAGTACTGTGTTGCACAAACCTGTGGCTGGATAGTATTAAAGTATTACAAATCATGTAACATAAACCAATTTTTTAAATATTTTATAATTAAAACATGATTACTAATTGACAACCAGGCATACATTTCTTCAATTTCAGTAACATTTGACTTACATCTTCTGGCTGAGTGCCTGTTTTTATAGAAAACACTGAAATATTATTTGAACTAATATTATATTACACTATAGGCAATAACAGTATGAATTATTACAACAAAGTACATGCAATGTTGATAACCAAAATTAGAAACTGGGAAGAGTCAATTGTGACACATTACACTGAACTGTACTAGCAGCTCAAATTTTGGTACATTCTATTTTCAGCTCTGAACCTAATGATAGATGATGCAAAAAGCCCTCTCCTCTTTGTGCTGTCAACATAGTAACATCTGGTAATGTGATTATAAAGCTATCAAATTAGGCATTGGCTCAATGTTGCAGTTTTAATTTGCAAGTCTATTTCACTAGCTCACAGTCATGCTTTTCCCAAATTGTTTACTTTTGCATTTAGGTTGTTAACTTGCTCCTCAGAAGTATTTTTAGCACTTTTTATTTGCTGCATTTTATAACTAGTGTGCCCTTTTCAGTGATTCCTTGTAACTGCAATGTGCATTTCTTGCAAAATGCAACACAGATCTTTTATGTCTACTTTCCTTACATCTCCTTCAGCAGTTACAAACAAAATCATGAATAGTGCACTGAGCAACAAGTGATGTTTCTTTCTTATTTTCTGCAACAATGTTGCCATTTATAGAAAATCCATGATCAATGTTGACAGTGCATGTGATGAGGTCAGTAAGATTTTAATTACCTTCTTGAGATACTTTTAGTCAGTCATACCAGAGTGAGAGTTCAGAATTCTTGTCTAAAGAACATCCAGCCTATCATCATCTTGACAAAATATTTGCATCCCTCTTTGCACATCATACAAAGAACATACCATTTGAAATTCTCTACTTGTTTCATCGGCCTCCACTCCCAGTATCCATAAAGTGCCTCCATAAAGTGAGCACAGTGGACATTAGTTAACTCAGATGAAGGACCAAGGCTGGAGAGACCTTTCCTTATAGTATTTTCTGAACCACCTTTACTATACAAGTTTTTATGTCACATCTAAATTTAAGTTTGTGTTTCGTCTGTGACACCTTCACATTTTCTTACTGCTGCTCTAGTTCTGAAACCCAAGTCAATTTATTTTACTGGTAAAAGATTTGAATGAATATTCACATTTATGTTCATGAGAGTGTTTCCAAGCTTTGCACTTACTTCCAGTTTGACAAACTTCTGTGTAAGTTTCTGTAATAAACATGTCAGATGTTCATACAGAAAAGCAGTCACTGGTTTGTCTGCTTGGAAAGTTGTCAAAAATGACTCTAGCTCTAGAGAAAGGACATGAAAAAAATGCTAGTTTTGCACCCAATTAGAGGTTTGGTAATGACCTTTTTAACCACGTTGAATGTTTTGGTCTTAAGAGTAATTTCTGATGTTTATTTTTAAGATGTAAAAGCATTTGAAAGCACTCAACCACACCTTTATTTTCAAGCCATCAAGTACAGCAGAACTTTTGCAGACAAATAGTTGATCATGCACTATGAGAATAGCTGGCTCGTATGGCTGACATCCACTTATATCAAGTTCAGTCTTAGGTTTGTCCGCGTCAAAACAAACCCATGTGACCAGTGCACCGTGGTGCAACAGGGTAGCAATGCGTGCAGGGAAGTAGTCCCATCATAGTAATCTGAGTTTTAGAATGAATTTATCGTTAAATGATGTAATAATCTACACAAACACCTAAGAGGTTAATTAACGCTGATGTATACTGATAAACGGAGCTACAAGTCCCAACATGCAACTCGTGGAATTACCTGAAATTTGAGTATTGTTTACAGCCAGCAGTTGCTATTTAGAATCATGGCGGACGGCCGCGGTGAATTTGCTCTTGCGTCTTCGTCGACTTATGCAAAGTATAACGCGGGAAAACCATTGACTAGTGGTGAAAAAACAATAGTGTTGAACGTGTATTGTAAGTTCTGTGAGAAATATCCAACTGTTCCCATCAAAGAAGTAGCGAAATTAACTTCTGAGTTCACCGGTGTTTCGAGTAACAGTATAAACAGTGCTCGCAAAGAAAAATAATAATTATGATATGTGCATCGTTTATTTTGTTGTGACTATCAATCTTATCGTCTCTAGTTACATGTTAGTCACTCTTTAAATTGACGGAATAAAGGATCGTATCCTTTCTGTTATGTACCACATGCACTCACTACATGGTTATGACAGTATTTCTGGCGCGAATGGCGGAAGGATACATTATAACTGTGAACTGGCTACCTGGGTTCAGTTTCGCGCGGATCAACCTTAGAATGAATAGATAGTAAGTAAAAGGGTAAAGGGTACAGACACAGAGGGGACACCTCGCTCACTTCGACCTACACAGACTTTTGTGGCTACCACCCCTCAGGAGGGAGGGATGAAATGAGGGAACTAAAGGTGCCACATAGGGTTGCAGCTAGACAGGCCACAGAGACGAGTGGAAGTCCCTAACAAGGGTTGAGATCTCTTCATCCTGATGCCAGCCCTGCCAAGCAGCCGTTACACTGCAGTTTCAGTGTCGCACTGAGTGACCCTCCCCCGCCAACGGAGGACAAGACTGGCCAAATGCCACCTAGGGCCGAGAACAGCAGTTACCATGCACAATCATCTGTGGCATCTGCCTGGCACTGTCAACACTACACACCTGAAAAGATGATAAGAAATGGAATGAAGGAAAATGATAGAAAGGAAACCGTAGTATGAAATAATGCACCCCAACATTCGCCTAAGTGACATGGGGAAACCACGGAAAAGCCTGTGTCACAGTGTGCGGCCATGGAGATCAAAACTGCGACCTCTCAAATGCAAGCCACAGATGTTACCACCTGAGCCAAACCCATCGGCCTACTTAAGTAATAAAGAGAGGTAGAATTGGAACTGAAAAATTCAATGCCACAGCACCAACAGAAAGTTTGTTGGCAAAAATAAATAATAACTAATAAAGATTTTGCAGGAAATCTACTAATGATCAACAGCTATTCCTAACATCATTCTTGAATGTACCATGGATTGCATGAAGTCTGCAAATTTGTTAATGTTTTTTGCATGCCTCCGTAATGTGGTGTAGAGTGTCTGCCTCACATTCAAGAGGTCCTGAGTCTGAATCTTGGTTAGGATGAGTTATTCGGATAAGGTTTTTTCTGAGGTTTTCCCTTATCCTGCCCCTTTCATTCATTGATTGTTTGATATCGCATGTTGGGGGACATTGATATATATATATATCCAGTCCTTTGGTAGCTTAAAGTTAAACGATGGACCACCGATGGTAAACACCTTTCTTGTGGTTATGCTAGAGCCAGAAAGGCCATCCAGCAATGCTTTGAAGAGTGCACTTGCTCTTATGTTTACAAAGAAAAGGCGAAGTTAGATCACCTAGTTTGTTGTCTTATCCCAGAATAAATATGGATATCCATTTGTTCTTTCTCTGAAACTTTGTTCAGAGGTTCATAAAATCTAAGGACTACGTAATCAACTTTATTAATGAGCTCGCTATTCATATAAGATGCAAGACCATGTGTTACAAGGTAACACACCTTATCCTTCTGCAGTGTAATTTGCTTTGCAATATTACTGTCCAAGCATCTTTCAGGAAGAGAGTGGACTACCTTTCTGACAGCCCTTGTAGACATCCCAGTCATCACGCAAAGCATTGTAAGCATTACCTCTCCGTTTGTCACATCAGCAAGCCTGAAGTAACCTAACGCTGATGACCTAGAAGTTGAGTGCCCTTAAACTAAATTTACTGAAGTAACCTAAACTAAGAGCTTCCGGTGAACTTTTGGTTGCTAGCACAGATAATATGACAGTTCATTTGCTGATCAACATGCTTGTGGATACACCAGGTGGACATATTTAGACAGTTTACACAATAGGGAGCAGAAGGACAATCTCTGTCATGCTCACCCTTACCAAGTTAAATACAAGAGCGTTAAATATGCAAGATAGCATAGTGTGTCCAAAGCACAGGCACTGGTCACCATGTTGAACGAGAAGTGAGGAGAAGATGATGATAGTGCTGGCATACCCATCTCTGCACCCACCATTAGCAGTTTTATTTATTCTCAAACTAGGCACGCTGTCAGTGAACTTTTAGGTGATCAGAATCTCCACAGCTCCAGCACTTTAGTCTTCTGCCCCCTCCACTTCTAAGACTGTAAAGGTGATGTTGGTTCTGGTCACTGTTGTATGTAGCCATCACAGCTCTGACTGGCAATGGGGAGGCATTTCCAGTTGTCATCTTCATCACTTCAATGTGCAGTGCAGCCACTATGGTGTTGATATTATGGCACTAAACTAGCCATCCCTTACAGCGCTGATGAATGTATTGGGAGCTGCCTCTTTGGAAACACGTCTGGTGACAATAATTACGTCTGAGCCTGGTGTGACAGCTGCTCCACCTCCATGGCAAATACCTGTAAGCCCTGGCCAGGTAATTGGAGTCTAGTTTTTAGCTAGACCTGGTCAGAAATGGCTAGCCAATGCTTACTATAGTGACTGTCCAATAGTGGAGCTTTCGCGACTCCCACAGTACCCTTTGTGGTCTTAGAACATGCTTAAATAAATATAAAAAAAAAAGAAGAAGAAGAAGAAGAAGAAGAAGAAGAAGAAGAAGAAGAAGAAGAAGAAGAAGAAGAAGAAGAAGAAAGTTGGGTAAGCTGATGAGTTTTGGTTATTTGGTCCTGCAGGTCAGGTAAAAACTGCTATTTTTTCTGCCAGTATCCACCTATTGCAGGTAGCAACTACCTTATACTGCTGCTCAAACAGCACTCACAGGTAAGTGCCATTGAATTTAGAGTTTGAGCATTAGCCAGTCTCATAATTGTGGGAAACTATAACTTTGGCATGGATCTCTGCTTCTAGGTCTTGGCACATCTCCACTGTGGCATCCATCATTCTCTTACTTTCCTTAGCTTGCTAGTCTACCAGTTTTTTCTGCTGATCCAGATGCTCTTCCAACGTATTAAGTTTTCCTTTCATATCAGATTTGATTTGTTTTAATTCCATAGCAATGTCGTCTTTCAGTCATTTACAGTTGTGTTTATCTCAAGATTTCATTAAGACAACGTCAAGACTTAAGTTAGAATTTCATTTTCTGCATTTTGTTTTTTATTTCTGTTTTTACTCTTTAATTCACTAACCAGTCGAACAAATTTAGAAATTATGAATAAATATAATGCTCCTGACATTGTAGCATCAATAAAATTAAAATATTGAGATGGCTAGGGCACGTGCAAAGAATGAGCCAGGATAGAGCAGTGAAGAAGATTTTAGAGGGAAAGATAGGAGGTAATAGAAAGAGAGGAAGACCCAGACTTAGAGTGATGACATAGAAAGTGATTCAAGACAGCTGGGAGTAAAACGGTGGAGAAATAAGGCTTTGGAGCGAGATATTTGGGCATCTATCATAACAGAAGCAGAGGCTAAGGTCAAAGGGCTGTAGTGCTACAGGATGATGATGATGATGATGATGATGATGATGATGAAGATGAAGATGATGATGACGACTTCACTAACTTCTTTTCCATTCCAGATTTCAGTTCCATTTCCATCTTCTCCATTCTGGCTAATAAATTTGAGGCATTTCTTCCATTGTGAGATTTAAATACCTCTCCTGACAGCAGTTTGTCTTCAGTCAGTTTTCTCCCCGTGACACTGAAGTTTTCCTTGCACGCAGTCAGATGTACTTCTATTTTTCAGTTGCCATTTAAAGTGCCAAACACAGGGCTCATTATGTAACAGCACTAAAACTAACAACAATCTTACTTCTCTCACAGCAACCATACTTCCTTTAATATTCACAAGAGATTGCCAAGAAAGTTCCACATAGGCCAGGGAAGGAGAAGTGTTGAAACATTTCCTTGCATCCCTATTAGCATCCCAGACTCTTTGGGTCTAGTGCGCCTCCCTTTATCTCACTCCAGCCAATCGTACGCCAACTGCAATGGAGATTATGCCCACTACTTATGACGTGGGAGGCCTTTAACAATATTTATAAATGTACAAATCATTAGGCCTATTAACCTCTTGAGCGATGGCCATTTAAAATGTCCACGAGCCGATAACTGCTAGCATTTAAATTGTTAAATGCACTAAAAGTGCTTCATATATATACAGCTGTATTGTGTGTAAATATTAAGTTATTTTAATACAACTCGTTATATGCAGTATACACGTACGTCATCAGCAAAGTTGAGTTGCATTTACAAAACGTTTAAATGGCACTATTTTGTTTCACTGTGGTGAAAAGTTAACTTTGCTCTGTCGAATGCATCTAATATAAGTTCTCTGAAAGAAACAGTAGTCGACCCATTGTATGGGTGGCTTATGTGTCAGCAAAGCAAGGCATAATATGACATAAAGCGCTAGTGTATGCATGGTATCTTGAGTCGTCAGAATAGAGCATGTTTGCAACTTTTGCTTGCACGTGTTTCGTAGCTTAGTAGACTCCGTTTCTTTCTTTGTTGAAATACATACATATACTTTCCTGCTTGTAGCTGAAGAGAGAAGTGGTATAAAAAGGTATTTTTGCACCAACTGGAGATAACCATGTACAATTGTTTGGTAATTTGGAGAGCTCTAAACCCACACAGGACAATGACCTACCTGGACTTCTGACTATCAATAGCTCGCAGTCTAATTGAACAATACCACGTTGGGGGTAGAAAATCCAGAACGCCTGCACCCCTCAGACTTCAAGGAAAACATTATCCTAAAAGGATACCACCAACAGCAAAGAAGTCCCCCGCCCATCTCGAAAGTGTTTCGTGTGCCACAAGAAGGGAATTCACGAATGTGGAGATGTGCCCTTGTGTGTTTATCCCTGTTTTGAGGCATATCACTGCACAAGGAACATATAAAGGTAAGCCAGTAAAGTATATAGACTTTACTTAAATGTGTCATAAAGGGAAAATTAAAATAAGTTGAGTTAGATAAGGGATAAATAAGGGTTAAATGCACAAACGCACAGGACGTGTATACACGCCCATATCGCTCATCCGTCATTTTAAATGGACGTGATTTCACGTCCATATCGCTGAAGAGGTTAAGGTAACCCACTGGTGAAAAATTGACAAAAATTACAAAACTTTTCATTTTTGGCATTTTATGCCATAAATAACCTTTGGCTCTCATTTTCATGCTTTTGTTTAGTCACCTGCACCCTTTAAATTACATCACCAAGAGATTTAAATGGGCATGTGCTACGGTGTGAGTAAATTTAATTGCCCAGAAGCACTCGAAGTACTTGCAATATCTTTCTGACTCAATATCCGTTCAGTTTGAGTTGGAATTATGCAGTTTCTTGCAGCAAGTTTGCTAAAATATGTTGGCTAACCCAAGAAATATATATATGAGAGCTATCTGTTGAGGAAATTCCAAAGCTCTTTGGTTTACCTGGAGTGAAATGAAGAAAATATACTAACCACATGGTGGTTTGTGATGAAATTGTCTTAATTTTCTGTGTTCACATACTGTGTGTGGGTTTACATCGGAGGATTGTATCATAGAAAGCATTGGCAGAGCTCAGTATATAATGGTGATGCTAATAACAATAAGAAGAAGAAGGAGGAGGAGAAGGAGGAGGAGGAGAAGGAGGAGAAGGAGAAGGAGAAGAAGAAGAAGAAGAAGAAGAAGAAGAAGAAGAAGAAGAAGAAGAAGAAGAAGAAGGAGAAGAAGGAGAAGGAGGAGAAGGAGGAGAAGGAGGAGAAGGAGAAGGAGAAGGAGAAGGAGAAGGAGAAGGAGAAGGAGGAGAAGAAGAAGGAGAAGAAGAAGGAGAAGGAGAAGAAGAAGAAGAAGAAGAAGAAGAAGAAGAAGAAGAAGAAGAAGAAGAAGAAGAAGAAGAAGAAGAAGAAGAAGAAGAAGAAGAAGAAGAAGAAGAAAAAGAAGAAGAAGAAGAAGAAGAAGAAGAAGAAGAAGAAGAAGAAGAAGAAGAAGAAGAAGAAGAAGAAGAAGAAGAAGAAGAAGAAGAAGAAGAAGAAGAAGAAGAAGAAGAAGAAGAAGAAGAAGGGTAGTTAATTATAAGCTAAAACATAATTTGTTAAAGTGTAGAGGCTGTAGTTGTGTATTAGGTAAAGATACGAAGTTTGGACGTTTCAGGGTTTAATACATAGTTTATAAATGATTACTTTCTCTGATATTTTCACAATTTACAGAATAAAGGTCAACCCAGTTAGAAAAAGGCCTTCTAAGAGAGTTTTAGCTAAACACAAAATGCCAATGAAGCTTTGCATGCCTTATTTGGCAAAAATGTCCATAACAAACATCTATTTCAAAAAAAGAAAATAGAAATTGGTGTAATATCTGCACTTAGTGAGTATCTATAATAAGGGTTGTGAAGCTTCACTGTATCTAAAATATGAGGTCCTGGGTACAGATTCCAATGTAATAGGGGAGAAATTAAGTAAAAGTAGGGATAGGTGTCATCTGAAGGATAGTGCTAGGCATTCAGAACTGCTAGGAAGTGACTGAAATTTGAAAAACTGCTAAAGAGCAAGATAAAAGGACCTCTTGACAGTCCCACATATGGTGCAGGCTAGTTCTGATCAAGTATATTTTTATTATATAGTTTCTAAACTTTAACTCCATTTTTCTCCACTTATGATTTTCTGACACTTGATTATGTTCGAAATAATCCTTGGTACATAGTTTTGCAAATATAATTTCTTGAAACTTGGTATACACATTGTTCAAACCATAGGGATTAAAACTTGGGCTTAAATTTTCACTGTGCCTTAATACAAAAGTGTCTATTACAAAAAGAATTTGTAAACTTGGTAAATTTTCAGAAAATGGATTATATTATTTTCAAAAAATTATTCTACGGAACAATATAAATTACAAAACAGAAACAGCCCAACTTTTGTAGCATTATACCGGGTGGAAGGGAAGTCATTACATTAATTTAAACCAGTGGTAGATCTCGGTATTTAGAACACATTTTGTACCTTATGTTTTTGTCTCTGACCATTTCTTATGGAGATATTTTAGTTTTATCGAAAACAACCGCGCAACACTGCAGATTGTGTGGGTGGTCACTTTCCCTAGCTCCGTACATAAGCAAATGCGTAACGGTGCATTTTGAAAACAAACTCATATCCTGCCTTGTCCTTCCATGTTTAGTGTGACAGTGTAGGCCAATCACAAGTGTTGGCTCCCAAAACATTACCGAAAGCAAAAGCTGTTTACATCAACAAACAAGGTCAATTCCCTGACCAACCTCAATGCAACGTTGTCGAGTTACATCATCCCTGATACAGCAGCTCAGAGTATTTCTTCACGTCTTTTAAGTGATTAATTATTTCGAAACCCTATGTGATGTCCCATAATTACTACTGAAGTTATGTCAGAAATAAGTTACTCTACGCATTCAACTTGGATAAAAAATTATTTATTTATTCGAAATTGGCTGATCAAAGAACAAAATGCCATTCAACTTTTTTGTTTGTAATGCTTCTATGAAGCACGTATTAGAAGGAATGTAATGACTTCCCTTCCACCCTGTATGTTATTGTTTAGCTGTAGAAGTTTAAATATCCTTGTCTGAAAACTATACATCTCGGAGCATTTTCTCCAAAAGTTTAAAAAAATTAAAAAAATAAAAAATAAAAAAAAGCTATTCAAGATATAATTTATATCATTTTAACTCTGAGCAACAAGTCTTATCCTCAAAATTTGAGAGTAACTGGACAACTAATGACAATTTTTGAAATTTCACAATTGGTTACCTTAAACAAACATTTTTATCCAATTGTTTTTCACTGTTTCTTTCAAGATATTTTTGTGTGAGTTCAACACTCCTCTGTGTGATCATCCACTTAAATAAAGAGGTCACTAACTTTGCATTCACGATTTTTTGTTTCATCTGATGATACATCAATTCATGATTAATATCTAAGGATTCCTTTGAAATACTGCAGGAAATTCCTGCTCATGCTAGACATAAATTTACTATCGCTCTACCATCAATTTCATTCTTTACCTCAAGGAATATGCTCACAATATTTCTTGTGTTTATTCCCTAAACTTATGAACACATCTCTGGGCATTGTTCTTATGGACTTCATTGTTATTTCTATGGTCTGGACTGAAGTTTATGTTTTTTGCTTTACTTTAGCTTCTCTCTCATTCTTTAAAAGTCAGTTATGCACCACAGACTTAATATCTGATTTTATCCTGACTTATCCCTGAGTTGTATAAACCAGAAACTTTATATGTCTCCGGTCAAAGAAATTCATTGGATTCAAATCAGGAGACTAAGCAGCCATGCAATGATTCCCTCTCAACCAATTTTCAATGTGGAAATTTATCATTAAATTAAGTACTATCCAACTGATATGGGCTGGTACACCATTAAGTAAAAATCACATTCATTGGGTGACAGAGGCACATCATCAATTAAGTGATCCAACTCATTTCTGAGAAGCTGTTAGATATGCCTCTATATTCAGGAGAGGAGGAAAGAAATAGGGACCAAATAGATGACCATGAACGATTCCACCTCAAACATTTAGATTTGATGTCTGTTGTGTTGTACTTCTTGAGGGTTTTCATAGGCTTAGTCATGAGTATGATTAAAATTGAAAATTCCATCACGAGTAAACCCAGCTTCATCAGTGAACAAGATGTATGCTAAGAAATTCATGAACATAGCACAATTCTGTAACATGTGATGGCAGAAAGTTCTTCTTGAACAAATTCCATCATATTTGATCTTTGCAGCTGCTGAAGGTGATAATGAGCACAGAAATTTTCACACAAAATTCTCCAGAAAATCATGTGATTAACGTGTTCCCTTACTGAATGGGTCTGGTACTATATGATGGGTTTGCATCCACATCATGAAGAACTTGTTCTTCACAGTCAATGCTTCATACCTCTCTTAGTCTCCCAACATCCAAAACTCTCCTCTAACATGAGCCACACACACACTCTCTCTCTCTCTCTCTCTCAAGATATATGAATTTGTGAGAATGTTCATGAACAAGGTAACTGGCTGTCAGGGTACCTTTTTGCATAAAGCTTATGTGCACATGATGCATTCACATCTTCAAGGCCACAAATGTAGTGCATATTGATCTGTTCACTCACAGAACAGACTTATCTGGCTATTGCCACTGTTTTTTACTTTTTGTGTATATTTTTCTTGTTGCTAGCATTTTTATTTTTGAGTGAAATTTATATCTGGCTATTGCCATGAATCTTCTAAGGGCGCTGATGACCTAGAAGTTGAGCGCCCTTACACCCACAAAACCAAACCACAGAACAGACCAACATGCACTGCATTTTCTTCTGCTTTCTGTGCTCTACAACAAACAACCAAAGAAAAAACCATAAAAAATCAGTGGACAACAATTTAACTCAATTATTAATTCCTTGTCTACAGCAAACAATAAAACGATTTGAGCAGACAACAACTTAATTCAATTAATTGTTTGCTCTAACGACCGATCAACCAACCAAACATCAATCAGCGGAAAAACAATTTAATTCAATTGATTATTATTGGTGTTAATGAAGGGGCAAAACCTCATCACTTTATTGATTTTCAGATCCATGTCCACATGAACTTTTTTGTTTGTTTTACTGTTTTGATATTGAGACGGTGTCTCAAAATATTTGACACCAAATATTCCAGGTGTCCACCCTGTGTGGCTAGAAAGACAACAATTACAGAATTCCTCTCTTTTTATTGTCAATATGTTTACTGTTATTTTTATACTGTTTTGATATTGAGAGTGTGTCCCAGAAATACTTGACAACAGATACTCCCAAGATTACACTCTGTGTAGCAGAAAACACAATTATAGAATTCTCTTGTTTTTATTGCCAACATTTTTCCTTCGAACCTTTCCATTAATTCAATAACCTCAGTTAACTTTATACATAAAGGTATGCTTTACAAAGTATGTAATTTGTTATTACTAATACAAACATAAGAAATGCACAAGCGAGCAGAACAATGTTAATATACTTAGATACATAAGGCAGAGTACTCACCATTTTGATGATATGACACCATAGAACGCCTACACCAAACATAATGAAACTCGGGATTGCTCCAAAGTTGTGCAGATACTCAACAGGGTTTTCATTCATAATCCAAAACCCCTGTAATAATCATATGATTTGATATCCTTAGTTTTAGAGTTTTAGAGAGTATCTCTTAATGTAAGTGTCTTTCTGAGACAGAATTAATTATTGATCTGTTGTTCAAACATAGAGGACCTTAAACTCATTTGTTGATACCTACAAAAGGCTAGGTTTAAACAAAATTATGATCACGAATGCCGCAAGTTTTCTCACAGAATCTACAAGAACTCTAAAAATTCATCAATATGATAATTAAAGCCTTTACATATATGTATATTCAATATTAAAATTATTATATTGTATTATTTAATATTTAAGTGTATGCTACTTACTTATAATTTTTAATTGCATATTTTAGATTCACTTTTGACTACAATATTGATCTTTATGTCACTATCTATAATATGCCATGTTTCGGAACCATCTTAATGGAGAAAGCTCTCAAATAATTAGCCTGAAGTACTATGTGGGAAAACCATCTGATGTGCCAGCACCATCTAATGATTATGGAAACATTGGAAAAGCTTTTCTGCTCAGATGTTCAAGCACACAATCTTCATAACAGATAAACAAACTGCTTTTCTGGCATCTCTAGTACAGTAAGACGAAAAAACTTTAGACAGCATGCAGTGCCAAATCCCAATGTTATATTCCTTTTAATCGATAAAAGAATCTGATAAAACACATTTCAAACATAGTACATACTCAGTCCCAAACATCTCCAAATAAAACGTGCTGAAAAAACATTTACGCAGGATCTAAAGAATCCCTGTTCTAAGGAGTGGCCTTTCTACAGGTCTAAAAATTATGTACCTCTTCTGTCAAGTCATCAATCATACAGGCCTCGAAAAAAGCTACAGAGATTTTGAGACTAAATTCAATATACAAACTTCCTGTTGAGCATACGCATGAAAAGATATGGCAGTGTCAGGAAGGAACTTGACCATCCTTGGTTAACAATACTAGCTGACTTTTCATCTGCCATAATTTCCTTCGCATTATTTCATTTCATTCCTTTTCCTTATAATTTTTCAGGTGTTCTTTCAGGCTCATCGTGTATGGCAGCAGAGTGCCATTTCCTTTAGAAAGGGTGGACATTTTAAATTATTGTTTCAATTTCATCATTTGTTGCATCACCAAACTGTTTTGAATTGTCCTCGATTTTGAGTTATGATTGATAATCGATTGTAATGTGTAATACATCGTTTTTCACCAATTTTTCGGAATAACTTGGCGACACAGACTAAACAAAGGATTGACCTAGTGATAAATGGTACAAAACATAAGAATAACCATGTAGTAAATTGTATATGATAAAGTAATGCCTCTATGTATGAAATAGTCATTGTTAAATTTACCGTTCGCTGGGGAACTGAAAGCCACAGTAGAGAATCCAAAATGGAGCTAGACCATTCCATTGGTATCTTCAATATTTTCACAAATTTGCATGCAACAAGAGAGTACAATAGAATGGAAGAGGAATCTATCTGAAGAACCAAAAGTTTCACTTCAAAGATTGCGGCTGAAACAAGAAGTGATCAGTGCAGTTTTAAATGTAATTCACAACTCCAGTTCCCTACAGCAAGGAAACATCTTGTATCGCCTAGAACCTGTTATCTTGTAGCACTGTGACTTTTACAGGACTGGAACATTTCAAGGAATAATAGGTGATGTGTGTGATTATGGACAAAACAGTATGTTTCATAAACACACGGTTCTGGATATCATTGGTTTGTTATCACCTCAGTATATGAAACATCCTCTCATACAATGGCTAAAAAGATGTGACATAAAGGTTTTCAAGAAAATTTCCCCCAACCACAAACTATTCTTTATGTGGAACATTTTTTGAAAGCTTTTCTTTCCTCAAAATAGCCTCTAACAATTTTAATTAAAATGCTATATGCAGTCCAGCCATAAATATTGTTAAAACTTAAACACTGAAAAAAACTCAGCTATGACGAGAGGTATTTTAATTTTCTTTTAGTATGTTATTCATACATGCACTTAGTACTTATAGCACTAGTTGCTTTTCAAAATGGTCACCTTCAGCACTGACACAGGCTTTGAATCTTTGTGACCCTTCATCTATGACAGAACGTGTGACACCCAGGGGAAAATCTGCCACTGCTGCCAAAAAGGAACACTTCAAACTTCCAATTGAGGGGTGTCTCCTCTTGCAGACAATGCCCTCAAATATTGACCACAGGCAGTAGTCCAAAGAGTTCAAGTTCGGACTGTTAGCTGTCCAATCTGCAGATGAAATGATGTCAGGGACATGATGCTCAAGTCAACCTTGAGTTCACCTTGCCTTGTGGGCTGGAGCAGAATGCTGCCGGAAAGTCCAGGGTTGGTTTTGACACAGTGTCACTTTAAGTTCTTCAAAATAGGCTCCAAAATAGCGCTTTCATACACTCTGGAAGCTGGTTTTAACTCCCTTTTCAAAAAAACGCATCTTGGTGGTACCAGAATAACTTCCACCAATCCATCACTGAGGAGGGATGATGGGTCCTCTGAACTTTCTGAACATTTTTATGGGCTTCCTGAGAAGTTGATGCATAAGCCCTATCATTTTGATGATTGAAAGTCTCTTCAATGGTGAATATTTTCTCATCAGTGAAGAGGATCTTCCAATAACCATTATGGGTGTAATGTTGCAGGAATCGTCTACATTTTAGTACTCTCTGCTTCTTTACGTACGCGTCAAAGTAATGTCCTGTACCTCGGCGATAAGCCCTTGGTCCAAGGTGCACTGACAGTACCCTGGACATTGAGCTTTTTGAAATGTTTATTTCACGGGTCATGATTCACTGCTTTTGTATTGGATTTTGCCGAAATGAGCAGCCACTGCTTATTTTGCTGCTGCAGTCCTAACATTGCATGGGTGACCCTCTTTCAGATGATCCTTAACAGACCCTATTTCAGAGAGTTGCTCAATGGTCCAGTACACAAATATATGACTGGTTTTGAGCTTTTTTAGGGTTCTGAAAATTTCAGACTGATATTTTTAACTTTATATAATACTATCACATGCTAACACAATCTTCAGTTACTCCATTCCTTGTTTAAAACTGGAGTTATATGCTTTCTCTTTCACTGACAAAGCCACAATGGTTCAGGGTGAAAGTCAACACGAAGGTTGTTCCTTACCCTTAAAAAAGGTTGTACAGTGCACTTCAAAATTTTGTAACAGTATTTATGTCTGGACTATGAATATTTAAGATATGTATATGCCAAATAAAAGGCATATTTTTTGTTTTTTGGGAATACCCAGATAAGTCCTCTTCATCGGATTTTATAAGAATTTTGTTTCTGGTAATTTTAAAAGATACACAGAAACATACTATACAAAAACTATAGAGCTCTTTAAAATACACAGCTTATTTCAAATATGTAACTTTTGTGGTATCAGTAACTTGAGACATTGGTTTGGATTGTTCAATACTTCTGTCATTTTCTGAGGTGGTATTGATATTTAGTCGTGTCTCACGAAGTTATGAAGAGTGTGTAGTTTAAAGGCCAGCAAATGGCCTTTCACTTTTGAAAACCTGACTACTGATTCAGTTTCTTCTATCCACCTTGTACCTACAACGGAACATATAATGAAACTCTTTCTGCAAAGTTTGGTCTTAACAGAAGTAGACATAAAAATAAGCATTCATAAGAAAGGTACGTGTAAGTTATATAAAAATAAAAAATAATGGGTAAGTATGTGACACATCACATTTGTTGCCAAGTTTTCGCAGTGTTATTAATGGTAACATCCACAATCTTTTATTTTTGAATGTGGATTTGCGTTTATCTATTAAATCCAGTAACACAGAATTCTCATACTGCCAAACTTGGTGCTCTAGGATGTCTTGATAGTTTATCTATTATATTTTTCATTGGTAAGGTTTCTAGGAGTGCATATGAAGCGCAATCATCTCTGCTGAATCGCAAATGAAAATCAACAATAACTGTAAGTAGAACAGTGTAAACTTACTTAAAGGAGCATGTAACCTTGCAATAATATGAGCAATGTTGCACTGAATTACAAACCAAACCCAGAGACCAGGTGAATTAAATAAAAGAAGACAGGGAAAGTAAGCAATAGGGGGTGAACGAACTAATCGTAGAACAGAGCTACTAACAGATAGAATGAGATAAGCAGCAGAGAGAAGGACTGCACAACAACTAGAGACATCTAGGAAGGACAGAGAGAAACCAACACAGCAGCAGCAACTAACTGGAACTAAGCAAGCGCACAGGGATACCAGCAAGAGAAGGAAATAAGTAACCAGAGTAGCAGAGCACCATAACCAGCAATTCTAAAGGGAGCGGGACAAAACTATATTGATGAAGAGGAAGATAGAAACACCAGGGCCTCCTGTCATACGTGACAGAAATGAGACAACAGCAGGAACACTTAGAAAGATGAACTGCACTGCGAAACAAAAGCAACATCTACAAGGAAAACCAAAAGAGGCAACAAACAACAAAAACAAAGCCACACAAATCAGATGTTGAGGGAAGTCCTTCCTACAATGTGGGAGATGACAGCAGACAACGAAAAAATGGGGCAAGAAATCAAAGAATGGAAACAGCAGAATGAAGGATATAGCGAAAAAGCAAAGAATATATATTTCACAAACAAAAAATTGTGACATCTGCCTGACATTGCAGGTGACCATAAAGATCCAGAATACAGAGATATATGACAAAGTCAATTTTAAGAAGAAGAAAAAAAAAAAAAATGATTAAAATTAATATTCAAAATATCTAAAACATTAAAAGAACTCAAATTAAACCTTAAAAACAGAAAAGGTGGAACCAAGACCAAAAACCATGAAACACAAAATAGAGAACACAGACAAAATAAGAATAGTGTTAGGTGAAATTTAGCAGTCGCTTCAGTGGACCGAAGACCAAAAGGAAAGAAGACTGAATGATGAGAGAAGGAACAACACAATCCTCAAAAGTTCAGAAACAGAAGAAAAGAAGGATAAGCTGATAAAATGGAACAATAGAAAAAACAAATTATTATTAAAAAAAACCACTACAAGTGGAAGTAAAATTAGAGCAAGTGCAGTGTATAGGAAAAACTGGAAAGGCAAGGATCTAGCAGTAGCTATAATGAAAAATCTAGACAGCAAAGTGGCGTAAAAACAAAACAAAACTTGAGGGGCAAGAATATTTCATAGAAGAAGATATGACAAAAAAGGACGCCAAACACAAATAGCCATAAGAAAACAAGAAAGCTAGAGAAAAGTTCAATGAAGTTAAAATAGGCTTCTGTAAAATCCAAATAACTGGGAAATGGGGGAAGAGAGAAAGCCAAAAAATTACGAGACGCAACACACAACAGAAAAGAGAAAATGACAGCAGTGACTAGTACCCACAAAGGAACACAAACACAAATTCCAGATAGCAATCTTAAACGTCAGAACCCTTAGAACAGAATGGAAATATGCACCAGAATATGTGCTTGAAAGACTAGAATATAGTATTGTCAGACTCAGTGAGACGCAAACAAGGCAAAGCAATAATAGAGAAGAAAACTGGAAACTGATTGAGTTACATGGGACAAACAAAAGGTCAGTTGGGAGTAGGCTTTATAGCACACAAGTGCTTTAAGAACCACAGAGAAGCAATAATCCTAATTTCAAAAATGATAACGGTCATTACACTAAACACACAAAAGCAAGATATATCTGTAATCTAGGTATATTGTCACCGCGCCCGCCGCATCTAATTGCCGACAACAGCAGTGTCACCCATCGCATTATTGTCGGCACTACGGCAAAGGAGCCGAAGGAAAGAGACAGAGAATGGCCGCATTGTTGGGGCGCTTGCCGAAAGAGAGAAAAGGATAGAGGCTTCTGGAGTCTTCTACTTTGTATCTCGCCGCAATAACTGAACGTTCCTGAAGCTTCCAGAATAGTGCCTGGGAGATATAAATAGCGGTAACGTGTGAGAAGAGTCAGTCAGACGTATGTGAAGCGTTGAGTGGTCGTGCCGACGGAGAGGACAGACATATGTGAAGGTTGAGGAGTCGTACCGACGTAGAAGGAACAGTTCTTTGTGTTACGAATTCGGAGCCGTGCTGTTGGAGAATCGGAAAAGACCTTCTTGCTGTTGCAACGAGTGTACAAGTTACTGTTTACGGAAATAAAAGTGTTTCTTTATCTAGACTACATCTGTGTTCTTTACTTCACACCCCACCAAAAAGTCACACTGGTGTCAGAAGTGGGATCCGTCGAATTGCTTCTAGTTTCGTTACATCGTCGTTAGAAGTTGCAACGTTAGAACCAAGATGGAGGGAGATTCGGAAACCAGGATGATGGCAATGATGAAAGAATTATTCGCCGAAATGAAGACAGAAATGTCCAAGATGAAGACGGCAAACGACAACCTCGTCGCCGAAATGAAGACGGCAAACGACAACCTCGCTGCCGAGCTGAAAGAGATGAAGACGGCAAACGACAACCTCGCTGCCAAAATGAAGACGAGAAACGACAACCTCGCTGCCAAAATGAAGACGAGAAACGACAACCTCGCTGCCGAGCTGAAAGAGATGAAGACGGAACTATCGGCGAAAATTGACGGCGAACTGATTGACGTGACGGAAGACGTGGAAGAACTCGGCGAAAAGGTGGAAGACCTCTGCCAGCACGTGGACGTCGCGGAGGACGACGGGGAACGTCTTGGCGCCCTGGTAGTAAGTTGACGAGAGCGTCAAAGTACTGGATGCCAGGGGCAGACGGAATAGCGCGGACCCGGGGAGGGAGCACCTAGTGGCCGAGGCGACAGTCGCGCCCGTTTCAGATGATGTAAGGGAAGACGTGGAACAACTCGGCGAACTGATTGGCGTGACGGAAGACGTGGAACAACTCGGCAAACTGATTGGCGTGACGGAAGACGTGGAACAACTCGGCGAACTGATTGGCGTGACGGAAGACGTGGAACAACTCGGCGAACTGATTGGCGTGACGGAAGTCGTGGAACAACTCGGCGAACTGACTGGCGTGACGGAAGACGTGGAAGAACTCGGCGAAAAGGTGGAAGACCTCTGCCAGCATGTGGACGTCGTGGAGGACGACGGGGAACGTCTTGGCGCCCTGGTAGTAAGAGTTGACGAGAGCGTCAAAGTACTGGATGCCAGGGGCAGACGGAATAGCGCGGACCCGGGGAGGAAGCACCTAGTGGCCGAGGCGACAGTTGCGCCCGTTTCAGATAACGAAAGTGTACGTCTCGGGGAAGACAAAGGGACAGTTCAGGGACGTCGTCGAGGATCCCCTGGAGGAGTGTGTCGGGTACGTAACCAACCAGGATATGACGTGGAGGACGATCAGCAGGGAAGCGCACAAGCAAACGAGCAACACGCGAGAACCGACTTGGCGTGTGACATGGGGGGACCGTCGGAGCCATCCAATCACCTGACACATAGTGCCGTGAACGGAAGAATGGTGGACATCATCTTGGACGGCAGGATACAGGAGAGGCCGTGCCGAGCACGAGTGAACACGAGTGCAGCGGTGGACGCGACTCGCGCGGATGTGGTGGGGTTTGTTGCCGGACCCATCGGAAGCAAGGTGGCTGAGAAGGTGCGCCAGAGAGGTCGGCGGACATGGTACCCAGTGAGCCGTTTCCAAGTGCGCAGGATGGCCCGTCAACACACCAGGAAGAAGGGCAACTGGACGAGGGACCGTCAAGACCGGCGGTACTGTTGCAGAATTTCGAAGCAGGATGGCATACATCGTCCTACCCAGAACAAGGGACACTATCCAACAGCGATACCTAGGATCGTGCCTCCTGGAGAAGAGGTTCGATGGGTTAGTCCACCGGGGCGCAAGGGAGATGCCGCAGTGATAGTGCTGGTCGGGACGACCAACTCTGAGGAGGGAGCAGTGTCACCGCGCCCGCCGCATCTAATTGCCGACAACAGCAGTGTCACCCATCGCATTATTGTCGGCACTACGGCAAAGGAGCCGAAGGAAAGAGACAGAGAATGGCCGCATTGTTGGGGCGCTTGCCGAAAGAGAGAAAAGGATAGAGGCTTCTGGAGTCTTCTACTTTGTATCTCGCCGCAATAACTGAACGTTCCTGAAGCTTCCAGAATAGTGCCTGGGAGATATAAATAGCGGTAAAGTGTGAGAAGAGTCAGTCAGATGTATGTGAAGCGTTGAGTGGTCGTGCCGACGGAAAGGACAGACGTATGTGAAGGTTGAGGAGTCGTGCCGACGTAGAAGGAACAGTTCTTTGTGTTACGAATTCGGAGCCATGCTGTTGGAGAATCGGAAAAGACCTTCTTGCTGTTGCAACGAGTGTACAAGTTACTGTTTATGGAAATAAAAGTGTTTCTTTATCTCGACTACATCGGTCTACTTTACCTTACACCCACCAAAAAGTTACAATATATACCAACACAAAGGATCTCTGAGAATGAAATAGGCAAATTCTATGAGAACTTGGGGGAAACTTACAACACATACAGATCAGAGATAAACTTCATAATCAGAGACTTCAAGAGCAAAATTGGAAGACGTGAACATGAAAACAAGGGAATGGTCGGAAGACATAGAATGAGTGAGTGGAATTAAGGGGCCCATCGACAACTAGGTCATTTGGGCCCAGAGTAAAATTTTGAAGTGTAAAACATTCACGAATTTATGAGCTTAAAAGGTGAATGCTAAAACACAAAATTAAAATGGTAAATAGATAAAATGTTAAAAAGTAAACGTTAAAGCAGTTAAAACATTAAAAAGTGAATGCTAAAAGAGTAACACTTAAAACGCTAAAAACAAATGGTAAAACAATACAAATGAAATTCATATTCATGTTCAAGAACAAAACACTAGTTAAATTTGTTTTGTGAACTCAATTTTGGCGACAAACCACAGCACCTTATCTAAGGGTACCAGGTTGTCACCTAGAATTGACAGCAGAGTAAAACCCGGCCAAAGTATTGGTGCTCCCTGGAATATCACGGACAATCAAGCAAAACGTGCAACATGGTGGGTTGTACGCCACACATTGGACACACAAGGGCCGGTCCACCATGCAAAAGATGACCATGAGTGGCATGTGTGTGACTTATTCATAATCGGGTGAGAATAATCCCTTTGTTTCTGTAAACAGCTCCAAGGAAACTTATTTTATGGACGTGCCTGTGTATATACATATATATATATATATATGTATATACATATATATATATATATATATATATATATATATATATATATATATATATATATATATATATATATATATAATATTCCTTCCAGGTAAATTAACAGGAAAATATAAGAAAGTCAAAATCTTAAGGATATGAAACCTGTAATTAAATATATGGAAATTGCTTGAAGGAAAAGAATTAATACCATTGATAATGAGTGATTTAAAAATAAGAAAATAATTCGTGAAGTTACGCTAATTCTTAATAGTAAATATAAAATATCAAAGGTGAAGCAATTATTTATTTTGCTTCATGTTGGTGTGACCTATGAAGCAGGATTAGCCAATTGTAGATTCAATGATTTTGATGCCAAATACATAGAATTTTGGCAGTCACACGTTGATAATACTGTGCTTCATGCTGCCTAATAATGCCTCTAAGTCCCTTTGATTCAGTCCTTTGCCACTGATAAAGGTATGAGGTTTCTCTCTCTGGGTATGCGTGGGTGTTTCTTTTGAATGGATGACTCCAATTCTGATTACATCTTTTAATAAAAGTTTCAATTTTTTCACTATTTCCACTGAGATATTGCCGACCAATGTACTTCTATTATAAAATAATTCACCAGCCAAACAAAACTGTGCTCAGATTATACACCTAAAATATGCTTTACTATGACAACTTTGTGAGTCCTTTAGTTTCCACACACTTAGATGCTTCAAAAAAATTAGGTCTGTTCACTTCGACAGACAAGTGAATAGTGACAGTTTGCTATGACTAAAGCAGCACTAACAAAACTGTTGAAACTATTTGCAAGGCTACCCCCTTTTTGTGTTTGTTTTCTCTATTCAGTTTTCTTCTTACTGAAAATTATTACTCTATTATTATTACTTCCTCTACTACGTACAGTAAGTAGAGGAAGTATTGTATTCCACCCAAAAAATTCAAGAATTTCACTGGAAATATATGTTTTGAGGCATCCTGAATAAAAAAAGAAAGCATTTTTAGAAAAAGGTCCTGTCTCTGTGTGTGCGTGTGTGCGCGCACGCGTCAGTCTGTATAACTCAAAAACAAAAAGTCAGTTAAAAAGTAAAGTTGGTATTTCAGTTTAATATCCTTTAAGGATGTGATATAAAAATTTTGAGGAAAATTCCCTCACCCTAATCCACCCTTTACAAGGAAAATTCTTCGAAAATTTTGATTTTCTCAAAAATGGCTCTAATGATTTTGATTAAAATACCACATGTTTTAGCTAGTTTTATGGCAAACAAAATGTATATTTTGAATTTTCTGGCTATAGCCTGTGTAGTCCTGTTTGCTTTGGATGACTTTTGCATAAGATTTGGCCATCTTACTATACAAAAAATGTAGATCTTGTTAATTTATGTCTAAATAAATCTGTTTTGTAGAGTGAACCATTTGGAAGATATTCCCTGTTATTTGTGGGAGTTTTGGAATGCTTAAACTTTCGCCAAATAGAAGACGGTTATTAATTTTTTTATATCTTAGCCATACAAAGAGAACTGAATCTCAAAGCTTTAAAAGATTTAACTATTGCTCAAAGTCTACTGTATTCGCATATTCCCCTTGCACCTACAAGGAAATAAACAAGATAATTTCTGCAAATGTTTATCACAAGTAACACGAAAAAGATATAGGAATGAGAGTTTATAAGAATGGTTAGTATAAGAGTGGAGAAAGCCATGTGAGTGCTACATATCAGATTTTTTTTGAATACTTTTTAATAATTAATTTTATGTATCTATAATTTTGGTAACAAAGGGTAGTTTAAAATAATATATTAGTTGTAAACTAATGATAAGATTTTCTGTCCTTAAGTTTTAAAAGTAGAACTTATTCTTGGTTTACAAGACCAATGTTTTATTTTAAACTATTAAAATGTTAATGTTAATATATTTTTTTTTGTGGTTTATCAGTTTTATCTTCAAAACAAAAGCATTTATTAACAGACTTATTAAGATTAGAATTTATTGTTTAGATTTTATCTATTATTTTATATTATGATGTATTATTACGAGGTGAATTACATCTAACAGGCGGCACCATGGCCATGCGGTTACACAGTTTGCCTACCACCTAGGTGGCCCGGATCCGATCCCAGGGGCTCGCCTATGGTGGTGGACGAAGCGGTGTCAGAGCAGGTTTCCTCTGGGTTCTCTGCTTTCCCCCCATCACTCATTCCACCAACTGCTACATTATCAGCTTTCTAATCATTGATTTCACCTGCATTTCATATCATCCTCTTCCTCACTATCATACTTGGTGCTTGGCTGAGTACCCGCTTCCAGGTCTTCACTGTCTGGTCCATAGGTTCCTCTGCTACCTGACAGGTGTCTGAGCCTAGGCACTAGCTAGTATGTCCTGGGGGGTATAAGTCCTACATAAGGGAAGGGTAATCAGGTGGAGGAGGAGGAGGAGGAGGAGGAGGAGGAGGAGGAGGAGGAGGAGGAGGAGGAGGAGGAGGAGGAGGAGGAGGAGAGGAATTATGTATAACAATGTTAATCTTTCTTTTGTCTTTTGCAGTTTGTGAAGGTGCTTTGAGTTTATCTATTTTGCTATGTACAATTTGGACATATGAGAATGATTATTTTAATTCATTTGATTTGTTATTATGTTAAGATATATTTTATATTTAGTTTTTAATCCCTTTGCGCTTTATTAATAGAAGATAAAGATTAACAGATAATTATTTTTTGCTTCTTTACTATTTTTAGTTGATTTTTTATTTTGTTGAAGATTAAGTCATGTGTTTGATTATGATTATTTATCTTATGGTTTAGTTATGTTAAGGTTTTGAATTTGTGTTCATAATTAGTGCAAGTTATTCTGCTATTTGATTATTAGCTGCTTTTATTTATAATTTTTATATTGTTATTCATACAAGGGCAAATCAAAAAGTAACTTGCGCTTTCAAGTTATGGCAATTTATTTAATCACATACACATAGGCAACACAGCTATGGCAACATACAATGTAAGTTCACTTTTCCACATGGTCCCCAAGAGACTGTAAACATTTATCGGATAGTGCAACCAACTTTTCGATTCTGCATGTGTAGAGATTACCTCCAGTGTTGTGTAACCACATGCTGGATACAGCTCTTTCACCTCCTCATTGTTTCAGAATTGTCGTCCACCAAGATCTTTTTTCACCTTACTAAACACATAGTAATCGTATGGCGCTAAGTCTGAACTGTATGGTGGACATTGTCTTACCTCCCACTTGAATCGCTGTAACAGTTCCGACTTTTGGTGGGCCTTGTGAGGTGTTGCAGTGAAAAATTGCATGCCCACAATAAAGAGCAGTGATTTCATAATGAATGTCCCAGTAACTGAGCTGTTTGGCCCACAGAAATCTGATTCTTGCACGCACCTCCAATTTGGAGTGAATATCCAGTTGGCATACCATTGAGTCAGGCCTCCTCTGCTCATACAACACGACGGGATACCACACCACCCTACCTATCAGATGTGTCAGCAGTTACTGTAGGTTGCTACACATTGGCCACCATCACGAAGCACACCATGCTCTTGTGGCAAGCAAGTGCAACTTACTTTTTGATTCACCCTCATATCATATTGTACTTTTTATAGTTTAAGTATAATTCTATTTCATTTTTTAAGGAAGTTTAACTTCAACCTTATTTTTAATTTCTGGTTGAGGATGTCAGCCAGAACAGT